>VDFB02105785.1:357864171-358198615 GCA_007258455.2 Sequoia sempervirens
ATATGCTATTTTTAGACCCCAAGCGCCCATGCATAAAGATGCCTTATGACAGCTGTAAGAGCATCTGTAAGAGGCTATTTTTGGTATTTTTTGACCATTTCAAGGAGGGAGGCGTGGGTTTTTCTAGGTGGTATTGCTGCCTATTGTTTGGTGAAACCATGGTGGTTTTCATCCTCACAAATCTCTATAAATTGGGGCCTTGAGCTAGTGTTATAAGAATTCAGTTTTGCAGGGGTAACAGGGCGCTGCTGGATTTACAGGGAATGATAAGAGAAGTCTATTGCTGCATGTAATATTGAAGATTATCAGTAATATACTTGCCTCTCTTTCGGTGGTGGAGTTTTTTTCCCTTCGGGGTTTCTCCACGTAAATCTGTTGTTGCATGTGTTATATTTTTCTATCTCTCTCTCTCATTCTTTCTTCACACTAAGGCTAAGGTTAATCTACATATTTCAGATTTGCATTCACACATTTAAGTTCATATTGCAAGCTTTCTTCACCTTGTTTTTCAACACCTTCTACTAAAGAATGTGAGGCTTTGAGTAATAAAATTCGACATCTTAAGGATTGTGGTGCTCTTCCTTGTGTTGCAACACCTAGTTCCTCTAATTGATACTGATTTTCATTTTATTATGTTTCTCATCAATCATCTTGACTCATCCTTGTTTTACACTAAGTGGGGGCAAGGGGTTAGGTAGCCTTGTCCTTGTATGGAACTTGTCGTTGTCTCTTTTGGCTAGTTGATTGCCTTCCATGTATATATAAGAGAAAGCTCGGGAAGTGGACGACATGCCTTAGGTTGGCTCGCATGTGACATACTTTCCTTTCTATTGTATTTTGGGGGCAACCCCTTATTCATGATGTAGTTTCATTCGAGAACATATGAATTGGCATAAGGCTTTTTGAATAAGCTCTCATGTCTTTGTCTACTTTAAATTGGATTTCTCACAACAATGGTGTTAGTAATCTCTTTAAAGTGGGGGCATACATTAGCATTATCATTCCTCATGTTTCATTGTTCGATTTCTTTCTTCCTGTGATGCGTCTTTTTCGTAGTGGTGGCATTGGGTTTGATCTCCTATGAGAGCATGATATTTCTTTGACTTGTCCTCTCTTGGAGACATTAAGCATGATGTTCCCTAAGAAGAGACCTTACACAAATTAAGCAAAGTCCCATTAAACAAACCTTTAGTCACATGTTGTTCATAAGTGCTAAGCATAACACAACTTTTTAGGCCTTGTGAAGTTCTAAGTTTCATTTTGTGGCGCCTTATTGAAGTTATCAAAGGGATAGCTTTGGTATGGTTAGATCAATGAGAAGCCTAGACAAAGGCAGGACTTTCTCATTGTACAGTGAGAAGCCGACATAGAGGCATGACCTTCTCACTAAGCCACTTTATTGGGAAAACTCACCTAGTGGACAGCTTGAGGTTCCACTACCCCAAAGTGAGCACGTGTTTTGGACAAACAGTTGAGGCTTGATCCACATCGAGTTAGACAAACGGTCAAGGCTTGATCCACCCCTTTTTATTTTTGTTTTTGTTTATTTTTTTCTTTCTTTTAGTCTTTGACATTGTATGTTTGTGTATCTTGTTCTGTTGTTGCATATCACACACCTTGTGTGTGTCCCTTTGTGCTTATGTTGGTTTGATGTAGGATCTTGGATCCTGGGGGCTTAACCACCCCCTTGATCTTTGTCATCCTATGCCATCCACATTGGTACACTTGGACCCCTCTTGACTACTTTAGAGTGAGTTTGCTGCAAGTTCCTCCTCTCACTAAAGTGGGGGCTAAAAGTAGTAACAGAAAAAGTATCCCTTTATCCACACTTAATTTGGTAATAATTAGTAATGTTGCCTTGATTTAGTGTTGTAATGTATTCTACACATTCACATTAAGTTTAGGGCCCTTTTAAACTAAAGGGACTTAATTGTACCTTATTTAGGGCATTGTAAGGTGTACCTTTACACTTTCACACTAATCTAGGGCTTTATTAATTAATTGAGGTTAATTTGCCTTAATTGGCCCATTTAATTCAAATCCAAACCTAATTAAATGCAAATTTTGATGGATAAAACCCAACATTCATAAATGCCATTACACAACACTTAATTTTGGAAGATGTGTGTCCTAGGTAGGTGACCTAGGACCCATTCACCACATGGCGAATGGGTCCTCATTTAATCCTAGGACCTTATTTTTCCATGATATTTCACCTTTTTTTATGTGTGTCCTAGGTAGGTGACCTAGGATCCATTTGTCACATGGTGAATTGGTCCTCACTTAGTCCTAGGACCCTGATTTTACATAATATTTCACCTTGTCTGATGTGTGTCCTAGGTAAGTGGCCTAGGACCCATTCGCCCTATGGGAATGGGTCCTCACTTAGACCTAGGACCCCTCTTTTGGATATGCTTTTGGCAATATCTTAATGATTTCAAATCTACAATTCAATGTCAGCTTGTGATATTTGAATTTCAGAAATTAATGTAAAGATATGTATAAATAAGAGGCCATTTCACTATGTTTCACTAAGCAATTTTATGAGCAAGTTTATGATAGCAAGGTTTATGATCAAGAGTGATTTCAAGAGCATTCAAGAGCATTTTCTTCATCATTTGTTGCAGCAATCGAGATCCAAGCATTATGTCAAAGTTATGTGGAGTCATGCATGTTTTTGGAGCTAATATGTTGTACATTTCATGATTCAATCAAGTATTCAAAGTATCATTTCAAGCAAAGGTTCAAAGTCAAGATCCACATCCATTGAAGCCAATTCATGCAAAGTTGCAAACCTCCATTATCAAGGTTCATTAAAGGTTTGATGAGTTGTGACATAAGCTTGTTCATTCATCATTCCTTCATGTTTTGATGAGTTGTGGCATAAGCTTGTTCATTCATCATTCCTTCATGTTTTGATGAGTTGTGGCATAAGCTTGTTCATTCATCATTCCTTCATGTTTCATTGTTTCATCATAAGGTTTAATTACCAAAATTGGGTTTGACCAAGGAAAACCCCTATTCCCTACAAACAACATTTTTCTCTCTTTGATGTGTGATTGCAGGTTTTAGGTTGAAGATCTATTGAAGAACAAAAATTGCAAAGTTGTCAAAGTTGTCACCATTCTTGCAAAATCACAGAATCTCTTCTACATAATTTATTTTCAACTATCTGACAATGAAAATTGGGAATCTGGGAGTGCATACATAGAAGAACAAAACCCAAAAACAATTTTTTTGGAGCCCTAGTCGGGACCCATTCGCCATAGGGAAAATGGGTCCTCGGTGAGCCATGAAAAAGCACTTTTTGCATAAGGTACACATCATTTATCCCTTCCAAACTCTTCCTAAAGTCTGTAGGTTCCATCAGTATTATGATTTAGCTTCTAAATGCACTTTATAGCTTGTAATTTGGATTTTATTTGCTATGTTAAATCTTTCTCCCCATAGTACAATTTAGTTCATACCCCTGTCTTAGCAAAAAGGGAAATTTGCAAGATTCACACCTTGGGTTGACTCACCTAAGGGTTGTTGGTCAATCCTTGGTGTGGATCTCATTTCCTTGAATGAAACTAGAAGAATAGGTTCATCATACACCCCCCCACCCCCTTTTATCAATTCATTTTGGTGAACCTCATTTTTTGATGTTTCAATTTCATCTTCTTTTCCTGGTAATAAAAGTGGGTGGGAGAATATGAATGTCACTACCTAGTGTGAAGTCTTGTTTAATTTTGTTAAATGTTTTGATAAAAAACAACTTAATAAGTTGTGGCTTAATCTTTCAACTAAATTTTTGTGGAACTTATGGAGGACTAAAAATGATGAATTATTTCAAGGCAAAGAAAGGTTCCTTATGAATTCTTATAGTCAATTTGCCCTTTCCTTTATAGTTTTGTAGGTTATTTTGACATTAATAATTTCAAAGAGAATTTAATAGTTTGTTGGATGATAGCAAATTTATGTTGCACAAATCCAATATAGTGCACACAAAGTGGCGGTTGAACATATAAAAGAATGGTGGAAAGCCAAAAGTGAAAAGTGACAATGTAAAGTATCTTAAGGAGCATGAGCACATTTATAGTTGTGATAGCACTATTTTTATTGTTGATCATTGGGGAAATGTCTCCACCAACAATAATGATATCCCTCAACCTCTTAATACAATCAACCTTGTACACAATACTTGTATTACAGTTACATCTATTGTTGTTGAGGTATCAAAGAAACACTCTATTACTTAATATTTGTATTAATTAGCCTGTAAAATTTTGGGCACCATATATTGACTCTCTAATGTAGTATAAACTATGATGATAGAGCTAATAGGAGTTTTATAGTAGTATGACTCTACCCTAGGTGTTATGTTATCTTCACACTAGTTATTGTTTCGTTATATAACATTTCAACTAGTACCAATAGACCATGGCTTAGCCTTAATAGCTTATATTGTGTAACTTGTTTTTGTTGACTATTAAGAAATATCAAAAAATAGATAACACCATCAACATCCAATTAAAAATATTGACCTCAATCAAAATTTGAGTGAGTGAGAACAAGCCCTCCAAAATTCAAATATCATATTAAAATAAAAGTCATTGCAAACAAAAAGTGATTGAGGCAAGTGATGGCATCATTAGGCTAACTAGGCTTGTTTGGTGTGTATAGTTGGTGTGGCAAGTGATCATGCTCGGTGACTTCGCAAGTTGTTGGTAACATGTCATGTTTGTGTGGCATTAATGCAATGTGGTATTCATGTCTTGCTAATTTGTAATCTCAATGGTTTCTTACTACTTAAAGGAATAAGATACATGAGATTTCCACAATCCATAGTAGTAAAATAAAAAATGCTTTTAATATAACCGTGTGAGTTTTTTATGTCAATGTTTCAAATCACACTCCATGATTCATTATCAATATTCAAAAAACAAATGATTAGAGAAATATTTTAGGTGGATTTATCAACATATATTGATGATGGTGATGATGATTTCCAAGCAATTGTTTCAACAAGAAACATAATGTCATCAATGAAGTGTGGGTAACGTGATGTTGCTAGAATATGTAGACAATGTTTACAAAAAGCATCGATAGCATTGACAAAGGTCACCAACAAAAATGATAGTGGACTTCAATGACATGGTAGAAATGAAGTTGAAAGCATTCAATTTGCAAAATTTCTATTCTAGCCTAAAAAATGTGCCCTAGAACTAAAAAATTCACTTGTTCAGTTTTGGTAAATTGAAAGGTGATCTTATGTTTTCGACAACTCTAAATGCAATTTGCGATACAATAAATAGATAGTCTTATGCCTACAAACATGTTGAGCTATTCTATGTTTATATTGATGCTTGGATTGGGATTTCAATTAATTTATGCTGCAATACAGAAATTTAAAAAAAAAGTGCATTTCACAAAAATAACTACCCATTTTTATACTCTTTTTATTTGGCATAGAATGAATTCCAACAATTCTATTATCCTTTTGTCTTTTGTTAAAACAATGAATCAATGGTAGGCTTTTATGCCACGTCGGATGTCATGAATCATGACCTTTATTTGGAGTCATCAAGTAGCCTTATGTTGTACCCAAAATAATTTTTTGCTTTTAAGAGACATTTTTGTTAAAATGATCTAAGTCATGTAAAAATGTTGTCAAAGTATGTTTTAGGTCAAACAGAACGTAAAGTTTTTGTGGGTTTATGTCAAGGAACATATATGCAAAATTCTAAAAATTGAAAATTAGGGTTTCGTGCCCCTATTTTTAGGGAAACCCTTGAAAATAGGACCTTCCCGGAAATGATTGAAAATGATTTTGATAGGATTAGTCAACTTCACGATCATACTAGTCAAGTCAGAATCATCAAAAAACATGTTTTACTCTGGTGGGTCTATTTTCATTTTTCAGGAACAAAGTTAGGAGCTCTGTAGGCATTAATGGTAGATTGGCCAGTACCAGGTGCCGGAAGCAAAGCTTCAACGAAGAAACCATGGCAGAAAAGAATCAAAAAGATGTTGGATGGAGGAGATTTTCAAAACTGAAAAATGCCAAAATTTGGCTGACTTTGGAAAAACCACGTGTTGCTACCAAGTAGGAAATGCAGTCAAAGGTCAGAAAAAGTGCCCTTGTTGAAGAAAGGCATCCTTGAACAAGATGGCCCGAATGTCAATTCCTGAGAAAACTCATCTTCGTGAAATCTATCCAACATCAACCCAACTTTGCAACGAACCTGTCAGCCAGCCTGCAAGACAAATCAAACAACAACGACGGTTGATCGTCAGAGCATGCAAGATGGAAGGTAAATTAGTGAGCTCCAAAGCAAAAGCACCCCTGTTGGCCAGGGGCACCCTTTATTTCAAGACACCTGATGTGGTTTTCAACCACTGCTTTCTACAAGACCTCTATCCAGCTCTCTCCCAGCTTCGTGATCAATCCGACAACACATTCATAGGACCTGTCAAGCAGTCAGAGGCAGAAATCAAGCAAAAAAATGCCAAAGGAGAAGACTGAATGAAGAACATGAAGAATTTTACAAGTACTAAAGAAAAGGCGCCCCTACTGAAGAAAGGCGTCTAGTCTTTTGGGCATGCAAATGCAGTCTATTTGCTCAATGACCTCTGAGATTATCTTCTACATTTTGATCAATCTCAATAGTGACATCGTTAGCAAAGGCAACGGACAGATCAAACATCTGATGACAAAGATCAAACTGAGGAAGTTTGCAACATGAAAAATGACAAGTCAAAAGTCAAAGGCACCCTTGCTGAGAAAAGTCGCCCATACTTTTGAAGGACTGAAACTGAATTTCAGGAGCTATGGAACCAGTCACCCTTTCTAGGACTGAACTGGTTATCCAACACATCATCAAGCAAGATCATCAAACTCATCAGTCGACAATGATATCAGATCGAAGCACGAAGGGTCTAAATGGTGAAAACGAAGAACAATCAAGAAATTGGCCAAGTCTAAGGCTAAAAGCACCCCTGCTGAAGAAAGGTGCCCTTGAATTTGGAGCCTCAAACTCGGGTTTCTAGCTTAACAATTGTCAGGCATACTTCTTCGGGATGGTTCCATCTCAACAACGGATCCATCAGCAGCTGCAAAAGATCAACTGAATGACCAGGAGCAAGGATCGAACAAAGGCACTTCACCATGAAAAATAGTGAAAAAAAGTGTTCAAACTCAAAAAAGGATGCCTAAAATGGTCAAAGCAAGATTTGTTGACTTGAGTTAGAGATTTTGGAGGCAAACTTGGTTCAAACATCCCACAATCAGTGGAAATCAATTTTTAGAACTCCAGATCAAGCCAAATCACTCCAAAATCATGTGTTGGCACCCAAACTTTCAAGATTCAACCTTGAATCATTATATACCAACTCTAAGCACCCCTTTTCATTATTTCTTTTGTAGGTTGAAGATCAAAACAACAATTTTCTCTCCAAAGCGTATTTTCAAGATCTGACAGAGGTTTTGGACCGTTCTTCATTATTTTTTGAAGATCAGTGGCACAAAGGGATTTCTTCTCAGGGGTTGAATCCAGAGGTATATTTCTCCAAGAAGGTAGCAAATAACTTCCAATCTTCCTCTTATCTACTTCCTCTCTTTTGTCTTAAATTTCTTGCATGTCATAGAAAACAGTAGGCTACCACAATTCTGACCAACTAGGTATGATCAACATAAACTTATTGCCCCTATTTTTAGGGATTTTTCCAAAAAAGTCTCAGAATTGAAAATCTAACAAATTGGGTTTGTTCAACATTGAAGCACGAACAAAACCCATGTGTCAGATTTTTTTCCGAAAAAATACTTCTCAGTAGTTGCTATTTTTAGGGGTTTTCAAAAATTGTTAGAACAAGGTCGTGTGCACAGTTGATCTTTAAGTTTTTCAGGATGCAATACTCTCAGGTACAATACAAGACCAAAACGGCCTTGTACCATGATTTCCTAAAAACAATTGACACAAACTTGCATTAGGTAAACCCAGTGGTTGATTCAGAAGATTTGGAGGGCATGAACCAAATCACACTTCAAAACATAGAAGAATTTGGATTGCTTGAGGTTGTGTCAATCCCCATCACATTACAGAGTGTGGAGTTTTTGATTTCTTGCATTAAGCATTACAACCCTACCACACAAGAAATCCGATCAATGCATGGGAGGGTGATCTATAGCCTTAAGCCAAAGGACATTGAAAAATGTTTTGTTATTCCACCATGCCTGACCGATGTAGTCATATCAATAACTGAATGTGAAAGAGCATTTGAAGCGGCAAAGGATAAATGTCAAGGAATAATGGCAGAAAGATGGCTAAAAGTGAAAAAGGCCAACTTTCCCAAATTGGTTGGACAAGGAGAATTCTGAGACAAGTATGCAGTGTTGATCACTCTTCTCAACAGAATCACTGGATAGGAAGAGGGGAATCAGTTTCAATCGTGGATGTACTACAGCATCGCCAAGATTATCAGCAAAAGAGAACATTACAACTGGGCCACCTTGATCAGTGACACACTCCAACAAATTACCAGGTTTCTAGAGGATCATAGGTTCCACATGTGTTCCTACCTTGTATACCTAATTGCCTTCCAAGGCGAATTCATGACACTAAACACTTTGGGAACCTTAGGTGTGCAAAAGGTCCACGAATACTTTCCATGTCTTGAGTTTACACAAGTAGAACGACATTTCAAGCGGATAAGTGACCTCTTCATTATGCACACCATACGAGACCTCGACCATGAGATGCACATGCGAATATCACAAGCAGCCAAGGAGGCAATGGTGGACTGGGCGGATTGGTTTATCCAATTCCCCACCTTCACCTACATACGCGTGTGTAGATATAATGGTCACCCCACCATGATGCCACGCTACCCTTCAGATGGGGTAGTTTTCATGGAGTTCCTACAGCAGTTGGCCGAAGTTCACTCTCACCTACACCTTAAGAAGTCAGCTGCAAGCTTTCCCATCTAGGTGAGATTCTATAGATGTAAAACACCAACTGATGCCAAATTGATGTGCCAAGAGACAGTGAAACTCAATCTCAAATATCTCATTGGGAGAAGGTTGTATGATCCAATAGGCCTTTATGCAGTGCACCTTGAGCAGCACTCATCACACAAGTCTTCCATAGAAGATTACTGGGTCAACTGTGATGATGAGTTTGATGTACGAAAAAGGAACTATAGCCAGTTTAAGCTCCCACAAATTGCTGACTTTATGTCAGAAGACATTGAGGACCTATCTAATGATTAAGGGGAAGTCATTCTCCCCTCATTCTTCATGGATCAAGTAGACTCACAACCACTCAAAAGAGTGGATTGGTATGCGAAGGAAAACACATCTATAAAGGAAAGAATGAGTAGAGTTGTCAAAAACAGTCAACTCTACCTAGGCAGCAAGAGGACAAGGAAGGTAGTACTTCCCCGAACATAGCCACCACCGGTTCAATCTTCATTACCTTCCACTTCAAGGAAGAAGCCCAAACAAAAGTAGTGGAGCAATCCTCCCAAAGGGTTGCGGATGTCAGGGCACACGAGGTGAAGAGCACAATGGTTATATGTGGAGATAGCCACACACATTCCTGAGATAGTGGAGACCATTGCAGTTGAGCCAGTGATTGAGATAATCACAATAGAGACAAAGCCCATAGCGAAAGCAATTGCAGCGGATACAGTGCTTGTAATAGAGATAGAGCCACCTACTTCACCACCATCACAACAGTCACAAGTCCCCATCGACTTGGACTCTCCACCGCGAGAGATCGCTACAGCACAATCTCATTCATCAGGCATTCAGGGGCCTAACATTCCTCCTTCCAGCAAGGCTAGTCAAGATTCAATCTAACTTGAGGATCTCCTAGTAAGGAAGAGGGAAAGGTCGTCCTACCGGCTTGACTTCACAAGAGTTTGATCATGTCCCTCAAGACATGCCAACGAAGAAATTGAAGAAGCAAGTACATGTAGGAAGGAATGCGGTTAATGAGTTTATCATAGAGACTGTTGCCCCACCTGAAGACAGAAACATACATGAGGTAGAGGTTGAAGACTTCACATTGTCTAAGGTCAACCTCGGAAAGACCACCCATCAGGTGGAGGTAGATCTTCTCGGAATTGCCTCGATGAGCATTTAAGAAAGAATGGCTAAGGATGGAAGAGACAAAGTAGCCTTAAAGGCTGAAAATCAACAATTGAGGATGTACATATCTAGCCTGATGCACGGTACCCCAAATGTCTCAGCTCTGCCATAAGAATTGCTAAACCTCCCCGCAGAGCAAAACCATCACCAGCTGATTTCATATGGAAAACACTTTGAGAAATCAAGTGGAGGAATTTGTTGTCAAAGGACGATGCATAGTGACAACTGTACCAGTTGAGGGACAGAGCACATGAACTCCGCGCAAAGATGCAACAATCAAAACTAGAGATGGTAGAAAAGAGGCCAGGGGATGAAGTCACAGTCTTAGATTTACAAGTGACGTACCAATTAGTTACCACTATAGAGAACAAGCAACATCTTTTTGCTTGGAGAGAACAAATAGCATACAAGGTGAAAGCCTATGATGCCAATTCTGTGGAACTGATCGAGTACTGACATATTGTGGCAGGTATTATCAACTTCGCAAGAACATTGGTAATATCCATCCCTCGCCTTTATCAGCATGAGGGAGATGTCTACATTGAGCTAGGCATGGTACATAAACAATTTTAGGATGTCATCCATACCACATTTCTCGATGACCCCAATGGTTGCAAATTGAGCAAAGTTGCAGCCATGTCTACCAAGCTAGATGACGTAGCTGCCAAGTGCATAGAATATCAGCAGCAGCTTGTGATAGGTGAAGAAATGCTAAAACACCACATCATCATCTTACAGAGCATTAATTGCCCAGAGGTTGAGGAGGTCAACGACTAGATAGAGGCACTGTTGAGTAGTGGAGAAGAAGTGTAAAGCACCCAAGAAGGACGTCCTACTCTCTAGAATAGCATTAATGATGACTAGAGTTAACTTGATGCCCCTTTCCAAGTTAACTCCATGTCCCACAAATCATGCATGTCAAATCCCACTAATAATGGATGTCTATTTTGACTTCCACGATTTGTGGATCTCATATCTCCACTAAATGTGGATGTCTATTTTGGAGACACATTTTGTAATAAAGTTCACCTTTAGTTTAGTTCCAATCAACTGAAGTAGTTTTCCAGTTGACTCTTTGTTTAGTTTCAGTTAACTGAAGTAGATTTCCAGTTAACTGTTTTCTCACCTACTTTTAGACATAGGAATAAATCTTGTTGATTGGCAAGAATTGATTGTTAACTCAAGGAGACTTTAGGGTCGCCTACTCCTTTGAGTTCTATAAATAAGAGTCTTGGGCTCATTATTTGCTAACCTTTATTTACTACGCAAAATTGTTGCGCCATTGTTGCCAACAAGTTTGAAAGTGCTTATTTGTTCACTCTTGGATGAGAGTTAATTGGTTTGATTAGCAATTGTGCATGATTTTGTGCCTTTGCATGTCCCAATGCTTTGTAACTCATTAAGGAAATTTGAAGAAGAAAATCAGAAAGCGCATGCATTTTGATCCAAATATTTGAGTTCTTTCAACGTTTTGTGTTTATGTGTTTTAATCTCCTCCTTGGACAAGGGTTCCTCCTTGGATATTTTGTCATTGATAGTTATCTTTTGATGTTGTTCAATGAATTGTCTTTCAGCCTACACTTTGGACAGGTGTCGTCACCTCCTTGGGAATCCTGTTAGCCAAGGCATCGTATCTTATTGTTTCTAGTAAGTTGTTTCCCAGCCTATACCTCGAACAAGGGTTCCTCCATGGCAAGTCCGAGATCCAACTTACCGTAAAGAGCGTTTGCTTGCACAAAGCCTTATTCCAGCATAGATTTGAGAGTTCAGAGCCTCGAACTCATTCTGGTGAGATGGTCGGACCAAGTAATCCAACCATCCATTCTCGCTCTCGTGCCCTCGTGCTCTGTTTATCTTGGGGAGATAGGATAGATTAAAAGCTAGTTTAGTCGTAGTTAAGATCTGCAAAAACCAGAGAAAAGCTTAGCTATGGTGCATTGTGTTTGTGCACCTTTGTGTCCTTCCGCTGAGTAAAAAAGATAGGAACCTTAGTCTACTGTACTTTTTTACGCATAACATCAACAAAGAGGGATCTTCCTCTCTATAATCCGAAGGAGCGGTTACTAAAACACTTGCAATAGCTGTCTGTTTCCAATAAGCACTCCAAAGGTGCTAATTGAAATGCCAATACCTTACATAAATAGATTTCTAAGATAAAGCATTCATTCAATCTAAAAAAGGGGATGGGACTAATTCATATCCTGCAACAAATGCAGCCAACAAGCATTCATAGGAGAAGATGTCAAAGGTAAAAGCAACCTAGTAAATAATGATAAGGTAATTAGACACTGGATGATCTCTGAGTTTAAGGGGAAGGAAAAAAAAATGTGAATTCATTTAGCTCACTCGGAGAGAGTATGTCTTAAGCGACCGATTCCAAGACTTCAAATGGGTGCACTAATAGAGGAGGATGGAAAGAAGGAGATCTTTAAAAAGGAAAAGATTGCTTATGTGCACAAAAAATGCATAACCAACATCCATGGGACAAAAAAGCATCAGAAATGAACAAAGGGTTATACAACAAACCTACTTCTGATTGCAACGCTCTAACCTCTAAACTGAACTGAAGAAATTTGACTTTTGCTTTACAGTTAAGTCCCAATTTTTGTACATCGTTAGCTCTATTGGTGTCAAGTGCATCATACCAATCTGCCTCATAATTTGCAACTTATCTGCTTGAATAGCCATCACACAGTGGAAATCATCATTTCCTGATCATATCAAGTTCCCTTAGATTGATGGCAAAATGTCCAGGAGCATATGTACCACCTACATTTTCACACTTCTATGCTCCCATTTATCTCAACATCCCACAAAGACATTAGATACACCAACCAAGGTGTATTCTTGTGTTTATGGTTCCCTTCTAAACACACATTTTAATATGTTACTAACTAAATGGGTTTCAACTATTCACAACTCATAGCTGTCAGCCCAAACGCTCTAAAAACATTTCCTAGCACAATCTCAATAGTATGTTCAAACTCCTATGATGGATATGCATCGTATATACTCAAAATACAAATCAATTTATAACGTGTTGAAATCTTCTCGATAGCTTTAGCTTAGTATATGTCTCTTAATTAAGCCTTTTCCCCCCATATTTTAGAGGACGAGAAAACAAGTTCTTTTTCAACATCTTTTATCAAAATAAAACTGCACCAGGTACAAGAAATAAAAAACTGCAGTTTGTTAAAATGAACATTTTAACTCAGATTGCCTGCTAAATAAATATGATTATCGCAAGCCTCCATGAAACTCTACGATTGTAAATTTCTCCTAATAATATGCCACGTACTATTATGTTATATAAAGGGAAAACATAACTTGAACTTAGATTCTCATCTGCAAGCCAAATACAGTTTTAGATTGAACTTAAAATTTAAAAAACTCGGCAACAACTTAGCCTACTATTTGCAATTCATGACAAGCAACCTTAGCTCTAAATTTTAACTGATGATAGGCATCATGAAAGATGCCCATTGCACCTACTGAGAAATTTACAAAAGATCTTTTGTTCATTTTCCTGAAGATGCTTGCATGGTTTACGGGTTGTCTGTACCAAGTGTATAACTGTTTTTGGACATCTTGAAAGATGTTTGTTATGCATTCTCAGTGGGTGTAAATGAAGGTCTTCTATTCATAGTCCTTGCAATTGCTTTGATGGTATCAGGGGTTGTTCTACAACAACCACCTATAAGGGAAGCTCCAAGTTCATGCCACTTCCGTACATATGAAACAAAATCAACATCAGAAACCCCAGTGGATACCTGCACAATTGTACAAATAAAAAAGCAAATTTATGTCATCAGCATCCTAACCAAAGTAACAACATTGACTAAATAAATCTCGATCAAAAATTGATGAGCTCAACCCATTATAACATTCTATTTTGTAAACTTGGTTAATTCCCAGCAGTAAAACTCTACTCTAATTTGTAATAATATTTCATGTAACTTTTAGATTTGGTTAATTCCCAGCATTAAAATTCTACTTTGATTGTCATCATTTATTTAAATAACTTTTAGATGAGTCACACCCAAATCATGTCAAAAATTGAAACATCTTGAACATCATGATTGGCATGCTAGTAAGATGTGTATGTTGAAGAAATTATTTAAATAAAGTTAATCCAACATAATTAAGTATCAAGAAGAGCTTACCACCCACTCCTTGCGGTCAGCATCATATGTTTCTCCACTATTTGGGTAAATGAGTATTGGTTTCTCAGTAACCTATACAGCAACAAGACAAACAATAAGTACTGGATTAGGCTCATTTTACAGGATGCAAGGTGCGATCCCTATTTCAGGCATGTGGAAACTTAACTTAATATATGAACAGAACAATAGTTGTTTCTTGATTGGCATAATAAATATGTATATTAATAATGAGGTAGATGACAATGCAGACTTCAACACTATCTGCTAATACTAACCACAAGTAGCATATATCAAAAACATCCACCACACATTAATCATACACCCATTTAATAATGTCATGCTAAAGACAATACAAATATAGCTTTTAACACATTGAATCTATATAGAGAGAACTTGTGCAGAACCAACGCAGAAGCCCAAAAGTGATAACTAGCTAAATACACAACCTTGATAGCTGTCATGTAAGCTAGATGGTAAGTACAAATATTGTCTGCCTCAATATGATAAATAATTTGGAGGGAATGGAGCATGATGCGACAGAAACAACAATGGGACCACTCATCTACCAGTGCAGTTCCAGCTTCAGCTCCTAAAACTGTGTCAAACTTTGGCACCAAAATCTGATAAATGTTGTCCAACATAATCTTCATCAATACACACAAATTATCTGATTAAATGAGACATTAAGTTAATGCCTTTGATTTAGGAACCTACAAGGACAACTACAAAGGTTGTACTGTGTGCTGTAACTTAATCTGACTTAACTGTTTCAATTTAATTGCCTCTCACTCAGATCCATTGAACAGGAATCCTGGGGAACATACTATTGTATGCGCTAAATCAAACATCCAAGTCAATATCCAACTCGGCAGATTCATCATCATTAGAAGCTGGCATGTGTTTTGAATCGTGAATACTAAGGAGAAAAACCTGAATGGATAGAGAAGTGGCTTTTAAAGATTAACTTCGTAAAGGTCTATCTGACCAGATTTATTATATGGATAAGGGGGCAATAATTGTGTGAGAGACCATGCAAGGAAGAAGAAATGCGCCATTCTTCCAATGTTAATCATGCCATGAAGGAACTGAATCTTTTCAAACATGTAACTACACACATGCTTCTAAGCCATGAACATGCTAAATGGATTTTATAAGCGAGTGCAGATCAATACAAAATGACAAAATTTCATGAAATATGATCGAAATAACTTTCTTAAGGGGTTGTGATGGGTTTGCCAAAGGCTGGGGAAGCCAACTTTGTATATTGTAAATGGAGAAAACCTAACTGCACCTAAAATAGTATTCAGAAAAGAGCCTTCATCAATTTTGTACTTCCAATGTTTGCAAGACTTCATTCTTGCTTTCATGAGCAATAGACATCTTTCCACTCAAATAGCAGTTGTCAATTGGCTGGCAGGGCCAAAGATAAATAGAGAGTAGTCAATTAAGGAAATGACCCTTCCAAGGTTTCCAAGAGGAAAGTATATGTTTCAAGATAATAAATTCCATAACCAACACTCCTAAGAACTAATTGATGTCTTGCCTGTGCATTTTGAGGCAAGGTAAAATGAAAATCTACCATAGATGGAATTATTAACAAATATGAACCAGTTGTTTCTGCTGTGTTCTGTTATGAACTTAAGGGAAAATTCTTCTCTCATTTTATGCTTACAATCCCAACCATTGTAATGAATTTTACAGGAGGCTTTCCCCTTGAGGAATTAGGCTCAGCATTATTAATGGTCTTGATTCTTGACAGAAGGCTTGCACAGAAGAGAGTTCTAAGGAGGATGCTATTCAGTCACTTCATTTAAAGCATTAGACAAGAAATCTGAAGTTCCATGCTTTAAGCTCATTGTCTCTTCTTCCTCTAGGTTGCCTTCTCCCAATAATAGTTGAGCATAGGATTATTAAAAAAGAATGGCTGATCATCAGGTGATTCTTCCCCAAATTCAATATAGGTATCTACTCATAAGAAAGGTTCAACAAATATGGGTCCAACAATCATTATTCTAATTATAATACCAGAAGGGATGCTTCTTAGAATTCTCTTCCTTCAAAATGTGATTGCAGTGAAGTTTGTTTGGAAAGGTGGATCTTCATATGGTGCTCCTACAGAATCAAATTCTTGGGTAAACGCAATGCTTGCAATCTAGACTTATTAGCCACCATGGAAGTGATCCTTTCAATCATGCCATTCCCAATAGTACTTATACTCTTAAACCTAGTTCTAGGTCTGGATTGGTAAGGCTTTACCCTTGCATGAACACACAAATATTCATTTTGGATTTGCTCTTACAGCTTCTAGTCAAGCATTTGGCCTCAGCAAACATATAATAAACAAGTCATAAGATTGTGAAATCTAACGTGGGAACATCACATGCATAGACAGTTTCTCTAAGCCTTCTAACAAAGTTGAAGTTGGTTTCAAACTCACGAGGCCTTCATATTCTATAGAGATGCAATGCTAATGTCATAAGGCCTGGGTCAAAGTGCATAAGGAACTAATAAAAGAACTCCTGGAGGCTAGAATGAATGGGTCAACTGCTCAGGTAAGTTTATCAAATCACTTCTACACCTCATTTGTTAAGGTCCTTGGGAATAGATTCAGGATAGCATCCAGGTACACATTCTCCAAGAAAGCTAGAGCAGTTAAGGACTTAATACTGATCGGATTCATTACATATTGTTAGTTTTATATGATCAGATATAAAAGCAGAATTTAATTCAAAAAACAGACACAATAACACAGCATATACCCTGGGAAAACCCTCCACGTGAGGGAGAAAAAAACCCAGCAACAAAGATCTCTCTTATATACTAAGTCACAAGGTTCGAATTCGAATTCGAGTTCGGCAGCTTTGAAATTTGGATGAAGTTCGGCCGGGAAAAAATTCGAAAAGTATAAAATTCGGATTAAATTCGCCTTATGTATTTTTATTTTATTTTTTAATAAATATAAGTAATATATTATATATCCATAATATTGTCTAAAATGCAGCATTTTTATAATTTATAAATAGAATATAGTATTACTATTAAGAATGCTGCATTTTAACATATAAAATATTAAATTGTATTTATTTACATAATAATAAATTAATAATCTAACATATTTTTATTTTAAAATAAATATATTATATATGTATATTTATAATTCTAAAAATATAGTATAAATTAAAATTAAAATACTAAATTTTATTTTAAAAATTAAGAACAAAGTTAAAATATGCCTATATTTTTATTAAACCTAAATATTAAAAGCCTAACTATACAAATTTAGAAGAAATTCAACAGGTGCGGACGGAGACGGAGACCTACCTGGAGAATGCGACGCACGCCACGCCCTAGTTTTTTCTGTAGAATGCGATGCCTTGGACGCGCGAGCTAGGATATGCAGGAGCTGGGAAACACAGGAGCCGGCGAACGAAATGGCGAGCAGGACAGTTGAATCTCAAAGTCGCGAGCAGGAGAGTTGAATCTCAAAGCTGCGAGCAGGAGCGAAATCACCCTTATCTTAATCATGCCAGAAATCAACTCACGACGGCTCTCAGACGGAAAAATCCAACCCGTGATTGCTCTCAGATGATTTTTTATCAATACTCAGAGTCGGCTGTGTGTTACTAGCGTATGGGAGTGACGTTTTTATAAAAAAATCGCTTGGGCAACCCTAAAAAAGCCTTTAATAATTTTCCGTACGAATATGGGCAAATATGAACAAATATGAACGAATTTTAAACAGAACTTTCAAATTCGGGAATATTCGAACTTCATCCTTGAAGTTCGCCGAACCTTGTGACACAGCTTATATATATCAATAATGGCAACAATTCTCTTTACAATGAGGCCAATCACAAGGCCAATATTCAGCACCAACACTAGATGCAATGACAGATAATAATCTGCACTTCCTTGATCTCAAAATCTGCACTTAGAGAAAATTCGCAAACTGCCCTTGAAGGAATTCGCACTTTTAATGAGAGAATGAATCGAACTTGCTTGATGATTGAATGAAGGGAAATGACCTTGTATATATACAAATGTGAGAGAGGTCGCACCTCTTCATGTACAAGGTCGGCCATAAAACAAAGAATATAATTACAATTAATAAATGCGAATTACAAGGAAGGTCGGCCCAATTAGAATTTATATTGTTGCCAAGTGAAGCGCCTCTTCACTTAATTATCTCAATAAAATAAATAGCCGATAGGCTATATGCAATTTTATGTCTTGACTCGTGGCTGGAAGGATGAACCCGAAGCTGCTATAACATCAACACATATTTTGTGGGGAATTATAACTCCTAGATTTGCAAAATTCCAAGAAAAGTTTGCTTTCTTCTAACTATTGTATGAAGAAATACCTGGAACTTTTCTAAATTAATCAACTGACACGAAGCAGCATGGTAGACACTCAGTACTAATTTGAGATAATCCCTTACCATGGGGAACTACAAGTAAACATATAACTTATGTTGCACAGGCTTCTGTTGACAGGTGAGTTGATCCATCAGGCACTAAGATAAAGAGATACACTGGTAAAGCGTCTTCTTCTCTAACCCCCATCAAATAATGAGAAGTAATCCTGCTGACCTATTAATTAAGAGTAAGACTGAACAGTAGGGCTAGTAACACAACAGAAAATCCATTCTATTAAGTTATGAGAAGCTAAATGCCAAAAGAACGTGCCATAAACATAGCCAGTTAAAACAGTCAAAGACATTAGCCATATCCAATATTAGAATCGCCCCTGCACTCTTATTGCTTTGCACACAGAATAATTTCTTGTACAGCAATGATATTCTCTTTTAATCTTCCTTCCGAGAACAATGGCTGATTGATTTGTTAAGATCAAAGTATTCAACGACAGCTGAATTTGATGGGCTATGGTTTTCAAAATAATTTTGTAGATTGTAGTCTGTACTGCATAAAGGTTGACCTGAAAGCATCTAGAGTATCAGTCTCCCCTTGTTTTCGAATGAAGAGTCAACTGACCTAAAAGAATCTGGAGTCTTAGCCTTGTCTTATTTTGGAGTTGAGACTTAACATTGTTGTATTAATAAATCTAAACATCTGCCAACCTTTAAAATATCCCAGAAAACCTAAAAGAATTGAACAGGGAACGTGTTGGTGTATGTTTTATCATCCACCGAACACACAGAATAAAATGTCCAGAGACACTCTATCCTCTCTTGAAAAACCACCGCGTATGCTAAGATTGCGAGAAGATCATATGGCGATTCCAAGGTTTCTTTTGTCAGGTCTTGACGTGTGGATAAGCTCAATGGGCGTTGTGATTTGCTGGTAATACACAAAGGGACTTACGTTAAAGAAATTTTCACAAGTTTGGGACTTAGGCGGATTTATCATTAAAGGCTTTTTCAATTAGGATTTTCAATTGGGATCTCAAATAAAAAAAGGGCAAAAAGATAAGGGTTTAGGGGATCAATTTTGCACCTAAGAATTCAAGAGACAATAAAGATTCGGTGAAAGGAATAACCTCGCTTTGTTTCGCCTCCCTAGGACAACTACGCAAAGTGGGTGCAATCTTCAAGGAATGTGATTATAATTTTCAAGTCTCGAATGAGACCGAAGTCAAGCTTCCACGATTATGAGCTTAGGCTAACTTTACGCATCGAATGCAAATCATCCATTCGAAGAAAGTATGAGCAATATTTCACCATTGAATCTATACAATCAATCTCTCATTAACTTAACCAATATTCAAAACAAATTCTACTCAATTTAATTCTAACTCTAATCTATGGTAGAAGAAGATATGCAACCTTGCTTACTACTTGACAATAAAAATTATTCAAAACAAATCATGCATAAGAGCTTTTATTATCGGAAATAGTCTCAATGCAACAATTTCATACACTGTCTCCACACCATGAAAGTGAGAGATCACTAGTTTAAATAGAGTTTTCAAAATGAAATGAAAGGCCGAGATTAAAACAATATTAACGGCCAAGATTAATACAACCCAACCCTAATTAGGGTTGCCCAAAATAACATCAGTTGACAATCAGTAAACATGCAGTAACAAGCAGTGAAGTGGCAGTTGGAGCTATCTTCAAGGCGAGGAGTCCCTATCTTCTTGGGCAGCATTGTGCTCGATGAATCTGGACACAACCATGACCACCTCCTCCATTGTGACAGGCGGCGGCATGCTAATCCTGAATTCAAGTCCATCCAAGTCCTCAGCACATTTGGCGAAGGTGCTTTCCCAATCCTCCTCCTGCTTCACAAAATCATTCTGGATGGCCAAGAGACTCGCCACTCTTGCGAAATCCTATCTCAAAAGTGGTCCAGTAGCAGAGAAGAAAACCTCCTGAACCTTATGTTTCAATCTCTCCAGCTGCATGTCGTTTTCCCAGACAATCTCTCGATCAAACACATATGCAGCTGTCATATAAATTTTCTCCCAGATTTCTTTGACTTGCTCTTCAACTCTAAGCCCATCCGCTTTCGCCCTCTCCAGAATCTCTCTTCGTATAGTCACTGCCCAAAACCAATGGTGAAAATCATATGCTGCTCCTGCAGCAATAACCTTCCTTTCAAGTAACTCCTCCCTTGGAACGCCCTTCAGGACCTTGAGGCATGGAATAAGCCTCTCCTGAATATCTGGAAGGTTGTCCCAAGTTTCTGCCATATCAACCAGTCTGGAAAGAAAAGAAGAAGTTTGCCCACAGGCGAGTGCCAATTTCTCCATGAACGAGGCTGCCTCCATGCCCTTCTTGTCATCCATTCCTGAGCTTCCTTGGTTGTGACCATCCCTTGCTCTACGTCCTTGGCTATCTCCTGCGAAGAACTGATAAGAGGAGCTACTGCATCACCCTGATCAAGTCGCTGGGTCAGATGCCGTATATACTCCTTCAGGCGTTTGACCTCTCTTTTATATTCCTTCTTTTTCGCCACTTCTTTTTCCAGTCTCGCCTTGACAGTTGAGACGGAATTATCTAGTTCCTCCACTTCCTAGCCTTTTGTGGTTGGGCCAAGATCTATAGTGGTTATGGCGTACTCTTGAGGAGTGATCTCATCCTGTGGCTTGTCCACTATCGATACTGCGATGTGTATGGAACGACTGCCTGCCTCATCCCTCTGAATGGTAGAAAATTTCTTGGCAGGTTTCTTAATTGCAACCTATTCCAACCTTGCCAAGAAATCCGCAATATCATCTTCCTCTTGGACCTCCATCGGTACCTGAATCTTCATCCTCTCTATCAGCCAATCCAGAATGGTAGGCTATTCAATGCCATCTTCTTCTTGAACATTCTCTTCATTTGGAACGTCCATGACTCCTCGGAGGGCGGAAATCATTCCCTCTTCGAAGTCCTCATTTTGGACTTCCATCTCATTATCTGAACCTAGTATTTTTGTGCCCGTAGGTGATGAGGGCTCCTCATCATCCAGCTGAATAGGCTCATTGTTCTCTTCTTGAACTTCAGAAGCTCCAATCATTTCAACCAAGGATTCATCTATGGTGGCCACCAGCTCATCAATATTCCGAGATGCTGCAGAACGAGACAGTTCTCCCCTCTGTCTTTTCTGGACAGACTCTATACTTGGAACTATTTCCTTCCTCTTCTCGCCAATCTCAACCAAATCATCACGATGGGATGCGCCAGCATTGGAGGAATAGGACTCCGTCTCGCTCGGCAAGTCATATGTGGGTGTTATCTTCTTCTATCTCAATTCCTGAACCTGATGGTCGACCCACCACTGAGAGTACTTGATCACCGGTCTCATCAAGGTTGCCAAATCTGAGTGCTCAAGCTCGGACCACTTCACTGAAGGGAGAGGTCGGCTTTCCTCGAAGCGTGGCTGGATGTAGTTTCCATCGTCCTGTAACTGATCAGGCACCCAACAAAGTTCAATTGCCCTCATGAAGTCTACTAGCATTCTAGACCATAATCTTCTTCTGACTTCATATTCATCAGCGGCATTTGCCCAGAAGTCTTCCAATTCCACTTTGTGCTTATATCTCCTCCCATCCACTGTCCGGATGTGATGATGTGGGTCAAAATTGGCCCTGGACTTATAGGCTGTGAATGGGTACCACTGGATCTCCAACCTGGCGCTCTCAGCTGCTTGCACCGACGGACAGGATTCTAACATATTCCCGATAAAGAATGGGAATGTAATAGCCGCCCTTTTAGTCGGCCTCTGGATGTTCTGGTATTCTTCCAGTTGCCTCAGGACCTTGAGCAGGATCATCCGATTTGTCAAATAGATGGGCAACTTGTAGGGGTTTCCAGTGAACCCCTGGATCCTGACATATGTAAATTTTGGAAATTGGATAAACCAGGATCCGTATCTACTGATCAAACTTTTCGCCTCGTGACTCAGCCTTTGATGTGTTCCTCCTTGGAGTGTTCTTGTGATGTACATTAAGAACACATTGTACACCCGCCTGAAATGAGATTTTTCCCTTAGCTGAAGCTGCGGGTAGCAATCATTAGGCCTGAGTTCATTTTCTCCGTTGCCAACCTTGCCTTTGCAAACTAGTCCTGGGTATTTATATGACCTAGCCAATAAATAGACAATATACAAGCTCATGTGAAAAGACTTAGTCTTTTCCAAATTGACCAATTGCTCGTGAAGATTGTTACTTATCATTCGAGACCAGTTGAACATCTTTACGCCGGAAGTGATCTCATCTATAAAGTAATACATCCAATTTTCAAAAAATGCACCTTGAGGGTTGTCGGCTACTCTGTTCAGCATCAAAATGATGTCCCCAAAATCTTCTTTAAAGTCTGTCCAGCGTGGCCTCTTAGGCATCTTCTTTATTGACGTTTTAGGCTTCTCCAGCCATGCCTTGTTAATATTTGTAGCGAATAATTCTGGCTGGCTATCATACAAACTCTTAGCTTCCTCCTTGGTCTTGTAGACTGTACGGGAATGTGTTGGGATGCCAAAAGTTTCCTGAATTGCTACCTCGCCCAAGTGTGCCAAAATTCTGCCGTCAGGTGCAATGATTAGTCTTGTCTGAGCATTGTAGTGGATAGCACATTCTACCATTAGTTCAGCACAGTCCATCGCAGGCGGGAATCCAGCTGCCTGAAAAATCCCATTTCTCACCATTCGCCTGGCTATTGGTGTCAGAAGTCCGTTTTGTCCATATACTCTTTTCCTAAACTCTACAAAGTCAACATGTTCCAGATCGGTGTCTACAACATTTTTCCACTTTGAATTTATTTTTGACTCTCACTGCACACCTTTGCTGGCGAACTTCATTGGCGCCTTCTTCGATGATTCGCCCACCATGGTCATCAACCTACAGTCAGAAATATTAACATTAATACGGAGACTTTTTTAAAATAATTTATTTTTGTACCTTGTGTTCGAATGTTTTACTTTCAGCTTATTAAATAATTAAACTTCTACGAAAAAGCAAGCTGAAAGTAAATGGATCAAGCTGAAATTTTAGCCAGAACTTAACCAACATGAAAGAGACAGAAGAAGAATGGCGAATTTATTCAATTGAACTTCAAACCTTAGGAAAGAACCTCCGGCTGCAGATCAGATTTAAACTTCGAGAATTTAATCAAAAAGCAAGTGATGAAGTGCGCCTCTCTTGCACAGAAATTCGACTTTCAGCAAATAAATCATTCACTTCTTCGAAAAATTTGCCTCTTCAACATAAAATTACTTCTTCCTCTAAGAAAATCGATCTTCCCTGCAGAATAATTGTTTGCCTTAGAATTTCAAGAGAGATTAACTTTTCTTCAGTTGTGTCTGTGAAAAATGAGTTGCTGAAACTCATTATAATGCTGAAGAGCTTGGTTTGTTTTTGCAACTGCCTTCTTCTCTCTCGATCTCGATTTGTTTTCTCAGGCAAGTTTCCAATATTTTTCAAAAAAACTTCATGGCGAGCTTATCCAGGCAAATCTCTTTGATTTTCCAAAATTCGATTTTTGGTTAGACGTTTATCTTCGATCTTCGAAATTTTGAAAAAAACACTAAATATCCAATTAAATTCGATTTTTCCAACTTTAAATTCATGGCGAATTTAATTTTGCCTATTGGATTTTTATCTTTGTCCGGCGTAATTTATTTTCTCCCAATATATCTCTGGCAAACTTTATTTTGTCCAAGGCGTTTTAAATTTCTGAGTATTGGAAATAAATTATTAAAATATTAAAATATTTTAATTTATTCCAACCCATTTGTTTTAGACCCATGGCTACTTTTGATTTTCTCTCCATTTTCTTTGGCTAAAAGTTTATTTTCCAATTTTATTTCGATTTTCGTCTAGCCAAGTCAAAATTTTAGCCATTTCGTCGACAAATTGTTACGCCAGATCCTTATTTTCTCCTGCCATGGCGAATTTTGAATTGTGTCGGGCACATTTTCTCATGCCAAAATCAAATTTTCTCTTGCTCGGACGAATTTCTCTAGGCCAAGTCTGTGTTTGGATGTCTTCCTTAGGCAAAATTCCATGCTACCTAACAAATTTTTTTATCCCTTCTAGCCAAGGGCGGACTTTCTTGCCTCTTTGCCATGTGCATCTTCCTCTGTATACTTGGCCAACTTCATCAATTTTTCTCTAGACATCCATACTTAGGCGAATTTTTTTAATCTTTCTTCTCTTCATGCTCGGCGAACTTCATTCTTCCCTTTGCCATGGCCTAGACGGACTTCCTTAAGTCTTTTCCACCTTCCATCAAGACATGGCGGACTTTCTCAAGCACTTCCTTTCACACTTAGTCAAAATTCGCACTTCTCCCCTTTAAAGTATTAAAATACTTAGTCAAAATTTCAATTTTCACTCCTTTTAGGCCTCTATACTTAGGCAATTCTCGGATTTTCCCTTTAAGGCACCAAACACTTAGCAAAAATTTTAATTTTTCTCCTCTTATATGCCTAGGCGGACTTCCTCAAGTCCTTGCCAAGTCAAGGGCGGACTTTCCAAGTGCTTTGCCATCCTTCTCAAGGCTTGGGCGGACTTTCTACATGTCTTGCCAAAGCTAAGCGGGGTTTGGAAGAGTCTTGCTAAGTCCCACTTTTTAAGGGCCGACTTCAAACAAGTCTTGCCATCCTTCTTCATTGCTGGGCGGACTTTCTAGAGTCCTTGCCATTTCTTTCTTAGGCATGGCGGACTTCAGAGAAGGCTTGCCATTTCTCTCCATGTCCCACATTTTAAGGGCCAACCTTCTTCATGGCTGAACATGCTCTCTTGAGGGCGAATTTTTCAGACTTAGACAGAATTTTATCATGAATTTTATGCTCTTTTGGTTGATTTTTTTTGCTGATTTTCTCTCAGATTTTGACTGATTTTTCCAGATTTTTCGTGCTTTTGAGTTGATTTTTCTCAGCTTTTTGACTGATTTTTCCATGCTTTTTCTGATTTTTCACTTGATTTTTTTATTTTTACCTTGATTTTTCAATGATTTTTTAATTTTTTTGGTTGATTTTTGGATCTAAAAATGGAAAGTTGACTCGTTGACCAGGGTTGACTTTCTAAAAATAGAAAAAGAAAATAAAAATCCCTAAAAAATAGGGAACCCCGTTTGGTCCAAAAATGCCAAAAATGAAAAAAGCGAAAAAAGCAAAAAAAACAGATTCCCTAAAAAGTAGGAAGTCTCAGAATTGGCCGAAAGCACAGGCGATCCTCATCTCTCGGGCCTTCTGAGCACTTCCATGACGTCTATGCACTGATTCAAGCATGGATTACTGACTTGGCTCGGATGACTCTCAGAAGACCGACTTGAAACTCCGAAGGGAGTGACCTCATGAAACCGTTGCGCGGAGACAAAACCCTAAAAACAAGCAAACTACTGGGGGTCCCCATTTGCAATGGGGCGATGTGTGAAAAGGTCACAACAGAACCCATCTGGATAAGCAGACTACACTGGGGCATGCATTCACACCTTCTGCATTAGCTCTAGAAAAACTCAGAGCTTTGTGAAGGGAGGGAGTTTTGGAAATCTCTTTAATTGTCACAAACCTTATTTGTCTCAATAAGGGTCCTTAGTGGTAGGATCCGAACATTTCTAGCACTTAAATGGGCTCAAAGTTAGGAGGAGCAAGTGGGAACTTGAGATATAAATGCTCTTCATCTCACTTTAGACCTCCTAATTTATAGCATAATAAATTCTAAGCAAGAGAAGTGACGCTAGTAAACAAGGATATCGATGCAAATCACTTTAAAAAACCCAACAAATCTAGAGTGCTATGAGAGTCACCAAAGACGTGTTCAAACAAGTATGTACTCCTCAAGATATACAAATGCACCAATTGATTGTGTGGTAACAGCAACAACACTCATTGATGGACTGAGAAAAGTGTGCAATAGGAAATTAACACCAGTGGAGACTAATTGGCATTACAAGGCAGATAACTGCAAGCAATAACTAGGAAAGCAAATTGCAATAAGAAATGAACAAAGGCAAGACTAAGCTTGTCTCTCTTTTTAGTCGCTAAAAGAAAGAGGCATTGAAGATCTATGTAGCTTATTTTCCATAAAAATATAAGCAAAGAAATTTGAATGCCCTCATAAAACTCCTGGTGCAAAGTAGTTGTGTGTTCCCTCCTAGATGCAATTCCTCGAAAATCTATAAATTGTGAAATAGCTTTCCTCACAGAGAAAAGTGACAACTAGAAGCACTAATGCAAAGCAGCACTAGAATCTCCTCCTTAATATTATGTGCTCAAATACGCTATCTAATGGATGCTCGGTAGGCACAGAGCAATCTATAAACTTCAAAATGAGATTTGTGAATTCTCAAGAACTGCCTTCAAGAAAAAGCTCTAAGCTCCTTTCTATAATTAGGAACTGAAAACTAGTTGTAAATAATAGAATGCTCACTCTATTTTTTAATGGTAAATGGATTCTCCTAATTCTTACAATTCTAAGTCCTTACTTTAAAAATGAAAAAAGTTAAAAACTAATTCTAAGAAGATAGTTACCCTTTATAATTATCCATTTCACTCATTACTACCTGTAACTTTTGTCATCTGCTACCCAATTGTGAATTCTGAGGTGAAATTTTGAAGAAACAAAAAAATTTGGATGGAACCAGCCACCACAATCCCAGTGTGCAAGCTCAGGTTGCAGTGCAACCTTTAGCATTCTAATAAACAGCACGTGCATTTTAACAGCACTTACAAACCACAAGCTGCATGGGAAAGAAAAACTTAAAGGAGGCTTCCAAACTAGAAATGAAAGTTCTTGAAGATGACTGGTCCATGGGACGTTACATTTAAGGAAATTTCCAAAAAATGACACTAGGAAGAACCTCTAGAATTAATCCAGGGTGCCATAATCAGCTACATATTTGGGTCACATATGCAGCCGTGAAACACCTCACCTTCATAATTTGATCATTAAAAATTTAAAAGTCTGAAAATGGGGATGTCCTTTGCCCTGTTATTCTTCCTGATTAAGTTTATTCTGGACTCAATGTCAAACCTCTCAACTTAATATCAAATACATGCATTAAGTATTTAATTTTCAATGTAACAGTGTTGACAATAAAGGAAAATTAAAATCATAATGGAACATGCAGTGGTGAGTAGTAGTCTATAGTTTAAAAACTCAGACTCCGCAATTACACAGCTGACCCAAAAAATTTAAGAACTCAAGACTCGGCAATAACTTGGCAGATTTATTGAACATTAAAATACACATTAATTTTTATAAGAATGCTTTAAAACATGCATATTACTGGCTTTATGAACCATATTACTGATTTCCTTCATATATAGATCAAAATTAGACTTCAATGGCAGAGATTCTGATAAAAAGATAAAACCACTCTCACTTGTGCTTTGGACATTATGGTCAAAGATGTGGAAGAAAAAATATATGCACAGTAGAAAAGTTATTTTCTATATCAAGTAGGTGGCTAATGAGGTAAGGACTTGAAGAGACCCCAGTAGATGATACAGACACTTAACTCCAATCTAGAAAGCCAAGATTTTGCCATGTTTCTGGATGAGGAGAAAGCATATAAATGTATAATAACATTGAAACTGTCAATCTTACCCAAATCTGTCTCGACCATATGTGGCAATTTTCAGAGGAGAATAGAATCTCAAGCAAAGCAGAGATGAAAACAGCAATTCAGTTCCATGCTAAATGGCTCTAGTTTCTTCATAAAGACATTCTGTAAAACTAGCATAGTCTTTAGTAATTGTTACTAAATTTACTAGTAAAAAACTAGAAAAGAAATTTTATTAAAATCTTGGAGAATCTATTATAGCCACTGTAGTTACTCTGCTATCTGGAAAAGGTTCCCTCAAGTTCTAAAAATTGGATAAATTATAAATATGATTCAGTGTGTCATTTTATGGGAAAGATCTGTTAATCTAATATTATTAATTTTTTCAGGAAGAAAAAAAGAAACTTCTTTGTGAAATTGTACGGAATACCAAAGATCAAGTTGATTTTTCATTAGCATCACATACATTACCTATAAAAATTTATAAAACAAAGAGATCCTATTCAATGAATTAGAGAAATGTGATGCTACCTTCTGAATGGAAATGATCAATCCATGAATAAAACGAGGTGCAGTACAATTGATACCAACTGCAACCACCTTTTTACACATATCAGCAATGGAAGCACATTCTGTCACTGAGTCACCACTCACTACATTCACACCATCTTTGGAGTTGAAAGTAAACCAAGCTGGCACTTGGATATCATCTTCTTCAAGCAATTCAACATAAGCCTGAAATAATAACAACTCTTATGCAGTTATTTTATAAAAAGGCAAAACCTGTTGATACAAACAGTCAGAAAATAGTCCCTTCTTAGCTACATATGATCTAATTTCTAAATGATGGCTTAAATATCATTAGCTATTCCAAGTATTAATGTTCTCTTATGTTTAAAACAAAAATCTGGAAACAAAAGCATTTCATAAGTAAAATAACAAACAAAGAGTGCTTAATAACCAATGTGTTACTAACACTCTGTGCTACCCGGAAACATTTTCTCAGCAGTTTGTGACACATTCTACATTTCTTAACGCCACAGGGGTGAAGTGACATCTTGAGTTCAGTCGGGGATGTTCCAACTTCCAAGAATGATTGAGTGACATTCCACCTTTGCCCAGTGCAGCTCAACATTCCCAATGCAAAAGACTTTTTTGGTTTCTTTGTGACTATAAAAACCAAAAACATGCTATGAATAATAAAGAATGAACAAGTAGAATATAGTATAATGCCCAAAAACATACAGTCTGACTGGAAGCATTATGATTGTCCCTGACCATTGCTCAGAGTATATGAAGTTAACAGCATGCATACTGATATGACAGGTAACTGCTTACAGTGTAACTTTCTATGCTTTACTTCTTTACTTGATTCTCTTGGATATAATTGTATCAATTACAATAAAACAATGCATCCATGATTTCTGAGAGCATAATTCCATTATTAACTGTTAATTATTGTTGCTCAACTTTAAGTATGTTAATTCATTTTCATTGATATATTCATGTTAGTTCTTTGACATCAAAAGTAACTGCTCATAACTATGGCAATTGTATGTGGATACCATTGTGTCTTCTTGCTTGATCAAATTATATAACTTGGCAACAACTTCAAGATTTCTCACAACTCTATATTTATTTTTAGGCTATGTCAGTTGCTAATTTATGCCTCGACATATATACATAACTGCATACTAATTGACTAATACTTTAATTTCCTCCGGACATCCACATAATCCATCCCCCTTTTTCCCATATTTGAAGGTCAGGGCAACATAGTTTAATATGTGCAAGTCCATGTTATGCTGGAAGGCAAGGTAGAAATCCATACCATGCTCAAATGAAAGTTTATGTCATGATTTTTACATACAATTCCCTGCAGTTTCACTCTGCAATACTTAATTGCATCCCATATTGTAAGAGACATTGTGAATTTGCATTACATAGGATAGGAAATGCTTACCAATATAAAGATTAAATAATTTTCTTTTTCTATATAGAATAAATATTTTATAAAAATAGTGAACATGCATCTAAATTTAGTCACAAATCAAAAGTTTGCCCGTTCCAATATTTTTCAGATAAATTTAAATAAATTAGGTTATGTATCAGATAAAACCAGGGTTACCCGGGGACGCGTCCCCCAATCCCGTCCAGTTCCAGGACGCCGTACTGGGACGGCAAGGGGACAGGTGGTGACCCCTTTTGGCCAAAACTCGGGAAACATCCCGGGGACGGGGGACGGCTTATCCCCAAAGAGGGATGGCTGACCAGTCCCGGGGATGGCAGGGGGACGGCTGAGCCGTCCCTCGACTGTCCCGGGACGGCCGGCCATCCCCCACGTTTTAAAGCGCTTAAACACAAAAAAAAAGGCAAAAAATTTAAAAATAACGCCCTGCCTATGTGGCATGTGTGGGCCCTACTAGATTTCACTCTCTTATGAATGAAAGGAGGCCTCTAAAAGTTCATTATTTTCATTTTGTTTGTGTAGGGAGCCAAGGGTTTGAGAAGAAAAAAAATTGCAGCCATTGAAGGAGAAGGAGCAGCTGCTTGAAGGAGGAGAGGAGGTTGAAAGAGTGTTGTTGGGAGTGCAAATCCATCAAAAAGGTATGCATTTTCTTTCACTATTCTTATTTTTTCATTTTTTTGCAAAATATGAAGTATGCATAGTCTGATTTTTTTATTTTTTTCATTTTCAGTCAACACTTGCATTCTAAAAACAAAAAACATGAGCAACAGTGAGGGTGAGAGTGATAGTGAAGTTGAAATGCAAGTTAGAAGGCAAACTAGAGAGCAAATAACCCCTACCCAACACCATCATTCATCAACCAATACCAAAACTATGAAGGACTATGCAAAACACCCAATAGACAAAAAAAAACCATTCCTTCAATTTGTGACAGCCATGGGTGAAAGACAAAAAAATTCAGGGGGGAGTAGGGTTTGGTTGTGCCATGTTTGTGAAAAGGAGTTTAGGGGCAGCTACACTAGAGTTAGGTCTCATTTTTTGGGTGAGGTGGGCCATGGAGTTAGAACGTGTCCTGCATTGACAGATGCACTATTTATAGAGTGCCAAACAATTCAAATGGAGTGTGATGGTGGGGTTCAAACTGGGTCTCCTTCTTTCCCAAGTTCACAATCATCTATGCCTACTCCTACTCCTAGTCCTTCCACGGTTGGTAGTAGTGTTATCTTAAGAGGAAAGAGGAAGGTGATTGGTAGTGATAAGGCAGCCTCAGTTGAGTCCATGTTTCAAAACCAAGCACGAGAAACCTCTGAATCCTCCATTGCCAAATTCTTTTTTGCCCATGCCATTCCATTTCATGTGGCCCGTTCCTCTTATTTCAAACAAATGGTGAAAGACTTAGTCGCTGTTGGTCCTTCATTTGTACCCCCTGGAGATCATAAGCTACGCACCACCCTCCTAGACAAAGAGTACTCCAAAGTTAATGTGTTAATGGAGGAGATGAGGCAAACATGGATGAGGACGGGGTGCTCTATAGTGATGGATGGGTGGACTGATTGTAGACGTCGGCCACTCATCAATGTCATAGTCACATGCCTGCTGGTTCTTATTTTCTTAGAGCCGTAGATTGTTCAGGGAGACGTAAGGATGCTGACTTCCAATTTTCCATTTTGAGAGATGCCATAGAGGAGGTTGGGGCTGCAAATGTGGTGCAGGTGATCACCGATTCAGCACGTGTGTGCAAATCGGCTGGGTTGATGGTGGAGGGTACTTACAGGCACATATTTTGGACCCCATGTTGTGTTCATGCATTGAACAATGCATTGAAAGACATAGGGAAGATGGATTGGGTGAAGAAAACGGTGGCAGAAGCTAGAGAAATTCAGATGTTCATTTGCAACCACCACACCTCACTTGCTCTTTTCAGGACATTTTCAAAGAAGGAGTTTCTCAAACCTGTTGATACAAGGTATGCCATTTACTTCATTTTGTTTCACTTTCAATTTGTATTCATAATCTGATTTTGTTTTAAATTTTTATTTTTTAATGAATCATTGAATTAATGAATGTAGATATGCCACATACTTCATCCTATTGGAGAGGATGGTTGAGGTGCATGAGCCTCTACAACTGATGATGGTCAATGCTGAGTGGACTAGATGGCCTAATGCAAGTTCTACTCAAGGAAAGAGCATCAAACAAAAGATCCTCGATGATGATTGGTGGGCCAATGTGAGGTAAAACATATTAGATGGCTGATTTTCATATTAAATTTCTGATTTTAATATTTTAATTTTATTGTCCAATGTTCCAACTTTTGAAGTTTCTAACATGTCAAATAACTTGTCAACTAATTATTTTGAACTTTTTGTTTGCATTTTGCAGATATATTTGCTCCTTTATCTCACCCATTGTAGATGTCATTAGATATGCTGATACAGACTCTCCTAGTCTTGGAGAGATATATGAGACATTTGACACTATGCTTGGGAAGATCAGGCAAGTTATTTTGGCAAAGGACCCCACTTTGGATTTATATGAGCAACACATTAGGCCCATTGTGACGCGGAGGTGGAATACAATGAACACCCCGCTTCATATGGCTGCCTTTGCTCTAAATCCAAAATGGTATGCACCAAGGGATGGTAGGGTGCCTCCATGTGATGATGCTGAGGTTTTAGATGGGTTCACACGGGCCATTGAAAAGATTTATCCAGCCGAGCAAGCTTCAATACTTCGGTCACAATTTCTAGACTTTGCTAATCTTAATGGCCCAAACTTGAGCAAACCACAGGCGAGGTTGGATAGAGCTATATTAGCTCAAGGGAACCCTATTGGATGGTGGACCTATCATGGGAGAGATACACCGCAGTTGAAGATACTTGCCACTCGCCTTCTTGCACAGGTTGCTAGTTCCTCTGCTGCAGAGAGGAATTGGTCCACATATAGCTTTATCCACTCTGTCAAGAGGAATAGACTTACCTCTAGACGAGCAGAGAAGCTAGTGGCCGTTCATAGTGCTCTTCGGCTTCAGGATCGACAGACTCCAGAGTATCGACAGACTCCAGCTCTACGGTGGGATATTGATCCCGAGGACGCGGCTCAGATAGATGAGGAGGAGACAGCTGAGGGCTTGGTTGGGGTCCCATTGGCTGAGGAGGAGCATTACGGTGGCAGTGACTCAGAGGATGACTCTGATTTTGATGCAGTTATGAGAGATGATTAGGGGCAGCAGTGCTCTTTGTTTATTTTGTAAATTTGTATTCATTATTGACATACAATATTGTATTTTGATTTTCATAGCAAACTAAAACTTTAAAACTATATGGCAGCAATGTAGCCTTTGGGCATTTTGATATAAGTTTATAAATTATAACTTGGAGGTTGTTTCATGATTCGTGTAACTGTATGTTAATTTTGAATGCGTATTGACTATTGACTCTATTGAGTATTGGCATAATGTTGAACACAAATGTTATATGTTAATGTTCTATAATGTGTATTATGCATGCCTTATTCATGTTATCTATTGAATATTTAAAATTTCCCTATATTTTTATATAGTCGTCCCCTGCCGTCCCTAATTTTGGCCTCAAAAATCGGAAACTTGGGGACTCGTCCCGCCGTCCCCTGCCGTCCCCGTCCCGGAAACTTGGGGTAACCTTGGATAAAACCTATTAGCCTCAACAATAGTCATAGATGATACTTGCAGAGTTAAACAAGTTTCAGCCCTACAGTTGGCAACTTGGCATACAAGTTTCCTCACCATCAAGAGAAGCTGCAAAGAATAACAACTTCTAATCAAAAACCAAGCTGATTGAGGACTATCTAATAAGTCACCATAATTAAGGGGGAAGGCCTGCTCCAGAACAGATCAATACAGTCAAATTTCTGGCTCGAGTCTTGAAAAAACTCTTAGCAAAACTTCAATTCCAAGGGCAATGAAAACTGTGAAATTGATGAAGCACTAAGCAGCATCAACTTCTGTGTTATTGGACTTGCACCAAAGTCCACATCAACCCTTAAAAAGAAAAATCTTACTTAAGATGTGACGCCAAATCTCCCACCAACAACTTTGTACTAAAGTGCAATTCAAAGCCAAAACTTGGTGTGGCAACCAAAGAGAGGGTGAAGATAGATGCAGGGTTCATGCCAACATTTGTCACCAGAATTGTCATTGACTGAAGAATGGGAGGGGAGTCATCTTCCCCACTCAACTAATGGGAGATGGGAGAGAACCCACCCAATGAAGGAGGAGTTCATGCAAAAGCTGTCTTCCAAATTATGGCAAAGCCTCAATCCACACCAAGGGATGCTTCAATGCAAAAACTGGAAATACAACGGAGATTTAGCAGTCAAGCCAAGGCTGTTCCAACTTCCAACATTTGGTAGAAGTGTAGCAAGGTTATTCTAGGATTCTCTATAACTAATTCATGGGGAGTTATGAGGTTGAAACCTTCATCTCCAAATTAAGATACAAATATTGTAACATATGTACTTTGGTTAGTTAATCTTAAGAGGAGAATTAGATAAAATTGTAATATTAAGCAAAATGATTGATTTTAGGATTTTGATGGTGTACCTGAGCCTCTAACTTGTTTGGTATTGTTTCAAAAGCTAGTAAATCAGCTCCTGAATCTGCAAGAACTTGCACTCGTCTTTGATGGAAATCTTTTAAATTCTGAAGGGTCATACCAGGTCCATAATCTCCACTGCAAGTAAGATAATTTAGCCGAATTACCAATATATTTTTACATCAACTTTTTGTCTCTTGATGGTATGTGTCAAAACTAACAAGGGAAGTTTGTTAAACAAATATATATATGATTATTTATGATCTACCTGTATTCAGAGCCATCTGCCAAATATGCTCCATAACTTCCAACAGAAGCTGCCACCAGTACAGGATGATAATTTGGAATTTCAGCATACTCAACACTACCATCTGAAATCTCTGCACATTTTTTCCAAAAGTTATCACGTGCTTCGCAAGCAATCTCAACACTCCTACGCAATAGAGCTTCTCCCTCAATGGTAGACAACCCTTTTGATTCAAAACCTTGAATGGTTGCCTGTTTATAATCAAAACCCAACAGCCATGAAATGAAAGAATAGATGCCAACTTAAAGGAAAAACGAGTGAACATTTAAGAATTTATGAATAGTGAATATTAAAATCCCAGACCTGATATGATGCTGTTATTATGATCTGAGCACCAGCTTCAAGATATTCTTCATGAACCTAATTATTTGAAACAAGCAGTAAAATCAGAGGAATGAGACATAGAATATACAATGATAGTTAGCATAAGTTTTCCACAGTCCATGTAGTATTTGAAAGATTGCTTCTTGAATCAACTGTGTATGTTTTTGTATTGACACTTCAGATCACTTTCCTTTTCCTAATGATGGATCATTGAGTGTGATCTGAAATGTCAATACAAAAACATACACAGTTGATTCCAAAAGCAATCTTTCAAAGAATATACAATGCTTAAATTTATTGCTTTTGAGTTAAAAGCTATGGACCTGGAGAAAATGCCAAGAAACATCAATAATATAGATAGTTATCAATGATATCAATGTTAGTTTGTCAACAAGGTTAACATTTGGGTTTTACAGCTTGTCATTTGAAAGAAGTGGAAAATGGATTTGTTTTTGTTGCATACTTCTTTATCAGTTCTTTCTTCATTTAGGATTTATTCAAACAAGTTAAATAATGAAAATGGACCCTGCTTGTGGAAGCCTGCAAGAAGATATATCTACCTCTATCAAAGCTCAGGAGCAATCCAAACCTTGTCAATCCATTTACACCTGAAGTTCGTGCAAAGGGACTTGTTTCCTGACAAATCTAAATAAGAACTAGAAAAGGTACTAAGATCTTACCATATGTGACTTATTCTCCTAACATATTTATTTGTGAACTACATAGTAAGCATTTTCATCCCCTAATGACCTTTAGAATCTTAAATATCCATGGCATTTTACACCGTCTAGATTTGGACACCCAACTGAAAAGAGAATATCATTTGACAATCCAAGAACCCGTCTTTATAATCTTAAACATTCTGTTTTTTACACTTTCTAGATTTGAACACCAACTGAAAAGGGAATATCATTTTGACAGACTAAGAACAGAACTCAGATGTTTTATTTGTGCGTGATTATTTTGTTGCCCGCAATTTTTTGTGTATATTAAAGGAATGTCTTATCTGACACTTACTTTTGAACAGCTGTATATGAGAAAAAAATATTCGGACACCCTGTTGATGTCATGCCCCCACCAAAATGCTACAGATTGTAGCATAAATATTAAAAACCAGCAACTAGGCAATTAAAAAGTAGTGCCCATATCATATGCAGTTAATAATATAATAAAGTGGCAGCACTAGCAAAATAGTTTGATTAAAATTAAATAATGATTTTCAAAGAGCAGAGATGGTATGAAGGGTGGTGACTCTTTCAAAGAGCAGCAATGGTATGAAGGGTGGTGACTCCTTCAACAATTGGGTATAAAGGGAAATCATTTCATTATGAAGAGGATATCAATTGGGAAAAAATATTATGTGACTTTGCAAATAAATATTACAGCCAAAGAGGACGAAACCCCTCCAAGGAAATTAAAATTAAGAGACTTAAGGACAAAAACCCTTACTTCTCCTATCAAGTTATTGGACAAAAACCCATAACTTGTCTAGATATCAAGGACAAACATTCAAGGAAAAATAGCTGCAAATAGGAAGGAGAATTATAGCAGAAAAATAAAGATAAGTCTATTAGTATTTTCATAATTATGTCAAGGTGATAAATCTGAATATTATAATAAAATTCATAATTTTTTATTTAGTTATATTTATAAATATAAATACAATTATCATTTTTGAGTTAGAAATATTGTTTAGAGGCAAAAAAAATAGGAAATTTTTTAGAAAGGGGCATTACAATTGGTATCAAAGCGCGGCAATCTTGCCAGCCTGAGGGTCTAAATCTAGTTAATGCAGTTGCCAGTAAGGGCTTTGGAAAGAGAAAAAAATAGAGGCAACATTACAAAAGGAAAACAAACAAATTAGTTGCTAGTATTGGCATGGTGTAATGGTTTAAAGGTGGCATTGTTGTTCTTGCCACCAAGGTTCAAACCCCATTTGGATGTTATTGTTGATTGGTTGTATTTCGGTTCATAGCTCTGGTTCAAAAGCATTTACCCCTTGAAAAAAAAAAAAAAAACAAGCAAATTAGTGGTAAAACCAAGATGGCCGATTAAGATGAGTGGAAGATGTTTATGGAACAAATGGCTAAAAGACACAAACAAATGATGAAACAACATGAGGAAACCAATCAATTACTCATCTAAATGATGCAAAACATGAATAATTCTCACGGACACACACAAAACAATGGGAAAGAAGGCAGTGACACTAATTGGAATAGAGTAACCATAAATAACAATAGAAGTGGATCGGCACCATGTCCTACTCAACCCACATTTTTTCCTAAAATAAAACCACCCCAAGCAAAAGAGTCAAATCAAGAAGCATTTGAGGCCTACATAGATGAATATTCAAGGATTGATCATGATGTTAGACATGATATTCCTTTCATACAATTCTGCAATGCTAGGAATGGGTCTAGGGGAAGACAAACCATGCCACAAGGTAATAGAGATCTACAACAAAGATTAAGCAAGATGTCACTTCCCACATTTGATGGTTCAGGAAGAGTCACAACAAGAGCTTGGGTTCAAAAATTGGACACATATCTCTCACTTAGTCCTATGATAGAAGAGGAAGCCATTAAGTTTGCTATTCTTCATTTGGATGGGATTGCACATGAGTGGTGGCATCATGGAATTGTCACACAAGGACATCAACATATTGCGACATATGCCGAATTTACAAAAAAGACTTATAGATAGATTTGATCAAACATCTAGAGAGGCATTTCAAAAAGAATTAACACGATTGAGGCGGCAAGGATCAATACAGGATTATGTGGCAAAATTTCAAAGAATTTCAGTCATGGTGACAGATGTTACTAAGGAAAGATTCACTTGTTCATTGAGGGTTTGATGGAGTCACTCTAGGGCTTGGTGAGCACTCTTGACCCTACATCTCTACAAGATCCAATTCAAAAAGCATTGAGGTTGGAAGTTTCTATGAATAAGAGCAAATCCTACTCCAAGAATGCACCACCTGAGCAACTTAGGAAACCATTTTCACAACTTAAGTTATTAACTCCAAAGGCAAGCCAAGAAGAAGTCACTAAGAATGAGCTCTGAAGGAAGAAGTTGTTCTTTAATTGTAGGGAACCATGGGAGTTGGGTCATAGATGTTTAGGGAAAGGACAAGTGTGTTACAAAGAAGCAATGACGGATGAGGAGTCTAAGGAAGAAGAACCCAAACCCGAATATGTAATGGAAGAAGACAAACTAGAGAAACAAGAAGTAAATTTTAAAGGGGAACATTGGCGACACTTCTAGGGGCACCCAACTATCACCCTTTTCAAATTAGTGGTGTTTTACAAGTTCATGGGTGATTGTCTTAATTGATTGCGATGCTACACATAACTTTATTGATGAGGGTCTACTGATGAGGATGAAATTAAAGGCTGAAAACTTTGAGGGTTTCAAGGTAGTTATGGCTAATGGATTCACTACCCCTTGTACATGAAGGATTCAACAGCTGGACATCACTTTGGAAAGACTCCAAATAAGTGAATATTTCTATGTGGTAGGCATGGGCGATACAAATTTAATTTTGGGCATTTAATGGTTACATTCTTTGGGTAGATACTATCAATATTTTTAGAAGATGGAGCTATGTTTCCAACATAATGGCAAGGAGGTGATTCTACAAGGACTATCAGATGGATCTCTGAGGGTTGTGATGGCCAAAAGGATGGAGAGAGCATTTAGACATGGGCAAGTAGAATGGGCAGCACAATGTATGATCACTGATAGAATTTATCCCAAAGAAGGGAAGACCACTCATATTGATATTCAATCTATTCTAGACAAGCATAACGTCATTTTCAGCAATATTCCACCAAGATTACCTCCTAAGAGGGGTTTTGAGGACACCATCGAACTAGAAGAGGGAGTGAACCCAGTTATTACCACACCTTGCCACCACCCAAAGAGATATAAGGAAAAGATTGAGAAAACAACTAAGGAATTGCTTGATATAGGGCATATACAACCTAGCTCTAGCCCTTTTGCTTCTTCTGTGGTATTGGTAAAAAAGAAAGATGGAACTATGAGGATGTGTGTGGATTATAGGGCACTCAATAATAGGACTATCAAGAACCACTATCCCATCCCTAGGGTTGATGAATTAATTGACGAACTTCACGGTGCAATATATTTCTCTAAGATTGATTTGCGTTCTGGATACCACCAAATAAGGATGAGAAGAGAGGATGTTCACAAAACTTCTTTCAAGTGTTATTTTGGACATTTTGAATTCTGAGTCTTACCATTCAGATTGACTAAGGCTCTGGCTACATTCCAATCCTCCATGAACCAAGTATTCAATAAACAATTAAGGAAATTTCTTTTCGTTTTCTTTGGCGATATATTGATTTATAGAAAAACCTGGGAAGACCATTTAAGACATATTGATGAAATTTGGGGAATACTTGAACAACAATCACTATTTGCTAACGCATCCAAATGTGAATTCAAGATGACTGAAATATTGTATTTGGGGCATAAGATCAATAAAGAGTTAGTGTAGATGAAGAGAAAATCAAGGCAATAGTGGATTGGCCTCAACCTAAGACTTTTAACACATTTAAAGGGATTTGTAAGACTTTGTAGTTATTACAAAAGGTTTGTCAAAGGATTTTCAAGGCTAGCTGCCCCATTAACAAATTTAACTAAGGTGTTTTTTCATGGAGCGAAGAGGCACAAAGAGCTTTTGACAAGCTCAAAGAAATAATGAGTTCTTGCCCAATATTAGCCATTCCAAATTTCTCTATTCCATTTGAATTAGAATGTGATACTTCAAGAGAAGGTATTGGGGCCATTGTAATGCAAAATAAACATTCAACAGCCTTTGAGAGTCGCAAGCTCAAGGGAACAAAAAAGAACTATTCTATTTACAAAAAAGAGATGCTAGCTATCATGCATGCATTAGCCAAGTTTTGACAATACCTAGTTTGTGGGAAATTTATTGTTAAGACTAACCATAATAGTCTAAGATTCTTCTTGAATCAAAAGGATTTAAATGATAGACAACAAAACAAGGTTAGCAAGTTTCAAGCCTATGATTTTAATATTGAGTACATGAAGAGAAAAAATAATGTGGTGGTCGACGCCTTGTCACAAAGACCTTACTTATGCTCTATGATGGATATTGCTCCTGATTGGAAAAAATCCATACTTGTAGAAAATGCCAAAGATGCATTGGCTAATAATATATTGTAAGGTAAGCTACAAGACGATAAGTATAAGGTAGTAGAAGAGCTCATTCTCTACAAAGACCAAATATATCTCATCCCGGGATCGAAAACGAAAGAAAGAATTTTAAGGGCATATCATGATATACCCCATTGGCTGGTCATCAAGCATATTATAAAACATATAAACAAGTGAGGGAAAGATTCTCTTGGAAAGGCCTCTTATGGGATGTTTTAAAGCATATCAGAGAATGTATATCCTTACATCTCTAAAATCATGAAAAACAAAATGAAAAAAATAATCCTTACATCTCTAAAATCATGAAAAACAAAATGAAAAAACAATCCTTACATCTCTAAAATCATGAAAAACAAAATGAAAAATCAATCCTTAACATCTCTAAAATCATGAAAAACAAAATGAAAAATCAATCCTTAACATCTCTAAAATCATGAAAAACAAAAAATTAAGAAATGAAATAAAATGAAAAATTAAAATTAAAAGAAAATCCTTACATCTCTAAAATAAAAATAAAAATAAAAAAATAAAAATCGTTAAAACTCTTTAATCATGAAAAACAAAAAATCCACACAACTCTTGATTAGTGAAAACAAAAAAAAAAAGCAACAAAAAATAATCCTTACAACTCTTAAATCAGAAAAACAAAAACGAAAAGAAAAACTTAAAACTCTCAAATGTTGACAAACAAAAAAATTAAATGCAAAATAAGAACTAACTGAATGTTCATACCTCCCGAATAAGATGAGGAGTGGTAATGAGGCACTTAGCGCTCCAGAGTGGATCATTGAGATCTGCGCCATGACTCTCCAGCTGCGTGGCAAGTCCTCCATCGATAATACCAAAGCCTCCTGCCGTCTGCAGAAACTCCTCCAACACCTTCAACTTTTCCCCGCTTCCAAACTTCATCGCAAATCAAAAATATCCAACCACAATAAATCGTCCAGTGCTTATTTGCAGCAACAAAGAACAAATTTAAGCCCAGCAGAGCAGGCAGAGACAGTGCAGCTTGAAAACCCCGCAATGGTAGGGTTAATAAGTTGGCTTTTTAAATTGAAATGGCGTCTCATCAAATCAAACAAGATGGCGATGCCAGTGACAAAGTTGTACTAAGGGCCCCGTCGTTTTGTTCTATTCGTAAATCCATTAACTTCCCTCTTCTTATTCCATGCCTTTCTGTCAATATCTAGCCTATTTACCTGTTATTGTCCCATTTACAGTAATGGAAGATCGTGTCGTATGCCACTAAGTTGACCAGGGCACGATTTTTTAAATTTGCATTTGGAATTTTAGATACCCGTTGTGGAGACGACATGTGATCTTCTTTGGGATAGGTGGCGTTGCGTATTGGCATGTACTAGCCACTATGGTTTGTTGGTTATCCATTCGCAGGATAACTTATCGCATGACACGGAAATCAAAAACAATTCATAGAGAGTTTTTTCTGGAAGCTTTTTCAACTTTCATGATATGAAATGAAATTTTACGGGAACATCCATTGTATTGATCTATATGTGGTAGGTGATTAAAAGTTTGTATTAAAAAATATTTTTCTTTAATTAATGATGGATGGCTAATATGATTTAAATGCAAATAAAAATTATTAAATTTTATAATAATTGAAATGTTACGTTAAATATCAAAAAAAATGATTTGAATGATCAATTAATGACGCGGTTTAAATAATTAATTTAAATATAAATTTATAAAAATATATATATATTTTTATTATAATTGTGTTTTTTAATTATGTTGATTATTTTATAATAATTTTGTATATGAATTAAATATTAGCTTCGACATTGGTGTCTTTCTATTGGGTCCCAAAACCCTTGCTCCATTTTCTAGAACTAAGTTTCATTGAGAAGGCAATGGTTTTCATCAAATGGGTGAAAATGGTTCATAAAAAACTAATGGAGGGTTTAAGGTCAACTCTACAAGAGTGGGTTTTCTCTCCTACACTTCGAGCTTAACTCATATTCAGGAGGGTGTTCCTGGAGATTGGATTATAAAACAAGCAAATGATATTGGTATTTAAACTCGTATTATTGATTCAACCCTAAGGTTTTCACTAGATAGAGAACAACTAACTACCTTACTGCCTCTATATAGTTGATTTTACAACTTAGAAATGAGTGAAAGGTGGGAGTGAATTGCATGGTTCACATAAATTGATATGTATTATTTCTTATATGCAATGATATCATGAACCATATAAACTAAAACTAAAATGGAAAAATGTTTAATGATTTGTTTTGATGTATATAATTAGAACAAGTACAAGGAGACCAGTTCTTATCCAAGGGCAATAGATTCACAACCGACATGAGCTTAACTTATATTCGGGAGGGTGTTCCTGGAGATTGGATTATAAAACAAGCAAATGATATTTGTATTTAAACTCGTATTATTGATTCAACCCTAAGGTTTTCACTAGATAGAGAACAACTAACTACCTTACTACCTCTATATAGTTGATTTTACAACTTAGAAATGAGTGAAAGGTGGGAGTGAATTGCATGGTTCACATAAATTGATATGTATTATTCCTTATATGCAATGATATCATGAACCATATAAACTAAAACTAAAATGGAAAAAATTTTAATGATTTGTTTTGATGTATATAATTAGAACAAGTACAAGGAGACCAGTTCTTATCCAAGGGCAATAGATTCACAACCGACATGGATATATGGCATGAGAAAATAGAAAACATCAAGTGATATACACATTAAGATGCATCAACATATATCATTGTTAGTTTTATCTACTTTGTTATCCATTAATAAACCGTTCAAGATATGCAACTTGCTTAGAACTTTGTCATATTCCTCTAATAGTGTTTACATTCACAACGAAAAATGTGTTTACATTCACAATGACAAATGTGTTGAAGAAAATATTCTAAAATTAGTACATTTTTTAATCTGCTCATACATCAATGGAGATAAAATTGAACAATGATATTATAATATTCTTTCAATGATCTAACACTATCTCTACTCATTTCAACTTCTCTAGAAATTATTGTCTATGTATGGCATCCCTTCTAGATTATTCTTCTATTATTTTTTGTATGCCATTACTGTCCAATTGTCAAAATGAGAGGTGAAACCTAGTAAAAACACTTTGCTACATGTCAAACCATAATTCACAACACTGTAGCAATATTGACTCCATGGTTGAGGATGAGTTGCGCTCAAAATGAAAGCCTTGAATTGAAGGAAGAAACCTATAATTAATTATGGTCTTTGGATGGCCATTTTGTTGTGATGGTGGTAGTTGAAATCAAAAACTATGCGTTCAAAATTTTGGCACCCAAACAAATTCATGAAATCACCTATTAGACCCATGGATTATGAAAATACATTAAAAGCATCTTAATTCAATCAGAGGATTGGGTGAAAGACAATCGCAAAACAAGACCTTAAAGATTACGATGCTTAGATGTCATTGGAGCCTCCTACATGTTTAATATTGGTGTTTCTAATATGATCAAAACTATCAAAAAAGGAGGAAAGAAAAGAGGTTAAATTCAAATTGGAGATTTCCAAAGGTTCTAGAACTATCCCAATATACCAATAGTTCCTAGTGTTGTAGAAACTCTCAATAAGGAAAAATAGACAAATTTGATTCCCAACATAACCCACATCCACTTGACTAAACATATTCGAATGAATTATTTTCAATAATCTCTTTCCTATATAGCTTCTAACGTGAAATGAAGATCTATTTTATTTACCAAACACACAATGCTCACAAAAAACACTTTTACCAAGAAATTAATTATAAAAATTATCTAACCTTTTTATTAATAATAGTCTTAAGACCTTTTTTAACCTATGGGTGCCATGACATACATGTATTTTTAGTTTTTCTAGTTATATTGGTGGAGTTACAAAATGTTGAGGTATTTAGCCTAAACTAGGTCCTAATCTGAGATCCTTTAGCTACCTCCAAGTTCTTTCTCACCAACTTGCAACCAAAATTTTCAAATGTCACGTGTACTAGAATAATTTAAATTAGATATAAAAAGTAATTTTCTCATAAGGCTTGTAATAGGAAAAAAATTAATAATTATTTTAACCTTCCGTAATTGAAATATGACTATACCTTTCCCTTACCAACACTCCACTTAGTATTTTTGTCACCAAAGAAAACCTCTCCATCATAAGTTGTGCAAGTAAAAAACTAATCCTTGTGAGGAGTCATATGTTAGGAGCAACATGTATTAATGACCCAAACATCATCGCTAATAGTGTTGGAAAAAATAAATAAAGCTTTAATAGCATTATCATTAGAAAATTTCTCTATGGAGGAATAGATTAAGATTTATTTTTCTTTATATAAGCATTCTTCATGTGCCCCCTTTTTCTATAGTTCCAACACTTAACTTTTTCTATTCCCTGAGGTTTTTTTATCATCTCTTTAATTTGGATATATATTTATTTTTCCCCTATTGACCCACTTATATTCTTGGGTCTTCCTTGAACATATAGGACATCTTTTGAGCCATCAATGATGGATTCTCTTCTCATCTCCTCTAAAATAAAAGTATTAATGATATTATCCATCTTGATCTCTACACCACCATTATTGTTTGAATAATTAAATTTTCAAAGATTCAGGTAAAGATCAAAGAAAGAAGATATATTTATTGTCTTCTTCCAACTTCATGTCTACATTTAAACAAGATGACTTAAAATAAAATTAAAATAAATAAATAAATAATTTGTAATTGAATCACCATCTTTCATTTTCAAGAAATATAACCATTTTTCAAGACAATGTATTGGCTAGACTTTTAATTTGAAAAATACCAAATATACTCTTCCAAAACTTGTATGAAAAGGTCTCCTTCAAGAAATTCAATAGGATAGAATCCGTAATGCACAAATAGATGGTTCCTTGTGCCTTATTTTCTAAATTTAACTGGAATCTTCATCAAATATTGTAAAAGGCATAGTATATTTTTCAGTTGCTCTCTATTGATCTCTCTTTAAGAAGATCTTACATTTTTAGCTTCCATATATTGCACTTAGTGTTATTGAAACTATCAATTTACAAACAAGAGGTAGAGACAATAGTTTTCAACCCTTTCAACAAATATATAAAACCACATAAATAAAAAGGTTCTATTGTATCCAAAAACCCTTCAACACTTTGCAAAAAGGCATCCCTATTTACACAAATTATAAGATATGATACGAAGTGTTGAAAACCAAGATGAAACTACTAAAATACAATATTCTCAAAGTGTATGTAAATTTCAAATCAATCTCTTAATAATTGGATTGCCGTAAAATATTTTTTTATGAGTATAAATCAACAATAAGAATAAAATCAGCAAAGCATAGTAACACAAAGTTTAGATGGAGAAACCCTTTCAAGAAAAAACTTGGAACCAAACAAAGAGGAAAAGTATATATTAATATTCAAAGAATATGGATACAATATCAATGCAACTCCTCACTACACTTTGATAGCATTTTCAAAGCACTTGTGTACCTATAAAACATGATATCAAACTACTATCTTATATATCAAATATATATAAGGAAAGAGAGAAGCCAAAATTATAAATGGTTTCAACAAAGCATTGGATACCAAAACCATGGTATCATGCAAATAACGCAAGTCCACCTTAAAGAGCATCTCCTAAGAATAATAAATGTGATAAATAACTTTGCACATACATCACATGGGCACAATCAATTATCCTTGATTAACATATGTAACCACAAAGGCATCTTTGACTATATGTCCTTGATGGATTATATGTTGGGAATAAGATGCCATTTAATTGCAATCCTAAACATTATTTCATTTATCTCCTAAGTCCTTGGAAAGTGTTCCCCAACACTAGAATTAGAAAGAGATTAAATTTGAATGAAATGAACATGTAAATTGACATTTGTAATTAATTCTAAATGATAGGAACATGTGGGGATGCCCAAGGAGAGCTCCTACAAAATAGGAGCACATGGGGCACCCACATGGAAGGTGGAACCCACCTTGAGTTAAGTTAACTATTTGGAGAAAGATAACACTTCAGTAATGCATGTAAAGATCCTAGAAGTTAGGGATTGATGTTTACATGTATGAAGTTCAGTTCAGTTTAGTTTAGTTTAGTTTAGTTCAGTATCAATTCAGTTCAGTTCAATTCAATTCAATTCAGTTCAGTTCAGTTCAGTTCAGTTCAGTTCAATTATGGTTTAGTTATCTTCAGTTGCATGTAGTTAGTTTCAATTGAATGCTAGTTGACTTCAGTTGACTTGGAATGCATGACTAATGACTTGAGTTGCATGACAGATAATAGGTGATACATTTAGTTAAGTGGGGATGATCAATCATGCATCATGTTTTCATGAATTGATGGAGAGATATGTTTTAGTTAGTAGAGATTGACTTGGACCCACCTTGGGTGCCCAATTTGGCATCTTACAATTAACACATTTGCATGAGAAGATATTTTATAAGGCTGAGTTAAGTGGGCCCATTATTGGGTGCCAACTTTGAGGAGCTTACAAGATATCTTCGTAATCAACGTTGAGTTAGGACTTCAATTTGGGACACCCAAATTGATGAAGGACTTGGTTTGACATTTTTTTCACATAAGAACTCTACTTACAAAGAATAGGCATAGGTTTTGTGAGACAAGGCTCGTTATTTTCTATAAATTGCCGCAAGTTGAAGAGAGTTCAATCAGAGTTTATTGCAGGCTGTGAAGAAGAATTGTTGAAGGAAAAAGAAGCATCTCAAGCAAGGATTGATAAAGAATTATTGTAATCTTGTTCTAAGGTTAAATAATACAAGCACTATTGATTTTGGTGGTGGAGTTTTTTCCCGAAAGGGTTTCTCCACGATATATGTTGTGTCACTTCTATCTTATGGTCTTATTCTTCTACAATCTTCTGTCTACTTCTATAAATGGTAAAATGAATCTAAACAGATAATAATCTACAAAGTAATTGTAACAAAGAACACTTAATTAGATCTACGGTATAATAGTTTTATAAGTTTTTAAAGCTACATAATTACCTCCATTTTCAACAATATCCTCAAATGTAGCACTCCATTATGGAGAATGAAACTCATGTGGATCCCATCTATTATGGAAACATTGTCCACTTCTCAATCTTAGTACTTAGAATTGGGAAATAATATTTAGTGAGTCCAAAGTCAAATTTAACCACCACCGGAGTGCTCCACCTCCCTCATGAGTGTATATGACAACTAATATCAAGATTCTTAGGAGAATATAAATACAAAATATTTCTCCATTCACACCATGGTCATCCAAGTACAACATCCAAGAGTATTGGAGATGCATACAATATACAAAGGATTTTTAAGTTTAATGAAATCTTAATCTTTAACACCTACAATGGAACAAGGCATACTGTAAAGCTTGAAAATTTTCTTACACATAGTTTTTTTATTAATAAGGGTGGGGTAGGGCACAAAAATGGGGATACTTGGTTAAAGGGTCAACAATGAACAAAATGATATGTTTACCACCATGCTTAGGAATCCCTACAAATAAATCCATAGAAATATTTTCCCAAGCCATGTATTGAATAGAAAGAGGTTGTAAAGATCCTAGAAGTTTGATTGTATGCCCTTTATTATTTCAACATTTATCACACTCAACTACAAAAATTTGACTTCTTGTTTAAGTCCATCCCAAAAGAAATTTTACTTGACATGCTCATAAATCTTCAAGAAACTAAAGTGATTTGTTGTGGGTGATGATTAAATTTCCATGATTAATTAAGGCTTGAGCTAGGAGTTGTTACATAAATAAACATGAACATGATATTTTAGCAATCATCTTAGCTATGTAAATCATAGTATTGAGTGAGAATATTGTTCCAAATGTTGAATTTAATATATTAGAATTGGATAGTAACTCCCTATTCTAGATGATGTTGGTGTGAACAAGGTATATTACCTAACTAGTTTCTAACTAGGTCCTATTCACACTTAGTTAAGTTTACTTATGGCACATTTAGGTCATTTAATTTTTTTGTCTCATGTCATATGATTATGACACTTGCCATAATCCTATGTTGTCCTATCTTTCACCTTGCCTATATAAGCAAGGTTCTTCTTGTACATTATGTATTCCCCTTGTATCTTGTAATCATTGTGATGGAGTGCTCCATTTTATTTTTCTTCTAAAAAATCCTTAGGGTTTTAGCCTTTTTGGTTTGATAGGGTTTTTTCCCTTATATTTCTTTGTTATAGCCATAATCTTTATTATTTTCGGCCCTTAATGTGCATTGTTATTGTAATCTTCTATTCTAATGTTGAATAGTCGCCCAAATTATTTCACTTAAGATAACGATTTAATCCCTTTGAGTGGCATAATATTATTGATCTATTGATTTAGTTAACTAATGTTTGCTCGTGCTTTGCTTTATTCTTTAAGGTATCTTGGTCATAGTCATTCTTTTACTTTAAGTCCCCATTGATATTCCATGTGTCAATTTTTTGAACATTGTGAGGGTCCTTCACATTGTTGTTTTAGTTTGAAATATTTTACTAAAATTATGAGCTAGTGATATTACACCGTGTGTCTTAGAGTGTTGAGTCATATCTAACATTTCATTTGATGTTGTATTGTCCCCACACTAAGTTAACATCCTCTAATTGGTTTATTAATGCTTATTTGTATGTGTCAAGGAGTAAATACAAGGTATTGTCAATATGTGATAGTTAGAAATACTCTATTATATCATGTGCTCACTTCACATTATAGTTTTGGGTGTGGACCCAAATCTCATTTGTATATGGCACACTTTTGCATTAAGTTTGACTCCCTTCCTTATCCCTATCCACCCTCATTTTCTCTCACCTACACAAATTCCCATACCTTCAATCTTATCTTGACACCATCTACACCTATTCCCACATATTCAACTCATTTGTTAGCCCATGTTTCCACATATCCATTTATAATCTCAAAAATTGACATTATCTATTATAGGTCATTTTTATGACATGTAGGTCAATCTTGTATGACATGGATTTGACTTGAAATTCAAATTTTGAAAATTCAAAATTGTTGACTCTTGCTCTTTTCTACTAATTGGTGGGAAACGACCTAATACATGGTTGTGTGACAAATTGTTGTTATCATTTAAATATATTTATTTGAGCATATAAGCATCATCAAGGAATCATTAAGCACCACCCACATTACAAGGAGCATTCCTAGCAACATCTAGATTTGAAACACTAAAAAGAACAATACTTGCATCAAAATTCACATTAAAGCTCTTTGATACTTTATTACTATTTGCTAACAAATGTTGAAGACCCTAAAACCAATCATTCCAAGGGGTTTGACTAAGGAGAATGTGAGCCCTCACAATTCAATAATCTCCCCAAAAAAATTCTAAATATTGTCAATCCTTACACGTTAGTAGAGAGTAGATATCAAAATGATCCAAATCCTAGAACTGTACACCTAACTAGATCAAAATTACAAACCAAAGATCAAATCTTTACTCAATAAGATTGATCCTAACCCACTAGATCAACCTTTAATAAAATCCAAATCTTTAGAAACTTAAAACCTAATTTACACTCTAAAATTGTTATTTTTATAGTATTAAAAAATCAAATTCTACAAATTATTAGCAATTATAATCTAACCGAACTAAATGTATATTTATTAATAACATTTTTTTAATTTTAACGTATTTTCCTTCATAGTTACCTATAGCCCATATCATTTTGATATTGTGAGAAATCTATAACGTACACTATTAAAATTGTTTAAACTAGCAATTGCACCTTGGTGTGCAATGGTTACGCCGAAAAAAGCTAATAGTAATCAAAGTTATGGAATATGCTAAGAAAAATTGAAAAAATGTTTGATTAGTTGGTATATACATCAAACCTTTTCCACAGTCCTCAATTGGGCAGTTGGTACTTTTTTATCATCTAGAAAAGAACAATTTCTAGAGTATACCATTTGAAATTAAAAGACGACAATATAGATTATTTTTGGAATTAAGTAGTAAAATCCGTGAATCAAGGTTTTTTGGGCGTTGATTATATATGAAAATGAAGAACCAACCAAAATTTCTTGGGTAGGAAAACTTACAGAAATCTTTGGACTTCCAACAAGCTCTATAATCACAATCTCGAGTGAACAAGACTCTAGAGTTTCAATAGTTATCGTCTTCTTGGTGATTGAAGTGTTTCCCCACTCTGTAATAAATAAATTTCTTGTTTACTATGAGATTTGAGGTAGATGATATTGTTGAGGTGGCTCTTAATCCAATTTTTTTGTTGTATCATGTTCTGAGATGCTTTATCCTTTCTTTAGAGGTTGCAATTCATAGATGTATATCCTTGGATGGGAACCTTCAAGGTTCTCAGGATGACTTCCTTGAACCTGGTGCAGATGTTAAAGGTCACAAACACTAATTGGATACAACCAACTCACACACATACAGGGACAATTAATAAGACAATGTTCCACTTTTAGTATTGCTACCAATGCTTTCAAACTAGCAGGTCACAATCTTCGCACACCTCTAGCTTTTTTCTTTATTATCAAAGTTTCATTGGTTGCGGATGCTAAGAAAGGTTCTAGGATGTGTGTCATGATTTCTATGAGTATTGTTAATTTTTACCCTCTTATTCCTAGACAATTATGGGCATCATTGTATCTTGCACTGGCATTTTCATGGTGATAGATGGTAAAGTTGACGTATTTCTCTCTCCCTCTTGATTTCTCCCTTTATTTATCTCACTTTATATCTCCCCCTCTCTCTTTATCTAATTTAGTCTAACTCTACGTTGATTCCATATGTCCCTCTATCTCTATGTCTCTCTCACTCTCTCCCTCCTCTATATCTCCTTATATCTCTATCTCTCTATCACTCTCTCACCAACTATATCTCTCTATATCTTTGTCTCCCCCTCTCTCTATCCTATCTCTCTATCGTGTCATCTCTATCTCCCTATCTCTCTATCTTTATCTCTCCCTCTTCCTCTCTCTATCTTTTTATCTCATTGTTTCTCTAGATCCCTTTATATTCCTCTCTCCCCCTATCTCCCTCTCTCCCTTTATATTCCTCTCTACCCCTATCTCCCTCTCTCCCCTATCTTCCTCTCTCCCACTCTATCTCTGAACATGTCTACCACTCTCTATCCATCCATCTCTCTCCCTCTCCCTCAAGTCCTAGACAACTATATCTAATTATCTCTCTCTCTCTCTCTCTTCATCTCTCTATCTCTAACTATATTTTCCTTTCTCCCTCTCTTCCTCTCTCATTCTCTCCTTCTCAATCTTTATCTCTCCCTCCCCTCCTCTCCATATCCATCTCCTCCTTCTCTATCTCTATCTCTATCTTCATCTTTATCTTTATCCCCTATCTCTATCTCCTTACCCCTCACTCTCGCTCGCTCTTCCCCCCTCTATCTCTCTTGCTTTCCACCTTTACTTCTTCCTTTGTCTCCCTCATTCCCTATTCCACGTATGCCTTGAGCCTATTGGTAATGGACCCTAATTATCTTCTTGCTTAAGAGGTTTTGTTTCAATTATTTATGGATCCTTCTAAGTGGATGCATAGTTTCTTTGAATTTTGTTTCATTCATTTTGAATTCTTCTAAGTGGATTAATAGTTGTTTTGAAGCTATCGCTTCTCCATTGAGACCTTTATTGCATAAACACTATCATTTGCACAAATGCATGCAAAAAAATAGACCACATTTTCTCCTAATTTACCTTTCGCACCTCGTGGGCTAACCCATTGCACACCAAGGTGCAATTGCCGGATCCAAAAACTTATAAAAAACCAAATCCCTAACAACCCATTAACATTGGGAGCCATGTCAATGGCAGACCTTCAGTAAAAACAATAATTTTCAGAAAATTGCCATAGATTGTTAACAAAACTTACAAATTTCATCGCAAGCATCATGCCAAACATTTCATAAGGCAACACTGGATATCCTTGCTAAATTGGCTACACTTTATGTAATTCAACATTGCAAAGAACACTCAACTATCAATCAAAACTTAGAACATTTCTAATTCTGACTTATCCCACTCAGTTCAGCTCAGAGATGTACCTGCTAAAGGAACACAACATAAAGAGGCGAGCAGCAGTACAACACTGAATCTCAGAACGATCTCCATGAAAACAATGTCACCAAGCACGAGTCTCCAATCTTCCATATACCATAACTTTGTTGCTCCTATACTTGTTCTTCTCCTCTCATTTATAGTGTATGCCACCTATCTCTCACAGGAAGCAAAGCAACACCGTACTGCAATTGGTAGGAACTTGTCGGACTACCATTGAATTGTAAAGCAAGATTCTTAGCTTGAAACTAACGACTTACTCTAAACCGGCTTCCTCTGTCTCGTCGCAGACCATAATCTCCGCTGCTCGAAACTTAAGTGGGCATGAAGGATAAGAGGGAGCTCCTGCTCTGCCTTACTCTTAGGGTGCAAGGATTGCAACCTCTTCCGCTCCAAAGGCCCGTGTATAAAACTACATATCTTCCGCCGCCTTCAGAGCCTGCACCATCAAGCGGGGCCTCAGAGCAGAAAACACAGGAGCCGCCTTGGCAACCACAGCAGCACCATTCTACTTTCCATTCTCTTACTGACCCATTTCTCCTCTCTCCAATCACAACTTGAACTTAGACAAATTTCTACTTCACCCCCAAACCGCACAGAAAGAGACAACTCCGAATATGGTAACTCTGGCAGCTAACTTGGAGCCCGCGACCAAACCATTAGGGTAAAATGATGGACAGCTGAGATTCGTTTAATTTCCTTGCATTGATACGGACGCAATTTTAGACCATTGATAGAAGATACGCGAGATCTCGTCCACGATATGCCATTTCAAAAGATACACGAGATTTCAAGTACAGGAGAGTTATGACCTTTACCCAGTGCATGGGTGCGGACAGTCCAGCGTGCAAGTAGGATTCAATCAATGCCGGTGTAAAAATAATGGGAGGAAACAAATCAACGGGGCCGATCAATTTGATAGTCTCCCAGGGCCTTTTACAAAATCTGCAGACATGTCCATACCTCGTAGTAATTTGTGATGGAAGCTAATAGTTTTCGGGGAGCTCCGGTTAACTGTATTAATGCAGTCTTCTGTAGATTAAGTCAAAGGCATCTCCAACCTCTAAGTGGCACACGCTCCAACCAACCTGTTTACGAAAGTAATTGCACAACACTTTGCAGACTGTAGTTTTACCCAATCCAATTGAAGGCGCATTAATACCGGCGACCGGCGACTGGCGACTGGCGACTGGCGACTGGCGACTGGCGAGAAAGTAAAGCGGACTGCGTGCAAAGCGGACGCTGTGAAAAACGGATGACGTGAGAAACGGTGATCGTGGTGGACGGAATATCGAACGGAATATCGAACGAAGAGCAAACATTCTTTCGTCTCCAAGATGGCTTCAGCCATCGATTTAAAAATATAGTCTGGCGCAGTTCATAGTAGGATACGCCTTCGGCCTAAAAAATTCTAAGTGGGCTTCTATCTTCTATGGAATTCTTCCATCTTTCTCTCAACAAGGGTTAATGCACGTCAGTTTTTGATAAAGGAAAAGGTTTCGATCGAATATTCTCCCCAAAATTTTGGGATAAGACAGGACTGAATGGCAAGGGGCCCCACCCAACAGGTAGAAAATGTCCTACCATTATTTCGAATCTATCCTATGATGTGGAATGTTTTGGAGTAGGTAGATGTAGACATACACATATATTTTATATTTCAAATCTATATATATTTATGTCATTTTAGTATCAAGCAAACGTAATCTTTTTATTTTATTTTTTACATTAAAAAATATTATAATTATCTATGATTAGATTGCTTTGAAGTAATACAATTTTACTTTCTTAAATTTATTTTCTTTATATTAATTATGAATATGTATATGTTTCATATTTTAATTTCATGCATATCTACATGTCATTTTAGTATTAAGCAAACTAAATTTTATTTTTACAATTCTTTGCATTAAAAAAGAATTCAGCGTTGGAGTGGAATAATAATATGCTAAACATAAGATTTGTTTCTTTATGTCAAATATGAACAATGAGTGTATATTTCATGCTTCTATTTCACACATATCTAATATAGTATTAATTAAATTGAATCTTATCCTTGCAACTCTTTACACTAAAAAAATGTCATTCTTTCCTTTCAATATATATATTTTAATTTCATGCATATCAACATATCAATTCATTATAAAGCAAACTAAATCTTATTCTTACAAGTACATTAAAAAAAGAATCCATCTTGAATATATATTATGTGGATTGCTTTCGAGTATGGAATTCTAATATGCTAAACACAAGATTTGTTTTTTATGTCAAATATGAACAATGAGTGTATATCCCATGCTTCAATTCCACACATATCTAATTTAGTATTAAGTAAATTGAATCTTATCCTTGCAACTCTTTGCACTAAAAAATTGTCATTCTTTCCTTTCAATGTATATATTTTAATTTCATGAATATCTACATATCAATTGAGTATTAAACAAACTAAATTGTATTCTTACAACTCTGTACATTAAAAAAAGATTCCACTCGGAATATATATGATGTGGATTGCTTTAAGTATGGAATTCTAATATGCTAAACACAAGATTTTTTTTTATGTCAAATATGAACAATGAGTATATATTCCATGCTTCAATTCACACATATCTAATTTAGTATTAAGTAAATTGAATCTTATCCTACAACTCTTTGCATTAAAAAATTGTCATTCTTTCTTATATATATATATATATATATATATATATATATAGGGGAGGGAGAGAGAGAGAGAGAGTTGATGTTATAACTGTCAATTTAAGATGTGATAGGCACATTGATAAGTGGTAGACTACAAGTGAAATAGGTGTGTGAAGTTTGGATGGTGTAAATAAAATTTTATAAGAGACATGATTATATGTAGTGAATCAATTATATTAATGAAGAAACTAATTTTTTAATGCATTAACAGATAGACGAAAAAATATTTTTAAACTAATTTAATATTACATAACAACCATCTATAAATTTAACACATTGAACATCTCTAAATTGTTTGGATCAATAATTGTCTCAGAGTGTTGTTTATATTTTTGATAGATCTATCTAATCACTTGTACCTACAATGAGTTTGTGGTGTTTTTTGTACTTCATCGCATAAGTAGAAGAGGTTCACTCATAACTAGAAGAGCTTCTATACATCTATTTAGTAGATGTGATTAAATATATTTATTGATGCTTTGTGAGGACCACCTAACTCCTCTTCATTTGAAATTATTTTTTGACCAATGTCTTTGATTTTTCCTTAAAAAAAAATTATAAACCAACAAATGCCAAGATCACACCATTATGTTGTTCAAAGTATTCTTGCAATATCATTGTGTGGGGAAAGAGAGAGGGGGAACTATTAATTCTATTTTTTTATTTTTATATGTAAAAAATAAGTTCTATAAAAGGAGAAATCTTGAAGAGTGTTAATCTATTTCATCATTTATCACGATTTACTATTGCCAACTACTCCATCTAATAGTAAGGAGTCATAGAGAATAGAATATCCAAATACATATAGTAAAATATTGAAAAAAATCTATTTGTTACTAATAAATTTGTCTTAGAGTGTTGATAGAGACAATCTAATATAATTTAAGTCTTAAACAATATCATTAGTTTTATAAAGTAATCTCATCAATATAATTTTCAAGATAAATGACTCAAACCTAACTTGTGAACTCATTCCAAACTTGTATAGTCCAAGGATCTAGATTTTTATTTATTAAGAGTATTCTCAATGCTAAACCATGCACTTTGTAACTATTTATTATAATAATGTATAGATTTACACAAAAAATAAGAAAAAAAGACATATATGTATATTATTTTTGTGGTGCCTGCTCAAGGAGAAATCTTCCCAATAAAGCATAAATTCTAAACACAATATTCAAAATTATTTACACTTATATAGAGCTTAGCTAAGTACAACTACCAATATCTCAAACTTTTGCCCAAATAATTTTTCTCTAGTTTTACATGTGGGGTGACTTACAAAGAATACATACGCAAGCTAATACCAAATAATATGAAGGTATTTATGAAAATGGGGGTTGCTAACAATCCCCCCTTAAAAAAATCTTGACATGCAGAGAGTTGGATAGAATCTAAGTGACATCTTCAAGTTGCATTCCTATGCATTTGAATAACACATCTTTATTAAAATAATGACAAAAAAATATATTCTTATCTAAGATCACCTCTCCTTCCAAAACTAGAGATCTCTAATCATCCAATGTAAAGATCTTAAAAAAATTGATTGTCTCCCCTTTGTTATGCTAACATCCATCACACTCTACCATAAAAGTTTTGACTTCCTACGTAGGTCCACCCAAAAAGAATTATTTCTTGACATGCTCATGCATCTTCAAGAAATTGAAGTGACCTGTTATGGGGGATGGATGATTTTTCATGAATAATTAAGGCTTAAGCTAGGATTTGTTGCATAAATAAATATAGTTATGATATTTTTAAGCATTGTAGCATCGATTGAGGATCTTGTTCTAAATGTTGCATTTAATATGTTTAATTTTGATATTAACTCTCATTTTAGATTAATCATTTCCATACAAGTGGATATGATAATTGAGAGAAAAAATGAACCTTCCTTTTAAACTTACATGAAAGTGAATACACCACCATAGTTTTTTCTTTTTATACATAATCATAATCCAAAAAAGTTGTTGATCACTTGTCTTTACCTTTTTTTAGGATTCAAAATCCAACCTTTATCCACCAACTCAACCATCCTAATCCATATTCATAACCATCCCTTCATCTTACCTTGATAGTCTCCATAATCAAACTAAAAACCTCTTCTCTAATGATGAGGATGATGTTAGCCCTTTCGACCAACTAAAATAGGACCCCTTTGATGATAATGAGAGTCTTGTGGATCAACCAGAGTATGAATCCTATGATGACCAAACCTTAGATTATATTTCCTTAAGCAAGTGTTATTCATCCATGTTGCATTTGTTAGTACCTCAAAATTTGAGTCCTATTTTCATACCTTAGCTAAATCTGCCCAAGCTTATAACTGATTTGAGACATCTTATAGGGCTAGTTTTTCTTTGCACCATTAGATAGGTCATGAAAATTTAGGTCTGGTTGCCTTTTAAAATTTTGTGAAATTCTCTAAGGGATAGAATTCATGCCCATGCAAGTTTTCATTTTACATTTGGATAAAATCATCTTCCCTGTAATAGGTGTAGTTCAAACATTTTATTCTTCCATGTTTGATTCAAATGGATTTTTCTGCACCATGGTTCATATGATAAAAAAATTTCTAAGTGTTGGTTTTGTGGACTTCTTTGGGTCAAGTGAACTTCATTTTCATGTTCTTCATTCAATTCACTTGCATTTTTCCATAATACAAAAAAATAGTTCATCTTCTCTTGTAAACTTTTTGGTTCAAACCGCCCTAAGTGTAGTTGCTAATCATTGTTTTGCATATCCACAAGTGCACACCATTTTCCCACAACAATATTCTGAAAATTAACTAAGTTCACTATTATAGGCGGATGAGGTCCATCTTCCCATAATGTTGACACCACCTAGTTTGTGGGTTTTTCCAAGTGAACTTCACTTTTCATGTGCACTTATCTAGTTTAGATGGTTTTTTTTTGCCTAAGGGCGGATGGAGGTGAAAAACCTACAATGGTTTTATGGCAACGTTTTCCATGCTATTTTTAGAAAATTTTGATAGTTTGAGTAAATGCAGAGGCTACTTCTTTATGAAACAGATCTTGATGGTCAATTTTCATCTACCATGTTTCATCTTGAGAATTCCTATGATGTTGCATCAAAAATTTAAAATTCAACTTATGGAATGCAAAACCTTATGCATCTCGAAGAAGGCCTTAATGGGTACTTGGAAATGTGATTTGATCTAGGTTTTGATGAAAAATGAGCAAGTTATTACAAGGTGGACTTTCCAGGTCCATCAAAACATTGTTGGTTTAAACATGTCCTTCTACACTTGTAGGTTTTTCTATATGAATTGAATTTAGTTTGTTCACATGCAAATGAATTTTTCTTAGGTGCACTTGGAGGACTTTTTCTTGCATGAGCTTTCAAAATGAAAAAGCAGCTAATTCTAAAGTTTATGGGCCAATGATGCAGGAGCATCCAAGGTAAAATGACAATCCTGTATCACCAAAAATATTGTTATTTTAATTGGTTTATTTTCAATAAGGGCTTAGGGGTTAGGAGAATAAATATTTTGATTTGCAACTTTGTGATTTCCCTTGGGATAAAATTGTAATTGTAATTTTGGTGGGAAATGTGCATTTATGAATATTTTCTAAGGAAAAATTAGGAAAATACCCCTCTTAGGAATCCAAAATCATGGTGGGGGAAATTTGGGGCGCATGTGCTTGCATGTTCAATTGCATGCCTTGCATGTGATTGCATGTTTGTGCCACAATCCTTGCATGTTGTTGCATGACCTATATTTGGAGTCGTCAGGGCCACCGAGAGTCAAAGAAGGTGTCTTGATTGACCAAGATGATTGGCCAAAAGTTAGGTGCCCATGTGAAGGTGGTGAATGATATGAATTATTTTATTTTTTATTTTCTCATCTCTCCTCAAGCTGGTCATTGGAATTCTAGGTGGTTTGTAGAGGTTGTTTTGAGAAACTAATGGTGGTTTCTTCTCACACAATTTTTATATAATGATGCTTGCTCATTTGGTGAGGGGGGCTTTTGGAGAAGTTATGGTTGCATACCTAAATGTTGCCAAAATGAAGCTAGAAAGTTGAGTTGTAGATTTTTGTATGTGTGAATCCCATGTTGTATGTGAGCATATGAGCTCCATGATTATGTATTTCATTTTTAGATTTTGAAGTTGATATATGTTGCAGATTTCTCTTCCATTTCATGTGTTTCAATTTAATTTGTTGTCTTCTTGCATAGTGTTATATGTGTGTTTGTGATCATATTTGAAAGGGAGAGTCTCCCTCTCCATCAATGATAACCCTTAATGAGCCTAATTGAGCATACACACACTCACAGCCTAGTTGGCCTAAGTTGAGTCAAGTCAGTTCAGGCAAATGATAAATGATCTTTAGTTTTGGCTGTGAATGTTTATATTGGTTTATGATCTTGTTTTATGAATGTTTGGATTGAGGAATGTGATTAAGTCTTGATGTCGAGTGGAAGTCCTTCCTTGTTTGTTTATATTTATATCGATGATCTATGTATACATAAAATGTATATATATGTATATATGTATGTGTCTATGATAAACTCATATATATGAGTAAATTTGTACATGAGTATACATAGGTAGACATATCTACGCATGCTCATGGACGGATTACCCATATTCATGAGAATATAGATTAGATGGAGGTGACATATATATATATGTATGTATATATACACTTTGTGTATATATGTCGATTGATGGAAATGAGAGTATAAAAGTTTATATAAAGATATTAAAATAATATATATACATATATACATATATATTTATGTATATATATAATTGTTATTTCGATATATGTTTATATATATTTGTTAAATGGCAATAAATGCATTTGATAATCTTGAGCAAATAAGTATATATATACATACATATATACATACATACATACAATTATACATACATATATATATATATATACCTATGTATACATACATACACACATACATATATATATATATATATATATATATATATATATATATATATATATATATATATATATATATATATATATATATATATATATATCTATATCTATATATATATGTATATATCATATAATCTTTATATATAATAACATTTGTCATATATTTTAATATGCATATATATACTATATAATAATAATATAATAATGTATGTATGTATATATATGTATATGTGTGTATATATATATGTATATATTAATATATACATATGTGCATATATATACATATACACATATACATATATATATATATATACATACATATATATATATATATATATATCATATATATATATATGTATGTATATACATATATACATATATATATATATATATATATACATATATGTATATATATATACATACATATATACATATATATACATGTATATACATATATGTATATATATGTATGTATATATGTATATAATGATAAGTAGTTGAAATATATTTAAAGCACATTGTATAACGTTGAAGTTGATATTAATAAAGCACTTTAAATAAGCTTATGCGCATACAACACTGCCTTATATCTTAATGCATTGCAAAGTGTAAAATTTGTGCATGAAATGAAGTAAAGACCAAGTCAAAAGCTTATTTGTTAATGAAGTAAAGTGTAAACGTTGGAAAAAAGAATGAATGTAGTCTTTAAATGTTGGAAGAAGTCTTTGACAACGCTATTCTTAAGGGTACTAAAACATGAAATGTGGCACTAAAACCTATAGCTTTTGGAAGCAAATATGAAGTTTTAAACCTGTAGATGTGCATTAATCTAGTCAATGTTAAGTTGGGAGCAATATAGAAGGGTAGTCGACTTGCAAACCAAGTAGGAAACCTACTAAAAGGTTTTTTTGTTCATTGAATCAGTAAAAGAGTCTTGTCGTCTCTTGAAACAAGTTGACTCAATCATTTGAAATGTGAGGACTGTCATGTGTTACAAATCTGTGAGTTGATTAGATGAGTCGTTGCATGGGAATAGAAAGATGGCAGAAGTATTAGCTTGTTTGTAGCCTTTGGTTGCTAATATTTTAGTATATATAGAGGTGCTCTGTCTACCATTTGTTACACTTTTCATTTTGATTAAACTCTATTGTATTTTTTGTGCAAAGTGAGTTGAGAGCTTGAGAGTTAGTGAGTTTTTTTGTTATTTTTCTTTAGTATTGTTAAGAGATTTCGTAGAGGTTAGAAGTGGGAATTGGGTTATTCTTAGAGGAAGTTGCAAGCGGACTTGAGGAATTAAGCTAGGAAGGAAGAATTGTCAGTTGGAACTTTTATACAATCATATTGATTTCTATTCCTTTGTTATTATGTTGGAAAGGTTATTTATTCATGTTTTCCATGTTTAGAAAGGAATGTTTTAAATGTGTGTTATAGTGCTTGGATATGCTTGCATGTTTCTTGATTGTTCTTGTATTTGTGAAACCTTTCTATTTGGTTTATACTTGAATATATATATATATATACTATATTGGAATTTATATGAATGTATTGTATTTATACTTTACATAGATTGTCAATACTACACGTAGTTTGTCAATGCTATATATACATATCATAAGATAGAGTTGCATTGAGATACTTAGTAGCAATGTCATTTAAATATGAGTTATTAAGTTGGTTATTACTAGGGTTAGGATAATCCAAGAGAAAAGGGGGTAACCTATGTATAGGGTATTAATGGTCAAATCAAATCGAATTACTATGTGATAATTTTTTTGGCCAAAGTAGTGTAAGTAGCCACTATTTACATTGTCAATTCACTATGATCCAAATTTACATACTAGGCTAGAAATGGCATACATGCAGTTGTTGCTACAATATGGTAGGTCTAGATATGTAGGAAACATCACCATGCTCATAAAAGGTTAAGGATTATGAGGTTGCCAAAACAATCTCTTTGTCAAAGGGAAGGACCATCTCACCAAGTTTGGTAGATGTGTGGGGGACTGCAGTAAATCCATGGTTGGCGAAAAAGAGCCTGAGTGATGCTTCTCCTCATGCAGTTGGTGGCCAAGATTTGTAGAAGGATATTATGGACCATTTGTATTTCTATTTCAAGCAAGCTTGTTGAAGCTATGTATGTAATCATGTATCCATCTCCATGGAAATTGTAAATGAGAAATGTTATCTTGAATTTATGTAATGTGAAATCATTACTTGTATTAATGAAATGATTCTTTGATTATGCAATGGGAAAGTTTGGAATTTCTTTGTTTCAAATGTGCATTAGTTATTTAATTGAAAAGAAATTTTTTATTGCTCGTAATGTTAGTAGCATAATATATTCACTTATGGGTAAAACATAGAAAAATTACTAGGTAGAACAATGGGCATGTTACAACAAATGCTAACGTGATGATGGCCTCATCTTATCTAAGGGTCTCCAAGTCTGCAATCACATCATGTTGATGTCATCTACAAAAAAATTATCTAAATTATTTTATCAAGTGGTCTAGATGCATATGTGATTGGATTTTTCACAACGAGTATATGGTGAGATTTTTTCTATAGTGCACTTGGTATCCACTTTTTGTGGAAGGCATATGCGAGATGTTTCTTCATAAGTGATTGTCTTGCAAAATTTCTATGTATGTCTAGGTTTTTGGAAAAGGTCTCCACATGATGGAAATTTCTTTTTTTTGTTTCATCCCCATAGGGAAGGTATTTTCATAGAAGATGTATCTAGTCCATTCTAATATCTAATAAATTTGGTGGTGATCACATGATTTAGGGGAAAACTTGATTGAACAGTCCACTTGATATTGAAAAGGCTTTCATTAAATTATCAACCAGGGCTAGTAGGCTTGTGATGGTACTGGAACTGTATGTTCTTTCAAAGACCCGAGTTTACCTAAATTATCCTAGTGAAGGCATAACACTTACTGGAAAATCATAAAAACACATAACAGTGAAAGAAGTAAAGTTGGTGCTTTGGCTACGGGTACCTACAACGTAGTTTGTGACTAAACTACTATTAATAGGTAAAATGTTGATACTGACTAGAAATTAATAACTGTACCTATTCTACACTCTGGAGTACTACAAGTTAAATGAATCCAATCATGAACATGAGCAACAATCATTAATAAATTTGATATGAGAATCTATCTTAACTTATTATGCAATTATGAAGTAACTACTTAACAAAAATAAAGAAACTATAAATATAGTGAAGGATAGTACCTTGAGTGGCCTTTGCTCAGGTGGTTGTCTTCACTAAACTTAACCAAATATAAATCTTTAGATTCGACTTAATCACATCAATCTCAAGATCATTCTTTGCACATTCTAAAATATCACATGAAATTTTGCTCAAAGATTGTATTCAGAAAAATCATGTTTGAACAATCAACATGTTTTTGTAATAACAACTAAAAATATACATCCATGGCAAGGAGCCTAGCCCTTCAAAAATCCAAAAGGAGAAAGATGAAACAAGATCAAGACCATATCCTATGAGAGGTAGAGGTGGATATGGAAGAGGCCAATGTAGAGGCTTCCAAGGCACATGTTTTACTCGTGGACAGTCATGCCATAGATTTTATGAATGATCTTAACACAAACTAGAAGGATCAAGGAAGACATGGGCTGCAAGTGCAAACATAGTCAAAGGAGATATCGAGTCTATATGGTTTGTTAGTCAACTGGATGAACTTAAGAGAGGAGAATAACTTATGATGAAGAGGACATTGTTGAAACTATCCAAAAGAGAAGATGAATCTATCCAATGCAATTTTTTGTTTAAAACAATATGTAAGTTAGGTTGGAAAATGTTGCAAGGTCATAATAGATAGTAGCAATGTTGACAATTTGGTTTCAGTTGAAATGGTGGATAAGTTGGGGTTAAAAATGATAGCTCACCCTAACCCTTACAAGGGGTCATGGTTACAAAAAGGGCACCAAGTCTTGGTTGATCAACAATGCCTAGTGAATTTTTGAATAGGCACTTATGAAGATGAGGTGTGGTGTGATATTATGCCTATGGACGTATGTTACTTACTCTTAGGAAAACCATAGTAGTTTGATAGGAAGGAAATCTGGAAGAGAAAATACTTACACTTTGGATAAAAATGGAAGAAAGAATACTCTTACACCATTGGTAACTAAAGGAGAAAGGGTGGAAAGTGGTCCAAGAACACTACTAATGACAAGAAAGTAATTCTTGAAAGACATTAAGTGGGAAATGTATGTTTTGCAATGGTTCCTAAGGAGCTACAAGTAGATGCAAGAACAAAAAAAAGTGACATGCCTTTAGAAGAAAAGAGATTGCTGGAAGAATATGAGGAAATTGTGTCCAAGGAATTACCAAAAGGACTATCACTTGTGAGGAGCATTAGCTATCATATTGATTTGATTCCAGGGGCAAGTTTACACCTACAAAAAATGAAGAGGTAAATAAACAAGTGCAACAAATATTGGAAAGAGGACTAATTAGAGAAATCCTTATCCCATGTGCAGTACTAGCTATGTTAGCACCAAAGAAGGATGGTGAATGGAGGATGTGCAAGGAGTCAAGAGCCATCAAAAAAATAAAAATCAACTATCATTTTCCTTTACCAAGAATGGATGATCTCATGGACTATTTTGGAAAGGCTAGCTATTTTACAAAAAAATGATTTAAAGATTGGATATCACCAAATTAGGATAAGAGAGGGTGATGAGTGGATGTCTGCTTTTAAGACTAAGGAGGAGTTGTATGAGTGGTTGGTAATGCCCTTTGGATTAACAAATGTACCCATCACGTTTATGCGGTTAATGAATGAAGTGTTGAAACCATTTTTAGGAAAGTTTTTGATTGTTTACCTTGATGACATTTTAATTTTTAGCAATAGAAAAGAGGAACATTTATTGCATATTAGACAAGTCTTACAAAGTCTCAAGGAGGAAAGGTTATTGGTGAATTTGAAAAAGTGGAGTTTTATGAAGGAGAAATTGATTTATTTGGGATATGATATCTCATCACAAAGGTTGTAAATGGATCCAAAAAGGTGCATGCTACAATTGACTAACCAACACCTAGGTATGTATGTGAGGTTTGAAGTTTCCATGGCTTAACTAGTTTCTATCATAAGTTTATTCAAAACTTTAATGAGATAGGTGCACCCATAACCGAAACTATAAGGGGATACAAAGAGTTTAAGTGGACAACAACTCAACAAATATTTTTTTTGAGATTTTGAAGGTCATCAAGGAACCTTTATTTGTTGAGAAAATGTGTCTCAACCTTCCAATTACATAAGTTACTGTTGATACATAAGGTATTGTTCATTCGACAACAACGGCAGGTGTGGTGGGTCTCCCCCCATGAGGGGTCTGGGGGGATCATCCCCCCAGTTGGGGTCCAGAGGCAATGCACCTTGTTGAGGGCTCGAGGGGGCAACACCCTTGAAAGAAAAAAATATTTATATTTTATTATTGTAAATCTCAATCGTTCATCATTATGTCTCATATCTGACAACTGATATTTTATTAGCTTGAATTTCCCTAGAAGGAAACCCTATTTTATAAGAGCATTGTATATGGCTATGTATTGTGATGTATTCTAAGAGTTTGATAGCAATTGTGTTGCCTCTAGATCTTTGGTTGGTGATACTCTTGTGAGAAGCTTGCTCTGCAAGTATATTGTAATCTTTGTGATTTCTGAATAATATATTAGGCAACTTTTGGAGTGTGGGGTTTTTCTCCTAAAAGTGTTTTCCCCACGTAAATCACTGTGTGTGGTATGCATGATATTTGTGTTTATTTCTATTTAAGTTTCTATAACTTCTAAAGATATGTAAATTTTTTGCATTATTCTCTTCTCAAGATTAGTATACAAGAAGTTGTTTCGCTACCTTAGCTTCCTTACAAGTGGTATCAGAGTCTGATCACCTTTAGTTTCAGTTGTGGGTTGTTGGGTTTTTTGAACTAATCTAGATTTGAGTGGGAGCTTGTGTAGAAAACACTTTGTAATCTTGTTGCAAGAATTTTTAGATGGAAAGTTCATCAGGGAGAATAGAGGTGCATAAATTTTCTGGAAATAATTTTAGAATGTGGAAGCTGAAGATGGAGGATTTGTTGATAGATTGAGATCTATGGGATGTTCTTGATGAGAATGTTTCAAAGCCTACAGATCCTACTCAAGCTTCTCAATATGATGTTATGGATTATAAATCCAAGGGTCTAATCATATTGTGCTTGGCATAATTTTTTTTAATCAATGTCCATGAAGAGACCTCTGCACAAAAACTATGGAAGAAGCTTGGTGAGATGTATCAAGCCAAATCTTTAGTGAACAATATTTTCTTGAGGAAGAAATTGTATTCCTTGAGATAGGAAGAGGGTGGATGAATTACATACCACCTGGAAGCATTTAATATGTTGGTGGCTCAGTTGGCATCATTTGGTGTCAAAATGAACAAGGAAGATAAATGTCAGATCCTGCTTTGTTCTTTGCCTGATTTGTGGGATTCTCTTGTTATGGCTATTGGGAGTACTTATGTTATATTGAAGATTGAAGATGTGGTGGATTCCTTGCTTTCTGAGGAGATGAGGAGGAAGGTATCCATCAGTGCCAAGGAGGCCCTAAATGTTCATGGAAGACCTAAGGGAAAAGGAAAGAAGAATGAGAAGCATGACAAATCCAAGTCCAAGGGGAGATCTAAGTCTCTTGGAAAGTCCAAAGTTATTTGTTGGAATTGTGGTAAGCTTGGACATGTTCGTAAGGACTACATAGAAGAAAAGAAGAAATTTCATTATAATTCTGAGTCCGAGAAGGAAGATGGTGACACATTCATTGCAACTTTGGCAACTCGTGCAAGTAATAATGCATGGTTAATTGACTCAGGTGCATATTTCCATATGACCTTTAATAGAGATTGGTTTTTTAAATATTAAGAATTTGATGGAGGTAAGGTGTACTTGGGTGATGATTCTCATTTAGACATTATTGGTCGTGGTAAAGTTAAAATCAGTTCTTGATGGTAGAATAAAGAGGATTGATGGTGTGTTGTGTATCCCTAGTTTAACATGAAATTTTTTATATGTGAGAAAACTAATAGATGCAAACGTGCATGTAGTATTTTTTGATGCAGGATCTACAAGATGGTCAAAGGTGCTATGGTGATTGCTAGAGGTGTCAGATATGACACATTGTATAAGCTTGATGCATGCACTATTGAGTGTAATAGTACTTCTATGAAAAGCAAGTATGTGGCCACTCTTGCTCTTTCTTTTGAATAAAAGTTACCTGCAGAGAAAACTATGTTATGGCACCATAGACTTGGCCACATTGGAGAAAAGGGTCTAAAGACCTTAAAAAATAAAAAAACTTGTTGAAGCTTGTTATCAGATTGCAAACTTGAATTTGATTTTTGTGAGCATTACATTAATGGAAAACAAAACCACGTGTTTAGTTTTACTCAAGTTCTCATAAATATTGTGGTGTATTGGATCTTATTCATTATGATGTCTTTGGTCCTGTAGATATTCCTTCAATTGGTAAATTCACATATTATGTTTCATTTATTGATGATTATAGTAGAAGGACATGGGTATACTTTCTAAAGAGTAAATATGAAGTTTTCAATCAATTTAAATAATTTAAAGCAATGGTTGAGTTGTAGATTGGAAAGAAAATAAAATGTTTGAGGACTAATAATGGAGGTGAATTTTGCTTTAATGATTTTGATAGATTATGTAAAGATTGTGGTATTCATAGATAAAAGACAACTTCGTATTCTCCACAATAGAATGGAGTTACAAAAAGAATGAACAGGACGCTAATGGAGAAGGCTAGGAGTATGTTAAGTGGTGTTGGTCTAGAACAAACGTTTTGGACTGAAGTTGTTACCACTTCTTGTTACTTGATTAATAGGTCTCCTACATCAACTCTTGTTAAGAAGACACCTATAGAGGCATGGTCAGGTCACAATCCTTTATTAATACATCTTAGAGTTTTTGGTCGCAAGGCATATGCACATGTGCGAAAGGAAAATCAAACAAAGTTGGAGAACAAGGTTGTGAAATGTATCTTCATCAGATACAATTATGGTCTGAAAGAATACAAGCTTTGGGATACTGTTATACAAAAGATAATACATAGTAGAAGTGTTATTTTTAGAGAAACTAAGCCTTCTTATGTTACATTGCAGTCAAAACAAAGTAAACAAGATGTGATTCAATTTCCTTTTACACCTAAGAAAGTTGAATCAAGGCCATGGATAGACAAGAAGTTGAGGAGAGCTCATCTAGCTCTGAATCTCTAGAAGAGGAGGAAGAAACTCCAACTCAGCTTGTTCGTAGGTCTACAAGGCATAGACAACCACCTGAAAGGTATTCACCCAATGATTGGAAATGTATTTTTGCTTTGAATACTAACATGGATGAACCCACATCGGTAGAAGAGGCATTAGGTAGGAATGATGATGAATCATGGAAGATTGTTATGGATGAAGAAATAGAAGCTTTGAAAAAGAATGATACATGGGATTTTGTACCATTGCTTGCAGGAAGAAAACCTATTGGTTCAGATGGAAGTATTGAGAAGTACAAAGAAAGGTTGGTTGCAAAAGGTTACTCTCAAGTTGAGGGTGTTGATTATGGTGAGATATTTTCTCCTGTTGCAAAAATGACATCCATTAGATTTTTGCTTTCTATTGTTGCTGCTTATGATTTAGAGGTTGAGCAAATGGATGTGAAATTGTTTTCCTTCATGGTGACTTGGAGGAGGATATTTATATGGCACAACCAGAGCACTACATGGTGAAAGGTAAAAGTAAATTGGTTTACAAATTGAAGAAAGCTTTGTATGGCTTAAAATAGAGTCCTAGGACCAAAAATTTGATACATATGTGTTGAATCTGGGATTTGAGTGTTCTAAATTAGATCATTGTGTTTATTATAAAACTGATGGTGATTGTTTCTTGTTTATTGCATTATATGTTAATGATATATGTTATTTATTAGTAGAGGGAAATTTATGATTTCAGAACTAAAATCTCAACTTGCTACTAAATTTGAAATGAAAGATATTGGTGCAGCTAAACACATTCTTGGGATGGAAATTAAAAGAGATAGAGTGAATAGATTTAGTTATGGCTTGGCCAAAGTAAGTATGTCAATTCAATTTTACAAAGATTTGATATGCATAATTGTAGACCATTGTGTGTTCCTGTTTCAGCTGGAACAAAGTTATCTATTTCAGATTGTCTAACATCCTCATCAGAGATGGAAGACATGAGTAGAGCGCCTTACTAGAGTGCAGTTGGAAGTTTGATGTATGTTATGGTTTGTACTAGACCAGACATTTCCCAAGCAGTAGGAGTTCTTTCCAGATATATGTATAATCCTGGTAGAGTTCATTAGGATGCAGTTAAAAGAGTTTTCAGGTATTTGTGTGGTACCTCAGATTATTCCTTGTGTTATCATAGTAATATGACTGAAGACAAGATTTCCCTCAATATTCATGGTTATGTGGATTCAGACTGGGTAGGTGTTGTTGATAGTAGAAGATCCACCAATACTTATGTGTTTACTTTATTTGGTGGTGTGATTAGTTGGATGAGTAAGCGAGAGGATGTGGTTGCTTTGTTCACTACTGAAGCAGAGTATATGGCAGCTACTCATGCTTGTAAAGATGTCATTTGGCTTAAGAGACTGTGTTCAAATATTGGAATAAAACAAGTTGCAGTGACAATTTATTGCGACAGTTAGAGTGCGATATGTCTAGCCAAGAACCCGACATTTCATGTTAGGACAAAGAAAATTGATGTACAATATCATTTTGTTATAGATATGGTCAGAGATGGAAGGGTGAAGTTGGTTAAGGTAGAGACTTTGATGAATGTTGCCAATTCTTTAACTAAACCTATGAGCATAGAGAAGTTTAGATGGTGTTCAATGACTATGGGCCTTTAAGCCCCTAGCAACTAAGAGATGATGTTTATACACCCTCTCATTGTATTTGCAAGGTGTTTGACAGGTGGGAGATTTGTTGAGAAAATGTGTCTCAACCCTACAAATACATAAGTTATTGTTGATACAAAAGGTACTATTCATCCGACGATGACGAGGGGTCTCCCCCGCGAGGGGTACAGGGGGGTCATCCCCTTGGCTGGGGTCCAAGGGTAGTGTGCCTTGGTGGGGGCTTGGGGGGGCAGTGCCCTAGAAAGGAAAATTTAATTTATAGTTTATTATTGTAAAGTTTGACCATTATGTCTCATATTTGACAACCAATATTTTATTAACTTGACTTGCCCTAGAAGGCAACCCTATTTTATGAGGGAATTGTATTACGACTATGTATTGTGATGTACTTTGAGAGTCTGATAGCGGTCATGTTGCCTCTGGATCTCTGGTTGGTGATACTCTTGTGAGAAACTTTCTCTATAAGTATAATGTAATTTTTGTGATTTCTTAATAATATATTGGGTGGCTTTCAAAGTGTGGGGTTTTTCTCCGAAAAGGGTTTTTCCCACATAAATCACTGTGTTGTGGTATGCATGATATTTGTGTTTATTTCTATTTAAGTTTCTATAATTGTTAAAGATCTGTAATATTTTTGCATTATTCTCCTCTCAAGATTAGTGTAAGAAGTTGTTTTGCTACCTTAGCTTGCTTACAATGTTGCATTGCTTGATTTTGTAAAGGTGTTTCAAGTGGATTGCGATGCAAGTGGGACAACCACAGGAGAGGTTATTAGTCAAGAGGGTAGACCTATTGCATATTTTAGTGAAAAGCTTAATGATGCCAACAAGAGTTATTCAATTTATGATCAATAGTTTTATGCCATTATGCAAGCTTTAAAGAAGTGGTGTCATTATTTGCTTCCAAAGGAGTTTATTCTCTACACGAATCATCATGCTTTGTAATTTATCAATAGTCAAACTAAGCTTAACTAGTGACACATGAAGTGGGTAGAATTCCTACAAGAATATACTTTTGTCCACAAGCATAGAAGTGAAAGCTCAAAAAAAGTAGCGGATGCAATGAATAGGAGAGTAGCACTATTGACTGAAATGAGAGTTGAAGTGGTTGGGTTTGATGCCATGAAAGAGTTATACAATGATGATATGGATTTTAAGGATGCATGGACAACATGTATGGAACCTACTAGTGTGGATAAGACACTGTGGATGGACTACTTTATATAAGATGTATTTCTATTCAAAGGACACCAACTTTGCATAACTCAAGGATCAATGAGGAAAAATTTAATAAGAGAAAAACATTGTGGTGGTTTAGCTGGACATTTTAGAGCTGATAAAATAATGGCACAACATAGTGAAATATTATTTTAGTCAAGTATGAAGGTAGAAATCAGAAAAATTGTACAAGGATGTCAAGTTTGTCAATAAGCCAAGGGAGTGAAATATACAAGGCTATATCAACCATCACCCATAGTCACGAGAAGATGTAAGCATGGATTTTGTGCTTGGACTACCAAGAACACAATAAGGTAAGGATTCTATTTTATGGTTGCTAGATGATGAAATACTTGTAGCAAATTTATTCTTCATGGAGGTTGTTAGATTACACAATTTACCAAGAAGTATAGTTTCAGATCGTGATATTTTTGGAGGACACTTTGGAAGAAATTAGGGATTGATTTAAAGTTTAGCTTTGCATATCACCCTCTTGAATGGATGGAAAAAATGTTGTTGTTAATCGGAGCTTAGGGAATTTACTAAGATGTTTAGTTGGTGATAAGCCTAAGCAATGGGATTTCATATTGCCTCAAGCTAAGTTTGCATTCAATGACTCAGTTAACAAAACTATAGGTAAGATTCCATTTCAAATTATTTATGGATACAACCCTAGAGGTATTTCATAACTAAGGGAGCTTCCAAGTACTAAGAGATATAAGAGAAGTGTTGAAGGAGAGAAATTTTTGAAACATATGCAAGATTTACACAAACAAATAAGAGAAAAACTCAGTTGGAGTAGTCAATAGTATAAAAAGAAGGTTGATTTGAAGAGGAGAGAATAATTTTGAAGTGGGAGATATGGTATTAACACATCTATGAAAGGAAATATTTCCTAGCCATACCTACAACAAGCTCAAGCAAAAGAAGATTGGACCATGCAAGATCATCAATCTAAGTTTTCACCAAGTGCTTGCAAATTGGAGCTACCTAAAGTTTTGGAAATCTCACCAATTTTCAATGTTTCAGATCTGCATACTTATTATGAGGGAGAGACATGACAACAAGGAGGAGAAAACATTGATTGAAAAGTGGACGAAGCAACTACCCAAGCGAGAATAAGAGGAGATTGAAGGTATTTTGGATTCTAGAGTGATTAGAAAGACAAGGGGCAAGGAGTATAGTGAGTATTTAGTGAAATGGAAGAGTAGACCAGTGGAAGATGCAATGTGGATAAGCCCAACAGAGTTGGAATAATCCCAGTTCACATATGATGATAGAGTTATTGACCTGCAACAACAAGACCATTAACCGGCAACAATACAAAGTTTTACACAGTGAGAAGGGGCTCACAATTTTTCTAGCCCAAAAGTTTGATGTAGGGGCACCACATTTAAAAAAAAACTTTTTTATCTTTTCTTCAACCCGCCACTATGTCTAAGCTGTTGGAATTTTAAATTTATTTTGTTGTTTTGGTGGGTAGTCAATATCTACCCGTGAGCTTATTTAATGAGCAACAAAACAGGGGAAATGAATGAGCACAAACTTAAGCGAGAATTTTAAACCAAGAAGGGAGCAATTGTTGCATTAATGACTAATTTTTGAATGGTGCTCTAAAATTTAGGTGGGATTTTTGGGAAGAAGCTTCTAGATTTTGTAGTTCTAGGGAAGAAGAACTTAGCAGAAAAGAAGAGAACAAAAAAGGGCAAAAAGAGAAGAAAAATGTAGGAAGTAGCAAAAGGAGTAGTGGAGAGCCATAGAGGACAACAAAGGGAATGTTTGTAAGATAGACATAGGAACACATAGTAGACAAGGAGACGAAAGAGGAAAACAAAGGGTTCCCAAACTTATTCTAGAAACTACAATAATTGTAAATGATTGTATTTGTAAATTCAATGAAATAGAATATTAATTGTTCCATAAGCTATCGACTTCTAAATTTGTGTGTGTTGTGCTTGATAATTGTGATGAGATTGGTGCTCAGAGTGGGTTATTTTGTGAGTGGAGTTTTGAGTATTTTGTGAGTGGAGTTTTGAGTATTTTATGATTTGGGAAATTGCGTTCTATCACCTACAACAATAGCTTCTATTACCTGCAACAACTATTTTGTTTTGGACAACATAGTTATTTATCCTACAGTTTATTCTATGCCCCTTAAATCTTTTACTTAACCTATAGTTAGTGTTTAAACCTCTTTAGAGGTTCTATGACTTGATTATAACAACACAACCTCTTCTTTTCCACCTGCTAGTTCTCCTTTGAGTGGGTTTGTGGGTGCCTACAAGGAGGTGGGTGCCATCATAGTGGCTCACAAGAACCCATCTCTCATGATAATGAATGGTCTACTTAGAAATAATTGCATCTAGGTGATGCTCACAGGGGGGGAGCATTGGGCCTTCTTGGGATGTTACCCATCCCAATACTACTCCAACTCAAGTGTGCTTAACCATGGAGTTTTCCCAAAGGTTAAGTCCAGTTACTTTGCAACCTCATTAGCAAAACCTTCAACAAGTGTTGTGCCTTATGAACCATTCATTATAGAGCCCCTTTAGCTCATTAATTGATAAGTAGGAGGTATTTTCCATAGTGTGTCAAATTATGATATTGCTATTAGGATTCAATTGTGCAGTTTTTCAAGTCAAACTCATTAACCCATGTTCCATGAGTAATGACTCACAAGAACCCATCTCTCATGATAATGAATGATCCACTTAACACTTATTGCATCTAGGAATGGGTTCACCCTTGTGAACATAATTTGACATGGGTGACCTCCCATGAAGACCTAATGCTTTGCAAAGGTGTTGTCAAGCTTCAAAATTCCTCACTCCCTAATTATGTTTATATTGTATTATGAACTTTGTATTATAAATTGGCTATGAGGCTGCAATTATTTTCATTCTATGTTCTATCATGTACCCTTTGGGCTATATATGTGACAAGAAAAAAGGATGGCAAAAGTGTAGGATTGATATTTGAAGGGATTAAATAGAAAAGAAACAAGAATAGTAGACCTAGGGGTGTGGACATGACCTTGTGGAGCACATATTTCAGTACAGTGTGTACTTTGAATTCCCAGTTCGAAATAATTGCAGTCATGGATACGTTGCTACAGTTCAAGCAATGAATTTTACAATATATCACAAATTGCTCTTAGGGTCTTATCTTTTTGAAGAATATAGGAAGGAGTTCCAGTAATTCCCAAAAAAAAAAATAGTGTTGATTTAGAAGATTAAGAAAATGTTTTAAATATTTGTTGTTGAACTTGATAATGGATATAAGCATGTTACTGTCATGAACCGCCCAGTCATAATCCATTATTTGCAAAGACTAAAGAGCCATGCTTATATGTGATTGAATATGGATGCAAGCTGAGAAAATCAATAGATTGTGGAGCAATACTGATCTGCAAGAATTCCAAAAATGCTTTAAATTTTTTTACAGTAGATAACACTTCTAAAAGACAAAAGATAATTGATAGAATGCCAAAGCTGTCCTAGTTCTAATCAGCAAAACCGAATTTGCTATAACTAAGATGATCTTATCTAAGGCAACAAATTCTGCAGTCAAAAGTAGAAATTGGATTACAGATCAAAATGCCAGAAACATTCAAAATGCAAAAAAGCATTACAGTTGAAAACAAATAAAGGTAGGTTTTTTTTTTTGGGAAGGACAATCCACAATGGTACATTGTTAAAGTTGGGCAGCATATACAGACAAGGTTTTTGCATTATTTTGTATACCACGTGGTAGTCCAGTATGCGGCATTGAGAATTGCAGTATTCATCAACTGAGTTGTTTCAAGACACTTTCTATCAGATATGCTTGGTACCATCAAGTAAGGAAAATATACTAGGTACCATCACTTAGGATGTTATTGTATATGAATCTAGAATATAAAATCTGAAAGGAAAAGTAATATATTTATCAGTTATTCATGATTTTACAACTTTAAAGCTCTTAATATGTTGATAGGTCAATCGACATGTTTATACCCTTATAAGAATTGTGGGAGATAATTGGTCAGTTTAGCTGTCTATTCATGCACCTGGATATTTGAAATTTGTCATTCATTTTTGAGATTAAAAGGACTGGAGTAATTAATTACTACAAGTTGTAATCTATAGATGGATATATTGTAGAGTCACATATGTATATGGGCATATTGTAATCAGTTATCTGTCTATGGCATTGTTGATCTGACATTTAAATTGTCCAAGGAAAAAGTGCTCCTTCCTGTGCGTATTCATAACAAAGAGATGTATTCTGTTTTTGATATGTTACTCTGAATTATCATTTTTTTCTTATTGAAAAAACAAGGGAATCTCATTCTGCACTTCTATTTGCTGGTGATGCTAGTGTTTGGACCAAGAAAATATAGTTGTTGAGAAATTTATTCAATCTATTCTATTGATAAGTTTGAATTCATAGATATTGTAATTCCATTGTGAAGTATTGCATGTATAAGGTATTGCTTGTATAGACATTATAAGAGCATGCATTGACATTATAAGAGCATGCATCAAGAATTACATCTGAATCTGTCCCAACAAAAGATATCTTGCATAATAGGTCAAGGTCACTTTCCCATAGTATTACCACATTATCGTAATTTTTACACAACAATGACAGGTCAAAGCATTTTTCAATTACATAGATTTAATATGAGAAAAAATCATAAAAAAATGAAAAATTAATAACTATGTAACAATCATAAAATAACAACAAAAAAATTTGATATTTCATGCCAAATATGATTCATAGACATCAAAATAAAACGAAGAATATGTATTAGATATGAAATGATAACAACTATTATGAACAAAATTGGCAAATAGCTCAAGATTTTTAATACCATTAAACACTACTCCCAAAATCTTACATCTATTTTTTCAATTTTAAAATTTCAACATCATCATCAATATTTTGCTTTGTAGAAGTTAAGAGTGTCAAGATTAAATGGGAAGTACACAACAAAACATCAAACTATAAGGCTATAATTATGAAGTCAAAGGACTTGTATTTTAGTTATTGGGCAATCCTTCTTATTCTACTAATGCTTCATCCACTTGGTGAATTACTCATATGAAAAAAAGAGTCCATCATTTCGGGCATATAATTTAAAAGATAAAATAAAATTTTGATTGCTTAATTTTCAAAACAATCAAAGACATCAAAATTTAATTCTGATGACCAAGTTATAACTTTAACCTCATAATCTTGTAATGTGGAGTGGAGTTTGTAGTGGACAAAAGCTATATTGTGTATCTCCATATATCTTAACTAGTTGAATTATGTTGAGTTTATATGTTCAAACATGCTCCAAAGAGCATTCACAAGTAGAGACATTATAGGGTTGGTTCAAAATTGAACTACTATTTTGAAATAAAATATTAGGTTTGTCATTGGCAAAACAATCCTGCTATTGACTCTAGATATTTTTATGTTCAAAACAAATTATATTTACTCAATTAAAATATTGAACTTAGATATTTTTATTTTCAAAACCTATTATAGTTATTTAATTATAATTCAAAATTTCAATTAAAATAAAAACATTTGTAATAAACAATAAATAGATAATAAATGGATTTAATTTATGAATTTGATGGATAGCTCAATTTAATTAAATCATAGGAATTAATTAATTAAATGATTATATACTAAGGGTGGTGAGCGATAAATGAATAATAAATGATAATGTCTATTGATAATAATGATAACAGACACAAATTTATTTTAATGTCTAAAAAAAAGCATAAATATAAAATATGTGATACCACAAGAACATTAATATACATAGAGAAAATCCTTTTGAGTAAAAACCCCACTACCAAAGAGAGTAGAAACTTTTATTGATCACAAATGTAGAGTAAGTCAACAAAACTCACTCTTAAATCCAATAAGATTTTGATAGCAACATAACCTATAAAAACCATACATACTACTATATTGTATCTCTAATATATAACCAAATGTGATAAAATAAATTATAAGTAGTTTTCAAAACAATGGACTCAAGCCATGACCCAAATACCCAACATGCAAAAGGGACCTCATGCTATGTGTTTGGAATATAATAAGCATCATTATAAAAGGTTCAAGATCTTTGGCATGAACTTGGTTGTATAACTTTACTAGAGGACAAAAATAACCCACTAAAGGACAAAATAACAACTTCCCGGATGGAAAAAAGATAGCCAAAATCTTCCAAATAATCATAGGTGATTTCTTACACCTCTTAGAATGTCATAGATGCTTTTTACACATCTTACAATGTCATGAATTATCATAGATTCTCTTCCACTTCATATTAGGTGTCTAGTGATGCATTACAATGCTTCTTCTCACATCATTCCAATTACATTTTCTAAGTGAACTAGAGAAAAACAATTAATTATAAATACCCCCAACCTCATGTGGCCATCTAAGTTGGCTCTCTCTATTATCTTTGGAGATGTACACATAATTAATCTATTATTAATTAAATAAATTAAAATAATAATGGTGTGTGCTTTGAACCTAAGGAATAAAACTCTAGGAGGAAATCCATTCATGGTGTTATGTGCAAGTGATGGAGAATTGATGGGTGACAAAATTAGTGGAATATTTGAAGGAAATGAATACATTTTTTGGTTGTATGATCTATAGGAGAACATAATTGAGAATGTCCAAATATAAGGGAATAGGGATTTTAGGAGACCATTAGAAGTGAATTTGGGAAATAATGGATAAATTGTAAAGGAGACAAGGAAGGGAGGAAGACAAGGTTGATCTAGTTGTGGAGAGGAAGAGATTGGTAAAAGAAGATCAGAAGAATACAACTATAAATATTTTATGCAAAGTATTTTCAATACAATAGCTTTAAAATCCTTATAACACAACAAGATAAAAAAGAAACTTAGTAGCAACAAAGATTTGCAAATATCAAATCCTTTAAGATGATTATTCATATGACATTGTTTCATATTCAGGTCTAGACCATTAAAAAACTACAAGGACAATCTTAGAGGTTTAGGGTTCTACCCACATGTTGATTCAAATGTTAAAAAATTCCAAACATACACTAACATTTAGCTATTGAGGTGTAAGACACAAGAATTTAGGTGTCCATTTTTTAATTTTAACCTAATTCTTTTGGGTAGATTTTCAAGGTTAGAATTGGCTTGGTGTAGTTATAAATTAGTCTAATGTTGGGAGAAGGCTTTTGAAAAGTGATGACTCAACTTACACATTCATACGCTTTGATACCAAAAATGATGCTAGCCTTGATTAAAAACAGACAAATTTGCAACAGTAACGAACAACTACAGAACGACGGAGGCAAAATGAAACCGATTCTCAGTCCAGGCGACAGGAACATTACCACTCATTCATCTTGCAAAATGGCCGAATTCCAAAGAAACAGATACCAACGAAAGAACACAGAGTTTGTATTATTTTCCTGCTGACAAGAAACAAACCACAACACAAGAACCCAAGATTGGCATATTTATTGCACTCAGCAAAATACAAATTACAGCGAATTGCTCTTTTATGCGAGACTGTCTTTCTTTGTTCTCAGCTCGACATAAACCTTTGAACGATAAGCTGCTGCTTCCTCTTCAAAAATCTCCTACTGGTAGTTGAATCTCCCCTAGCCGCCCTACACTTTGCTCCGGTTTCTTGTTTATTTGGTTTCTTTCAAAAGAGATCGGCTTCTACCAGAACCGCTCCTCCCTCTTTTCCTACTCCACACTCTTCAATCTTTCCTCTTTTTCTGTTCGCTGTCTCTCAGAACAGTCCGCCTTCACCCTCATAAACTCCCAAAATAATGGCTTCTTTCAAAACTATGAAACCTGGATTACATCCTTCGCTGATTACCCAAAGAGTGACCTTTGATCATGGACAGTTTTCAAAACCCAAAAAACTGTGCGAAAAATGTGTGCAAGACTCCGGCCCCTCTCCTTTTTCGTTGTAACTGCCACCCCCCATCATTTACTCCTCACAAGCCAAAGCCAAAATTTAAGCCAAAATTTAAGCAAGGTAAAATTCACCGTCCCTGTGGTATTGTAGGGCGTGTATGTCATGTGAAAAAAGTTTAAACCTAGAAAAGTGTACATTAAAATTAGTGAAAATATATAATTCAAAGAATACAAATTAGGAGTTTTCTAACCATATAGGTACATGAATAATATATGTGTAGCTATAAAGAATATATTATGGATCCTTAAATGAATAATGAATCAATACATGTACATGTTGGAGAATCCATATATATAAGAGGGCAACTTTCATCACATGCAAGAAGTATATTGTCAATTAGAAAAAAACATCACATGATGCAAAATTTCTATATAAATTGGATAAACATTCGCCAACTCACTCATAGAATATGTTAATCATATATGTGAAAAAATGATGCAATAACATGAAGAATAAAAAAGAAAAAATAAAATGAATTGAAGACTTCTAAGAAATATAAATAAACATAGAAAATAAAAGCATATCAATCACTCGACTGAACATTATTAATAACAACAAAAAAAGACAAAGGAAACATATATAGTTGTATTAACTAAATTATAAGCTCAAGAATAAAATATATAACTATCGTAAGGCTAGAATCTACAAATTAGTAGGGCTTCACTTAAAAATTTCTCCATTCCCTATTAGCTTATACAAACTTATTACATTCATAGCACTTAAGAAGAGAGAGAGACATATAGTTAGGAAAGGATGATGTAATCAATGACTTGACCTTCACAAAATCCTACAACAAAAGATCACTCTACATGATCAACACACATGTGACAATTTTGGAGTTGCTTAATGACGGTTTTTGTTAAATTATAGGAACAACTTCTCTCGACTTTAAATTACCTACTAGCAAAGGACATTCCATTAGATTTGTTTTTCTATGCAAGTGAAAGAAACTATAGACCAAATCTAATTTTATGGACAATATACTTGGAAATCTCCCTTCAATTATCACACATTAATCACTTGGATTGACCAAAAGAATGACAACTTGTACTAGGGTTTGTAGAAGAGTTGTCAAGATTTGAATATGTTAGTGAGAATTTTGATTTTTAAGTCAAATTCAACACACAAATCCAAATTAAAAACCATGGCACATACTTCATAAAGAATTGTAGGCTACTAAGATGAATAAATATTATTTGTTGTTCATGGTAAGCATATTATTCCTTATCATAATGCTAATGTAGTAGAAAGTAGCTTCCAATGTATATTATAGACTATTAATTGCATCCAATTAGATGGTTGGTAAACATTTATAAAATTTTGTTATGAATTTTTTCCTTTGTCTCTTGTTGGTCATTCCATCAGAGATCAATGACTAGTGAAGCATGCAATATAATTATGCTTTCACATCTCTCAGCCTCCTACTAGTTAATCAAACTATGGTACTGAATCCTTCAAATAAATACCATCTTTCTAAGAATTTCATATCACTTGAATGGATCAATGATGCAATTCAAGACTTGACACTTCCTAAATTATTACTAGAAAACCTTGGGAGCCACATGATCAAGGAGATTGATGAATATTTCTCATTCATGTAAAAAAATGCACAACCTCTCTTAATGATTCATTAATTGGTCTAAAGGACCATTATACATTATTTATCATTATCATTTTATGGTGTGGACCAATGAGATATATGCACAACCATGATATCAAGCCAAGCAAGTGATAAAGGCCCATTGTATTGCTTCAACCAATAGGAATTCAATTACATAACACTCTTGACACACAAAAGAGAAGATTTGATAGCCCGCCTATGCTCCTTAAAGCTGAGCCAATGGCTCATAGAGTTTGAGACCTTAGGGACCTTTGTGAACAAACCAAAATACCATGCTAACATCTTATCGGTGGTGGGAACTCCTCCTATAAATACTTCATGACTCTAGTTGAATATCAAATTAAGAAGATGGATGATTAGAAAAAAACCAAGGTATTAAGAGCACAAAAATGACTCAAACATCCCATGTGTTATTAGATACAAAGATCTAATAGATCGTGGATTCCAAGACCTTTATGAACATAACACTTCACCCATATTGACTTAGAACACAAAGTAAATTTATTAGGGGTACAAACATTGAGCTCACTTGTGATATATAAATATTGAACGATTAACATAAAAATGCAAGAACCAAGGCACAAGGATATAGAATATGACCATTAAAATAATGCCAAATTGGTTATTAATGTAGAGGGTCACAAATAAGGATCATGATAAATGGGGCTCAATAGGAATATAAAAATAGAGCATGAGTTAAAGTTTCTCTTATTGATTTTCAATTCTAGGACACAAGAAAATTATTGGCGAATAGAAAAATGGGACAACAAGATGAGGAGAAGTAGGGATAAAAGTTAAAAAATTGAGTGAAATAATTACTCTTCAAGAACTATCATATTAAATATTAGGAATGAAAGAAGGACAAAACCTAAGATAAAATCTTGAAAGTTGTAGGATTATACAAGTTTGCCAAAATGAAAAGAAATAAAATGACCCTTCAAATATGTTTAGGTTGTTGAAATTTTAAAAAGATAAATACAATTAACAATGCTATATAGTAAATATAAGGAGTTAAGTTTGGGTGGAAGGGTGCGCACCCCTCCGACAAGGTGGACGAGACGTGGCATTTTTGCCATGGTGTCAGATGGTGGGGTTTATGGGATGAGGTGGGCAGTTGCTGGAGCCGTTGGTGGATGAAAATGTCTTTTCATCCGTATTAAATGCAATGAAGAGATGGAGAGTTTGTGTGCCCCGATGACAGCTAGCTTACATTTTCCTTAAGATTTTCAGTCCTTTGGCTGGCCTCGACATGTTTGGAGGAGCCTTATTTGGAAGGGTGGTGGTCGATCCGTACTTGGCTTTACTCCAAGATGGGTTGGATTTTAGGCTAATGAAAGTTGATTTTCTCTTCATTTTTGCTGACTGTAGATGGTGTGCTTTCTTCTTCTGGTTGTGTGTGTTCGACACTTGGGCTTCGATGGCCAAGTGTTCTCGGTTTGTGATAGAGGTGTTAGTGGATGGGGTGGCAAAATTTGGGGTGGATACCCTGATTTCTTTATAGTCGTTAGCTCAACAGGCTTCGTTTCAAGAAGTGACAGACCAATGCTTGAAACGAATTTTGCTAAAAAATGACCCTTTGGTGGTGGTGGCGACTAAAATGGTCCTGGGTGCCAGACATTTGGCGAACAAGGAGTATGGCTAAGACAATTTGCATATTTTGTCTCAGTTCTTGGCTTCTCTCTTGGATAACCAGGTTGAAAAAGTTGAGGCAAAGGTATTGCTAGAAAAGATGTCTAGGGAGGATTTGGTGGAAGGGGTCGATGATGTCCTGCGTGCTGTGGTAGCTGGGAGAGGCATCTTGCGTCCTTGCGACGTGGAGCACTTATTGGAGTTGGAGGAAGCCATAAAATTGTATCCGTTTATTTTGGATTTGAGTGGACCTGATCTCATGAAGCATAGGATGGTCGTGGCAGTGGCAGGAAGTTCTTAAAGCAATTCTTTGGGATGGTGGTTGCTAAAGGCGAGGATTGGAAGAGCGAATTTAAAGATTTTGCAGAACTAAATCATTTTATGTAAGTGGTTGGTGGTCGGATTTTGGTATAATAGGTTAGGGTTTTCGTTTCCAATGTTTGGTTGTTGGTATGGTTTTAGCAGTGGCATGGTGGCCATTTTGGTGTTGGTACGCTGGTAGGAATTTGGTCGGTATGGTGGGTAGTTGACCTTGGATTGATATGGTTTTTTGACATTAATTGCCGGAAGCTCGATATTGGTTTTTTCTCCTGTGATGGTTGATATTTGATGTTAAAACTTTTATCTATATTTTAATATAAAGTAAATCTTGCGTATCAAAAAACAAAAATATAAGGAGTTAAGTCATGGCATGTAAATATAAAAGTGTAATTGAGATAGAGAAGGGATAAGAAGGAAAATATCTTATTATGTCCCATCGATTGATGTGTTGTGTTTTAGTGGTGACTGTACATACAATATTAGAGATTAGAATAATGTAAAAATGATAGCAATTTGGTGTTGAGGATCTATTGACTCCTTGTTCTTTGCAGGATAAAGTTTAAAAAGTGGCAATAGATGTTTATGTTCTTGTATCTGATTCTAATGGTGTTGATATTTCTTTGGTAGCAGCGACGAGCTTTCCTTAGGGCTATTTTGTTCCTATTAATTTATACCTAGAGGCGTGGCTTGAAAATTGTCTTGATTTTAGAGTTAACACTCTAAAGAGAAATGTTAAACTTCTTGTTAATAGTTTCAACCAAAAGAAAGATTCCAAGGATTCCTAATGGGTTCAGAGTAGTGTTGACTTCAATTAGTTGTTTTTATGAAATTGTTCTATGATCTTGCTATAGATTGTTTCTTCTATGAATTATTTTGTATACTTGAGTTTTTGTTTTGTATTGAGGAGTTGGTTTTAATACTAATATGCTCGCTCCATATTATAATTGGTTTATATTTGTGGACTTTGTGATTTGGTGCTCGCTTTAAGCTATATTTGTAATTTTTTCAATAAAAATGTTAGTGATTGATTGAACTCTACTATTTTATGTTCGTATAGAATACTCTATCTGTAATCCCAACTAATTCACATGTGATTCCATCTTTTAGCCATGATTATATCCAATATCTAGTGCTTCCGCTTGGTTAGATAGTTTTTTATTGAATATTTTTTCTTTAATCAAGTTTCGAAGTCAAACCAATTACAATTCATACATAGCGCAACCGTATAACATGTAACTTTTTTTGTATGTACCAAAATTCAATTTTATTTTTTTGTTGGATCAAAGACTTCAATATCTAGTGCACTCATATTTTCATTTTTTTTTGACAATCTTCTATTTTTCCACATGTGTAGAACAAAGAGTTTGATTTTATGAAAACCTACATTCACAAGAAATAAAAAATAAATATAATAATAAAATTAAATTTTATTTAAAATTATACTTTTTGGGAAGCTTATAATAAGGACTACATACTTACAAAAAATAAATTTTAAATGAATTCATTTGATCCCCCAAAAGGTAAATCAAAAGTTTTTTATCAGCATTTTGATAGGTGTAAAGGAGACTCTGTTATAGGTATGGTTTAAAACTAGCGGGGTTCTATCCAAGAAGGTTTGATCTAAGATGGTTTGATCAAACCCTCTTCAATTGGAATGCTTTAAATGGAACTTTTAAATGATTAAATCATTATATTTTCTAAAAATATGCGATTTTAGCAAAAATCAGAATCTCCCAAAAATTGTAAACCAACTTTGTGGGATCACCCACCTATAAAACCTACAACTTTATTTTCCTTTGCTAGCTATTTGAATGTGAAAAGTAACATCAAGGAGCACCTATATGAGTTTACTATGGAAGAGTTAAATTTTGATACTACCTTACATCTCAGTTAGAATCCTATTATTGTTGTTGTCGTTCACATGATCAAAGACATGATGATATAGTTTACCTACAATGAAGATTATTGCACTAGCTATTCTTGAATGCTGATATAATCTTATCATCGATAATGCTTTGAATCCTTCCTCTTGGATTAAATATGCTCTCAAGTCATGATTTAGTTATCTTAAACTATAGACCTAAGTTGTGTCTTTATATATGACAACCTAGATCCCAATTTAGACATCTTGACATGTAAATCCATATACAACAATTTTTTTCAAATTAAGATGACTCAAAATAAGCAAAAAATGAATTTAAATTGAGATGAACGTAATTGCGCTAACAATTTTATCTAGGGAATAAAATAATATCAACAATTATATCCAAGACATGCAAATATATAAAATTTTTAGTGTATAAATAAGTGAAAATTAAAGAACATATTTTTGTCTTTGCTAGCTATTTGAATGTGAAATGTAACAATGGGGAGCACCTTTAGGAGTTTACCATGGGAGAGTTAGAATCCTATTATCGTTGTTTTCATTCACATGGTCAAAGACATGATGATGTATTTTACCTACAATGAAGATTGTTGTACTAGCTATTCTTCAATACTAATATAATCTTATCATCGACAATGCTTTGAATCCTTCCTCTTGGATTAAATATGCTCTCAAGTCATGTTTTAATTATCTTAAAATAGACACCTAAGTTGTGTCTTTATATATGACAACCTAGATCCGAATTTAGACATCTTGACATGTAAGTCCATAGATAACAATTTTGTTTCAAATTAATTTAAATTGGATGAATATAATTGCAATAACAATTTTATTGAGGAAATAAAATAATATCAAGACATATCCAAGATGTACGAGTATATAAAATTTATAATATGTAGATGAATGAAAATTAAAGAACATATTCTAAGCGTATGAGTATATAAAAATTATAATATGTAGATGAATGAAAATTAAAATAAACATATAAAAATATACCCTCTCTTTGTATATGGTCACCAAAGTTCCACCAAAACGCTTAACCCCTCTTAAAAATGTTTTATTTTTTTTAGTTCCCTATAAATTGCAGTGAACTTGGTAAACTTTTTTCATGTGACCGGTGGTGCTGGCGCAACACATCTTCCGGTACCATGGGTTTGGGGGGAGACTAGACCTTATCGACTTCTTGCTTTCAACGAGATCCTTTAGTCTATCAAGCTAGGCCCCCCGCCCCGCCTCTTAAAAATGCTGTCCGATGAATTAGTATGCTAGCTTTATAAAACTCATACAGATACACGCAAATGGTGTAACTCACAAGCGGTGGTACCTAATAGAAGTAAATCAAAAGAAAACCCGTTGGCTCCTTTAGTCTGTTTTGCGGGTATTTTAGTAGTTACAATTTTCTGTTCTGCTGTCGCCGCTCGGTACAGATTAGTGCAATGGCTCCTGCCCACACAGGCAATGGCAACGTGGGAGGACCTCGTCCTCCTTCCAAGGACGCCATAGAAATCAAAGATGAGGAGGAGGAAGAAGACCTGGTATTTATTTGCTTAATTTTTGTAGTAATTAATTTACTCAGAGCTAGGGGGTAGGGTTTTGATTCATTTTCTTTTTATGCTCTTTCTGTCAAAATAGTCGGAGGAAGATTTAGCGTTGAAACATCAGTCAGAACCATATGTCGAAAGACTTCAGAAGACGGCTCCCGAGAGCATGAGGTACGACACTCTGTTGTTTTTCCTATTTTTTTTTTTTGACCGTTGTGTTGAAGTTAATCACGTATTCAGACTCAATTTGTTCTTCTTCTTTCTTTCAAATGGTAAAGATTACTCTTCCCCTTGCAAAAATAATAATAAGTATTCAGTAGCTGAGAAGAAATCCAATAAATTTAGATGAATTAAGGAAGGTTATTTCGCCCTTTATATTACAAGCCTTTGGATGAGAGGGCATGCTCTTTAAGGTCGGAACTTAGGTCACGGTAGTTTCAAGTGCGGCGCATTACCCTCATACCACAACCTCCTGGGATATTCTGTAGCAATTATTGCTTTACAGAGGTGTTCTTGAGCTTAAGAATTCCTCACTTCCCAATTATATTTTTATTGCATTCTGAACTTTAAGTATTATTAACTGGCTATGAGCTGCAATTATTTTCAATTTATGTTCTATCATGCACCCTTTTGGCTATATCAGTGACAGGCAAAAGGGATGGCAAGAGTGTAGGATTGATATTTGAAATGATGGGATAGAAGAAAGGGAACAGGAACAGTAGACCTATGGGTGTTGATGCGACCCTGTGGAACACATATTTCAGACAGTGTGTACTTCGAATTCCCAGTTCAAAATTGTATTGCATGCAAATGATATAAATGAAATATGCACATAATCTTGCCTAAATCTAACCAAATACATGCAAACCCCAAAATGATTAAATGTAATATGTTGATAGATTGAAGACTTGGATGTGGTTGCTCATGATTTTTGCAGCATAAGGGTATGATAAATGTGCCTTGATAAAATTGTTGGAGTACAGGACCACTGAGAGGTGGGGGGGGGGGGGCAGGTGAATCAGTGGTCTATAAACAATCAAACTTTTACACCTTTTAATCCACTTGACTGGCAATGCAGAAAGAAATATGACACTCCAGTGAATTTAGATATTTAATATTGAATGCATCACCATAACAATTACATTTGAACATAAGACCATGAGAAAAGATGATCAAACTTAAGACAACATCAAGATGAGAGATGACACCAGTGATTTGAGTGGAAAACCCTAGAAGGGTAAAAAACCAGTACAAAGATAAATTTTATTAGGCTTCACTAGCCAACCCTCACTGAGATACATTACATGCCTCACTGGCTACACAATATGCCTCACTGGCAAGAGATTGTCTCACTGACATAAACATCAAAGATTTGAATACAAGGAGGAAAACTCAGAGGGATACTCTGATTCTCTGCAGCACATTAAACTCACCATCCATACATTCTAATTCTGCATCTTCTTTAATATATATTCAACTCAACTTTTGAGAGTATACTCAACATATCGATCCAAGACTCTAGAGTTTTCTTCTGCAGATAATGACACACATCACAACTCTTGTACATACAATAAATCATTCACTCACAATCATCCTTATACCAACACAAACAAGATTATACTTTTTGCATATTGTTTGAACCTTCCTAAAATCAATGATTTATATCAGAATCCTGACATTATGCATATGAGCACGTAGATCTTACTCTTTGGAACACAGAATACAAATCCAATCACAGGCATAATCTGCATGTCACACTGGCATAAACATAGAAGATTTGCTTCAGATATACAGTAATATAATAGAATCATATATTACTGTCATAAAAAACCTCTCCTTTTGCAGAAGCTTAACACAACCTCAGGCATCTTTTTCTATCATGCATTCTTACAGTGCTTGTTTTTCATTCCCAACAACAACACACACTGGAAAAACTGCTTTTAATTCATCGTTGTAGCAAAGCAGTTACCTAACTGCGCATAACAGAAAAATAAGGTCTTTGTCAAAAAAAACCCGTCAAAGTACTATCTCCTGGAAATAGTCTTTTTGAAATTTAAATGATAGCCTTTTCCTTTCTTAACACCCGCTAATAATGTTATAAAAACATTATAATATAAGCCACTACAAGATAAGAAGGATTTGCATTGAAGATCACCATAAACCCTAAACCCTAGATCTTTAGGGGTTTGAAGTATGCTTGGAAAAAGCAGGAGAATTGCTTCAACTATGTTGTCTTCGTCATGAACACTTGTAATCAACAATCACCTTGTAGAAAAACTGCCATATACTATCTTGAAACAATAACCCTTGGTATGAAGCAAGTTATTAACTGCATGACCATTTCAACAAGAGCACCCACCATGAAACCAATTGCAAGATCACAGTGTATATATGTTCCCAATTGAACCAAGACCTTTACTAATTTTTAAACAGTCCAATGCATCAATACTTGCACTTGCCTTCCCTTTACTTCAACACCAATAAAGCTTCAACCTTTCCAAATTACAACTCACTGAATAAATGCTCAACAAGAACTTGTCATAGATATCAATCATGAATGAATTCACTGAAAGAGCACTTCAACCTTCAACCAAGTGTCTCTGACAAACAACTCTTTGAGGCCTCTATCTGATAACCAACACCTTTGACATCAATGACAAAACAGTATGCCAACAACCAACACCTTTGACATCAATGAAAAAACATTATGCGAATAAAAATGAGAGCAAATGCCTCAATTTACAGATTTTTGATGGGTGGAATCAATGGCTAAGATGTATTGACTAAATGGAGGGTCAAGATTGAATGGGATGATGGATGGTTAACCTTGTGACAAGTGTCACAAAAGGAAAGGAGGTGTAAGAGCAAGGTGAGCACACATAGGGAAGACTATGAAAGAGACATGTCTATGACGTGTAAGAGCTAGGGTGGCTTAGGAAAGTGACATGTCTATGACGTGTGAGAGGTAGGGTGGCTTCACATGTGTGATAGACATGCTCACACATGTGTGAGAAAGGGGTAGGATAGGTAGGTTAGGACAAGTTTAGATCTTGATCCATGTAGATAGATTGAAGGGCTAGGATTGAGTGGACAAGGATTGATGGTGAGGTGGAACTAAATAATGGAGAAAAAAATAATGGTAATTAATTAGCCTAAATTAATTAAATTTAGTTGGAGGATTTTGGGATAAGAATATAATTAATTAAATAAATATAAAATTTATTTAATTAAAGGTGGTGGATGAAGGTAATGGATAAATCAATTAAATAAATAATAAATATTTATTTAATTAAATATTAGGATAGGTAAAGTCAAGTGTGGTTAGGTTAAGGTCATATTTCAGGTGTCTACAGAAATAATTGCAGTCATGGAATACGTTGCTAAAGTTCAGGTAATGAATTTCACAATATATCACAAATCGCTCTTAGGGTTTTATCTTATTGAAGACAATAGGAAGAAGTTCCAGTAATTCCCACAATGAATTGTAGTGCTGATTCTGAAGATTAAGAAAATGTTAAAATATTCGTTGTTGAACTTGATAATGGATATAAGACTGTTACTGTCATGCACCTACCCAGTCTTAATCCACTATTTGCAAAGAATGAAGAGCCATGATTATATATGATTGAATATGGATGCATGCTGAGAAAATCAATAGATTGTGGAGCAATACTGATCTACAAGAATGCCCAAAATGCTTCAGAAAACAAAATGAGAGCAGATAACACTTCTGAAAGACAAATGATAATGGATAGACTGCCAGAGCTGTACTGGTTCTGATCATCAGAACTGAATTTGCTATAACTAAGATGATCTGATCTGAGGCAACAGATTCTGTAGTCAAACAAGGAATTGGATTACAGATCAAAGTGCCAGAAACATTTAAAATCAAAATGCAAAATGCATTACAGTTGAAAGCAAATAAAGGAAGGTTTTTTTTTCTGGCAGGAGGGCAACCCACATTGGTACATTGTTAAAGTTGGGAAGCATATACAGACAAGGTTTTTGTATTATTATGTAAACAAATATTCCAATTTTGATTGATAAAAAAAAGTAATTTCTCAGAATTGAATTCCATGGTCGTGGTAGGAATATGCGGCATTGAGAATCGCAGTATTCATCAACTGGGTTGTTTCAAGACACTTTCAATCAGATAAGGTTGGTAACATCAAGTAAGACAAATATACTTGGTAATATCACTTAGGATATTATTGTCTATGAATCTAGATATGTCGATAGGTAAATTAACAAGTATATACCCTTCTAAGAATTGTGGGAGATAATTGGTGAGTTCAGCTGTCTATTCATGCACCTGGATATTTGAAATCTGTCATTAATTTTTGAGATTAAAAGGACTGAAGTAATTATTTACTGCAAGTTGTAATCTACAGATGGATATATTGTAGAGTCACATATGTATATAGGCATTTTGTAATCAGTGATTTGTCTATGGCATTGTTGGTCTGAGTTTTAAATTGGCCAAGGAAAAAGTGCTCCTTTCTGTGTGTATTCATAGCAAAGAGACCTATTCTGTTTTTGATATTTTACTCTGTGAATTATCATTTTTTTTCCTATTAAAATAACAAGAGAATCTCATTCTGTACTTCTATTTGCTGGTGATGCCAGTTTCTGGACCAAGAAAAGATAGCTGTTGAGAAATTAATTGAATCTACTCTATTGATAAGTTTGAATTTATAGATATTGTGATTCCATTAGGAGGTATTGCATGTATAGACACTATAAGAGCATGCGTCAAGAATTGCATCTAACCCTTGCCCCAACAAAAGATAGCTTGGATAATAGCCATAGGTCAAGGTCACTTCCCCATGGTAATTAACATATTATCATAATGCTTACACAATAATTACAGGCCAAAGCCTTTTTCAGTTACATGGATTTAATATTAAAAAAATCACAGAAAACATGAAAAATTAATAAGTATGTTGTAATCATAAAATAACAACAAAAATATTGATATTTCATGCCAAATATGGTTCATAGACATCAAAATAAAATGAAGAATATGTATTAGATATGAAAATGATAACAACTATTGTGAAAATTTTGGCAAATAGGTCAAGATTTTCAATACCATTAAACACTACTCCCAAAATCTTACCTCTATTTTTTCAATTTTGAAATTTCAATACATCATCAATGTTTTGCTTTGTAGAAGTTAAGAATGTTAAGCTTAAATGGGAAGTACCCAACAAAACATCAAGTTATAAGGCTATAATTATGAAGTCAAAGGTCTTGTATTTTGGTTATTGGGCAATCCTTGTTATTCTACCAATGCTTCATCCAAGGTGAAGTCCTCATTTGAAAAAAAAGAGCCCGTTATATCGGGCATATAATTTAAAAGAGAAATTAAAATTTATGATTGCTTAAATTTCAAAACAATCAAAGACATCAAATTTAAATTTGGCGACCAAGTTATAACTTTAACCTCACAATATCGTAATGTGGAGTGGACTTTGTAGTGGACGAAAGCCATATTGTTTATGTCCATCTATCTTAACTAGGTGAGTTCTATGGAGTTTATATGTTCAAGCACACTCCAAAGAGTATTCACAAGTGGAGACATTATAGGGTTGGTTCAGCATTGACAACTATTTTGAAATTAAATATTAGGAGTGTTGTTGGCAAATAAATCCCACTATTGACTTTTGACCTTGGATATTTGTATTTTTAAAACATACTGTATTAATTTAATTATAATTCAAAATTTTACTTAAAATAAGAACATCTATAACAAACAAAAAGTTGATTGGAACCTAGTATAATCAGTTTTTCCTTACCCTAGAAAAGTTACAATAATTTGGTAGACATAAATCCTTTCTATTGTTGTGGATTATGGCTTTTAATTGTCTTCTAGGATTGTGGAAAATTTATTTTACCATGAAACAAAACAGATATGGTTTCAATTATGAGAAATATCTATCCTTTTCAAGGACTCTAAATATTGTGTGACATAGAAACTTCTACATAGAAAATATGTAAAAAAGGTAAGAACAATGTTTTGTATGTAATCAACATAAAATTTAACAAAATTAAAGAAAATACCTTATTAATTTTTTAGATTATTTAGTGGGGGTTCTATTGGGGCCCCCAACCTTGAATTGTGAGGGTTTATTCATGGGACCCACATCCCAAACAATAGATTTGTGGGGATATCGTTTTAACTAACACTTTACTAGTAGGGGTACCATAATACCATTGTAGTTACATTTCAAACTCCTACTCCTATGACACTCCTATTGCTTGAATGTCTCACCTTCTTCTCACCTCCTTTATCCTCCTACAAGGAATTCACTTTCATCTTCTCCATCCTTTGCTCCTATATCTTGAATGCTTCTTTGTTCTCCTTTTTCAAGGCAACTACTCCTTATTCCTCCCTGCGTTCCTCCACTGCACACTTTCATTGGAGTGGGAATATCACTCTAGCATGTTCCATTGACGCTTAGATGTCCTTAGAGAGAGTTGAATCTTGGCCTCTAACATGAGAACCAAGTCGTCATACCAATTAACCGTAACTTCATTGACAAAAAACACCTCATTATTGATAATATGGATATCATATGTTGGGCTAGCTTGGGGGGATTAGTAGTGTGTTGATAGTTAAGTTTAGCTTTAATTCTTTTTTGTCTTTAGTTGCTTGAGGCTGTTTGATCTTCATGTAAATGCCATGGTAATGTCGGTCCCTTCATGAAAATGGCTTGGAAATGTTGTCAATGCTTTTGGCTTGCTTTTGTGAAGAGCTCTACATTTTTGGAGAACATGTACGCATACTAGAATTCCAAACATTTCTAGGCTAGAGCCAAGGTTGTAGGTTGTTCCATTGCTTGTAACATAGGGAAAAGTATCTCAATGCTTGCAAATGACCCTCTATATTTCATGAAGTTTCCTTATAGACCAAGCATGTGTTGAAGTTGTATCCCACTACATATAAGTGGTAATGCAATGCAATAATATTTATTTTTTCTCGTCATGAATTTATGTGACATTTACTACTTGTTTAGCCTTGTATAGAAAAGAAGTAGGTGGTTATCCTTATCAACTACTCAATGCTTGAACCAAATGGTATGGTCAAGATTTAACTTGGAGATGTACTTCTCTTAGGGAATTTCAATGCAAGGATGGCAAACAGGCAAACTAGAATGATATGCAGCAAGGAAGATAACAATCCTTTATGGCTAATGTAAGAGGAAAGCCATCAATGATCAAGATGTGAAGAGGATAAAGGAGTCATTAGTCATTTTGGTGAAGAATTATTGAATTTTTGGCATGTATGGTTTGATTAGATTATGTCATTGATGTACTTATCTTAGGGAATTTCAATGCAAGGATGGCAAACAGGCAAACTAGAATGTTATGCAGCAAGGAAGATAACAATCCTTTATGGCTAATGTAAGAGGAAAGCCATCAATGGTCAAGATGTTAGGAGGATAAAGGAGTCATTAGTCATTTTGGTGAAGAATTATTGAATTTTTGGCATGTATGGTTTGATTAGATTATGTCATTAGCTCATTAAATTTGAGAAAGAAGATAAGAGAGGTAGTGACCAAAGATTCTCCAATAGAGCTAAAATCAGACCATAGGCAAGTGTGTATATAGCTGTCATGGCAAGAAAGAAATCAATAAACACAAAAAGTGCAGCCCAATCGACAACCCTTAACAAAGGAAACACCAACCCAGATTACAAAAGTGAGCACCAACTTTGAACAACTGAAGCACCAACTCCAGCGTGAGCACTGACTCATTGATGAATACCACAACACTGTAACTCTGATTTCAAATACAATATTTCAGTCAATGCCAACAAATGGCATAACCACAACACCCAGAAACTGAAGTTAGTTACGCTCAGACAAATTTAGAACAGCAGACTCCAACATCGCTCCTCATGACTTCTTCCAAATAAGCTCACACACAATCCTCAGTAATTCGATGAAGTCATTTAAAAATCTGTAAATAAGAAATGAATCGAACTTGTCACAAGTTCGCTAGCCATCCCATACTTTGTATCCTGTTACATAAATGAATCATGTATGCAACTCTTCAAGACTCTAGAAAGACCACGAACATAACTCTGGCTTCACCATACCACACAACCCCACTAAAAGTTGACTTCACGTGAGGCCCAAAATGACTTTGACAACTCCCATTTCATACAGTTCCTGCCAGTGATAAATAGTAGCAATGGATTCAAATCTCACAACATGCACACAATCAACTGCAGAACGTCACAAACATGAATGCGGCAATCATATGCTTTTTACGACATCTTCATAGAACCACCTTAACCCAGAATAAATACAAGCATCATCCCATGTCTCCTATGCACGACTCATATAGAATACTTGAGCAAATTTTCGCAGCTCTTTGAAGAGAAAGGTTCGATAAAGTAAGACGCCACACACCCAACACCAAGAATGATACACAACACCACAAAACGTATGGTCTGCACTCCTTTTCACCACGAAGGCTTATCTAATTCAGGAACGACACATCCCCTGTATGGTCCGCCATACATCGAAGGCCCATGTGAATCCAAGAAACAAAAACACACAGACTCATTTCTGATATTCGCACCCACATCACATGGCTCGTGTAGTTTCATCGAATCACTCAACACGTACAAAGGAAAATGATGGCAATAGATTAAAATAATCACGTCTTACACAAAAACAAACCAGAAAGAAGGAAAGTAGACATCATTGAATATACACAACTTCTTTAGAAAAAATATCAACACTTGAATACACACGACCTCTCTTTTGAAACCACACTCCCACGAATTGACCATACTTAGAAAGTTTTTATGAGGTATTGCTATATAACCAAAATCTTCAAAAACATATATTACGGCTTTTAAGAAAAAAATGTTGAAGATTCTTAGAATTTTGACTAGGTAGAATCTTGCCATAATTTCCTTGGCTGTTCACAACATCGATGTGCCAAACGCTCAAAACAAAGGTAAAGATGTCACTGACTAGTCTGAAAAACCACGAAAGGAATGAAATAAATGAGCTGGCCACACAAAATAGTCAACGGGAGCCGTCACTCAAAATAGATGAGTTAGGATTCATTTCCCAATTAAGATGGAGCTCCCCTATTCAAGCAAGGCATTAGAAAATTATTTTGCCTTATAAATGTGATAGTGAGGAAGCCACCAACAAGCTCACTAGAAACTCTTAACACAATAAGTTCAAATTCTTTTACAAAGTGACTGCGAGAGTAGAAGCGATGATTGTCAACAAACTTTGCATTGAAAACTATGAACTTACGCCCAAAAGCTCTATATGTGGTACTGCCATGAAGTGGAAACCATTCATAGAAATGAATCCTTGTCCCAAGAGAGAAGGTGAATTGAACAAGAGCCAACTGTACCTGCAACACTACAAAATCGTTGAAGGCAGTGCAAAGGCTTCTTTCTAAGCCAATCTCCATTACCATATGCAAGGCCATTAACATGCCAAATTGATCACTTTGGATGCTTTGCACATCCACCTTGTAAAAGATGAAATAGACGATCAAATACATCAGGATGACCATAGTGGAAATGCATCAAACCACAGATGAGAACAAGTATTTCTGATTCTTCAACCTATATAATTTATTTCATATGTGAGTGCTATTGAACCATGTCTTTGACATCAATGACAAAATGTTCAACAAAGGCAATAAATCAAAAATCATAAAAGAAGGAATAAGGAATAAAAGTTCAAGATTTCGAAAATTGTGTTTTAACAAGCATAAGTCAATATACACTAAAAAGATGTAAAAGGGCAGAAAGTAGGAAGAAGAAAATAGGTAATTTTCTATCAAATGTTTGGTAATTTTTTATAACAAACAATCTAAGGCAACATTCAAACATTTGAAGAAAGACCACTTGTAGATTTTTCTCCCAATCAACATCCTAAGAAAAGATTCAAGCAAGTCATTACAACTTTTAGTGGGATATAGCATTCCCGATCTGCCTCCCTTGCATATATTGTTGCTTGGAGGTGCAACAAAGTTGTTGTCGAGATATATCATTCCTAATCTACCATTGCTTTTGTAATGTCCCCTGTTGGGATATTTCTATATTTTGACCTAAAACCACAATCCTTTATGGCTTTAATCTTTTCTTCATCAACGCTAACTCATTGGGCACTAATTTTGTGTCCTAGATATTCAATTTCCTCCAATTCAAATTCACATTTGAACATCTTGGCAAATAAGGATTGCTGTTCAAGTATCTCCAACACTTCGTCTGTGTCTTAGGTGGTCCTCCCAAGTTTTGCTATAAATCGGTATGTCGTCGAAGAATACAAAGAGGAATTTTCTTTTTTGTTTGCTAAAATGGTGGTTCATGCAAGATTGCAAGGTAGCAGGGGCATTAGTTAGTCCGAAAGGTAAAACAAGGAACTCAAAGTGCCCAAAATGACATCAAAAAATTGTTTTGTGGACATCTTCCATTCTTACCCTAATTTGGTGATACCCTGAATGTAGGTCGAGTATTGAGAAGTATATTGCCCCATGAAGCTCATCAATTAGTTTATCTACCTTAGGAATGGGGTAACGGTTCTTAACAGTCTTTTTATTAAGGGCTCTATAATCAATGCACATCCTCATGGTACCATCTTTCCTTTTCACTAATACTACAAAGGAGGCAGAGGGGCTAGAGCTAGGTCGAATATGTCCCATTTCCAATAATTCTTTTATGGTTTTCTCAATTCCTTCTTTATATTTTCTTGGATGTCAATAAGGTGTTGTAGCAACGGGTTTTGCCCCCTCTTCAAGCTCAATAGTGTGTTCAAAACCCCTTTTTGGTGGAAGTCCTGGAGGAATGTGACTAAAAACTTTATTGTGTTTGTTCAAGATAGGTTGGATGTCTACTTGTATAGTTTTTCCTTTATTGGTTGAAGATTTGTTGATGTAACATACATTGGGTAGCCCATTCTACTTGACCATGTCTAAAGGCTCTCTCCATACTTTTGGATGATACTACTCTTGGGGCCCCATCAAATAAACCCTATAAGATCACCTTGTGGCCATTGTGTTGAAAACAAAGCTCCATCTTCTGAAAGTCTTGGTAATATCTTCCTAAGTAGTGCAACCATTGGATGCCTAACACCGCTTTGGTATCACCCATGTTTACCACATAAAAGTCCTCCTTGATTTGATGTCTTCCTAAGGTAATACTTAGTTGTTGGATTCTTTATGTGCATGGAGTAGTAAATCCATACACCATGACCACTTTGAAACCTTCAGATTTTTTGTTTCTAATCTCATTCTTGTCACAAGACTTTCATTGATGAAGTTGTGAGTGGTGCCACTATCCACTAGGACAGTCACTTTTTGTCCTTTTAGAGCACTATGAATTCTAAAAGGGTGGTATTTGGCTGCTCTCGAAAGTGTGGCTAATGAACCACTTGCATTTTCTTCGTCCTCTTGTTTCCTTTTCTTCCTTTGGGTTTCATATTCTTCTTCACTTATCTCCTCATCTGATATTGCTTCTAAGTTGAGTGCTTTTCCTCTCCTTGTGCACTTATGTCTCGGCTGCCATTTTTCCTTACAATCAAAACATAATCCCTTTCTTCGAAGGTTTGACCTTTCTTCCCATGTGTGTGATTGAGAAGGTAATGACTTTTGTTGCCAGTTTCTTTTGTAAGGGGGTTGGGTTTGTGATCTTGAAGGTATGTTTTTGGATTAGCTCTTTTCCTTGGTTTATGTGGTTTCTAACCTTAGGGCCTTTTGAATTGCATCTTGAAGAGATGTGGGGTCAAAAGCACTCACTAAACCACGAATTGACTCCGATAATCCTTCAACAAATAGGTAAGTTAGCCTTTTCTTCGTAATCCCAGGTACCATGATTGAGACCTTTTGAAATTCAGTTATATAGTCTTCTACGAATCCTTGTTGTTTTAGTTGTGTTAGTTCTTGAAAGTGTCTTTCAGGGTGTTTTTGGTCAAATCGGTCCATAAGCTTTTGAATGAATTCATCATAGGTTGTTATGTTTTGGTGCCCTTGAGTAATCAAACCATGGTGCCATCAGTCATGTGCAACCCCCTCTAAATGTAAGATGGAAAATTTGATGGCATCTTCTTTTGACATGGGATTGAGAGATAGATATGTGTCCAATTTTTGGATCCATGAATGGGTGGTGCCCTTTCCTGACCCTTCAAAGTTGGGTAGAGTCATTTTACCCACCTTTTGACATAAATTTTTATTAGGTTGACCCCTTCCTCTTCTAAGGTTGCTTTTTGTTCCAGCTTCACAATACTGTTCAAATGGAATATTCCTCCTTATTTCAGGGTCAAGTCTTGAGTAAGCTTGTGCATACTCATCTAAGTTATTGTTTGGTGCATTGATTTCTTCTTCTTCTCTTGATGGTCCCTCTCTAGGTAATAAAAATGGTCTGGTTACCTTGGGTGTTGACCTTAGTGGAGCTCTATTGTCATTTTCTGAATGGTTAGAACTAGCATCCCTCCCATTAGTTTGGTTGGGTCTAAGAGTGTTAATTGTGTTCATATTTTGAAGGGTTTGTAGGAGTAATTGGGTTGTTTTCTCATTTTGCTCCATGAAAGCCCTCAACTCATTTCCCAATTGTTCACCCATTTTATTACTTTGAATAGAGTTGTTACTTGCTGCAAGTTGTCTTGTTTGCCTTTCCAACGCCCTTTTAGCCCTTTGGCTTAGTTGCATCAACTATCTTCCGTCTCGCAGGTTGGCAAGAACAATGCTCTAATACCACTGCAATATCCCCTGTTGGGATATCTCTATATTTTTCCCTAAAACCACAATTCCAAAAAGAAATAAGAAATGCAATATATTTAAGAATAATGAAATTACCAATTAAATTGTCCTTTGTAAGATAAATCTTGGTTTAGGTCCTGCACACAATATTAGTCATTGGAAATTGACATTAAATTATAAGCCATGATAATATTCATATTACTAATCATTAGTAAACATCATGATATCCATGTACATTAGTCACATCAGATTCTAATTAAGGCAATATCCATTCCAATGTTCCCATAACAATCTTATTAAGAATTCGTTGAAATACTTGCAAACTGCAGTCTCAATGTTGGTCAACCTTGTACTACGAGAGCATGGAAGGTGGGTCACCCTTCCATCCCTCAGTCCACCTTGGAGGTTGGTCGTCCTCCTTGATCAAGTCTAAGGGCATGAATGGTCGGTCTTCCATTCCACCCCTTGGCCCACGAGCATGGAAGGTGGTCTTCCATTCCATTTCGGGGTGGTGTACTTGATAAAGAACATGAAGGCCGGTCTTCCTTCACCTCTCGTGAACCTGACAGGTTGATCGGCCTCCTTATTTGCAATCCATTTCTCTAAATTCAAAATAGATTATTGTACGAATCTATTATCCTATATTCATAATAAAGGAAGCATCATGATTACTTCAAATGATCAATAATTGCTGAAAGTATCATTATTGCATGATCATACATACATACATACATACATACATACAATTATTCCTAATTATATTTAAAACTTAAACTAATCTTCTTTCTAGAAATAATATTTATTCCATTAGGTTTCCTATAATTTCCAATTCTTATTTCTCTTTGTCCAATCTATTAGCTTGATTCCCGCTTTCACCAAATGATTCCTCCTCCTTATTTACCCTTCAAGGTGGGGTGAAAAGTCACACCTTTTATTACCCTTGTATCCTTTACAAGGGATGCACCCCTTCCTTGATCACTGTTTTAAACTTTAATTATTACTGATCGCTGCCTTTAGTTAAGTTCAAAATTAATATCAGTGCCTTAAGTTAAGTTCGCTGCTTAAGTTAAAGTCTATTAGTGCCACCTTGCTGCATTTAATTTTTGCGTTGTATAATTTCACCGATCCTTTTGAGGCTTCCTTGGTTGTCGATTTGAAATTCTGTGCAAGTAGCGATCAGGGCATGACAGCTTTCATCATCCTCAACCGATTTTCAATTTTTAGCTTGACCAAGGGCACAATTTTGTTTGTTTTTTGGACTTTTACATGTTTTTTTTTGTCTTGCGTTGCATCTGTGTTGGTCCTTGAGGCATTTTATGACAACATCATGGTCTTTCATATCATGGTGTCATATGTCATATGCCTTGTGACTTGTTCAATAGGGTTAGTCCTACAACACATGACAACAGCGTCATCATGGTTTTCCATATCATGGTGCATCTTGTCATGTACTATAACAAACATTAGGTTGCTCAAAATAATTGGAACCTTGGTGCAAGATTCATAGCCTGTATTGTAACAATAAAATTCACTCATTCTCCATTGTATCCACTCCACCTAGCCCTTTATTGTATCTATCTCTTCTAAACAACCAAAAAATAAAATAACCACTTCACCTATCACCTTTAGGTGTACATCTTTCGTCTTTTTCATACTACTCGCTTCCATTCATCACTAATCTTTTCATCCTCAATAACCATCATTTAGCTAATTCTATCTATTATCGCCAATCCCATCATCTATCATAAACATATCCAAATCTAGCTCTTCCATTCATCCCTAACCATTCTATCTCTCTTTCATACATTTTGAGAGCACACTTATATTCTTCAACCCTGCCTGTTTTATCAAGGTTGCATCCCTAATTAATCAACCAATCTTAAAATCAAAATCTCAACTCTTGGGGCATGTTATCTTATCCCACTGAGTACACAGATCTACTTTCTTTGAAACATTCTTACTTCACAGCACCATTTCGAAGAGGGGCAAAATATAGACAATTCTCACCACCTTCCAACATCACACCTTACATTACATTTTAATACCATGTCAACGTTTCCTTATTTCATGCTAATTCCCCTTTTTTATTTACCACATCTAATTAATTAAATAATTCATGTTATTTACTTAATTAGACTAATATTTATCCATTTATCTCAAAATGAATAAATAATTTCATTTTCACTTATTTCTTTGTAAATAATAAAAATCTGATTATCCACCCATATTCCATCATTTGAATTCAAGATTATCAAGCTAGTTCTTGGTGGGACTTCAGTGTTTTGATGAGACTTGGTATTTCTGTGTCTTCTCCATCTTCTGCTTCATTCGATATTCCTCATGATTCTTAACTTATTAAATGGGTTGGTCCTCTTCCAGGCTTTGTAAAAATTAATGTTGATGGATGTAGTGTCCCTTATATGATTCTTTTTCAGTTAGGGTTATTTATTGTTTATAGTCTGCCGTATAAAAATCTAAATTTGACGTTGCACATCATTACATACGACCTTAGGGCATTAATGATCTAGGGACTATCATATATATACACAGCACATCATAAAACAATGACTATTTACACCAAATCTGAGCAGTGAAATAACATCATTAATTCAGTCCAAAATACATCACTGTTATGTAATGTGTTCATATAGGTATACTGATAACAAAATGCAGATCTTGTATCATAAAAATCTGGATAGATTGAAATGAGTTTACAGTCCAGACACACTCCAAATTTACTTTTTGATCACGACCTTGCGTGTAAATCGCTGATCTGGGTTGCACAAGGGTTTGCTGCATAAATTGGGCACACTAGATGATGTAGCAACACAGATCTGCAACTTGTTCGAACAACCAGTGCAATAAATGGATGCAAAGATCTCAGAATCTTGCTTCCCAGACTCTTGCTCATTGATGGGGCTGTGGTGGCGATGAAGAAAATTGTCTCCTGGAAAGTGATCACTCCCCTCAGTGCCAATTTTGCCTTGCTAACTGCTGCAAATGAAGTTTCAAGGGCTTGGACAGACCACGGCTTGGGTCAAGTTGGTACTGGAATGCTGTCCTCAAGTATATGTTCAAACTTTCTGCTCACATTGTTAGAATATATTATATTCTTACATTATTAATGGTCAATATGATGTATTTAATAGATTAGATATTTTCTATCTGTTAGGTTAGATATTTTCTGTCAGTAGGTAGATAATTAATATCTACAGTGCTTTATGCACGTCTATATAATGTAATCTTTTTCATGTTAATGTCAAGAAACTCTTACCATTTACATGGTATCAGAGCAGAAAAAAGAACCCTAAAAATTCGTGGGCTTTACGAAAGTCATAATTCGAATTTTTTCAGGCTAGGGTTTCTGGGTAAAGTCGTGGCTGCTTTGTCGGAGATTTCTCAAGGGATTTTCAACTCTAAAATCGCGGGTCTTTTTTCTACTACAAAATCGAGGGCTTTGATCTGCAATTTTTGTGAGTATTTTCTCACAGAAAATTTGACCCTCTTGCTGGAAGTAGTGGTATTTCTCCTGCGTGCTAAAAACGCGTTTTTGGGCGAAGAAAATCTGCATTTTTATGGGATTTCAGATCTGAAAATCGCGTTTTTTTGCGTTTTTACCTGGTTTTTGAGCTCGGTGGAGGACTTTTTTTTGGTCCTAGCTTGGTCGCCCCTCTACTCAGCTTCAGTTTGCCACGATTTCGTGGAGTTTCAAGCCATTTTTCTGCATTTTTCTGGGCTTTTAATGGCGGCCTAAGGTTCAAAAATTTTTGTCTAGGGTTTTGACCCTTTGTTTCAAGGCAAAAAATTATTTTGCTAGCAGATTCCTTCTGGGTTTTCTGAGATCTCAACTGGGTCGGTCTTCAAATTTTCTGGGTACTTTGTTTTTTGTGCCTCGAAATTTGTGCCTCAGTTTCAAGTCGAATTTTTTTTTCTGATTGCAGATTCCTGATGGGTTTTTCGAGATCTCAACTGGGTTGCTTTCAAAATTTTTTGGGTACCTCGTTTTCCATGCCTCGAAATTTGTGTTGTCAAAATTTTCTGGGTATTCTTCCATCCTTCTGGTTTTTTATTTATCTTTTTTGGGTTTTCAATATAACCTCAAAATCCGTGTTCGGGTTTTTGTATTTCTGTTTTCTTTGAATTATCTTGCCTTCACTAGTTTGACTGCGAGGTACGTGATGGCATCTCTCACGAACATAATGCTTGAAAGCAGCCAGAAGTTCAATGGGAAGAATTACAACACCTGGAAGCAGTGCATGCTAATGATCTTTGAATATCGTTGTCTCGATCAGGTCGTCTTGGGGCACTCAACTCGACCCACTATAGCCGGAAAGGATCAGGACAAATGGGATGAACGCAACCGAGAAGCTGTCATGCTCATCAAGCTTTCAGTCACTGACGACCAGCTGCCACAAGTGCTGTCAGGAGAAACAACTGTTGAGGTATGGACAACCCTGAAGGATCCCCATGAAACGTCAGATAAGAGTCGTGCGTTTTTTCTTAAGAACATGCTTTTTTCGATAATGATGGACGAGAAGCACACCACTCTTCAAGAGCATTTGACAAAGATCAAGGAGATTCGCGACCAACTAGAAGCCATTGGACGAAAGATGGAGGAAGAGGACATGGTCGTCATTACTTTGAAGAGTTTGCCAAAGTCTTACGAGCATTTCATTGAGACGCTCAATATTACTTCAACAAATGTTGACTTGAAGTTTTCGGACTTGTGTAACAAGCTTCTACAACAGGATTGTTGGAGACAGCAGTTTGGAAGCAGTGCCAGTTTGTCCTCCACAGGACAGGCGTTCTTAGCCAAATCTTTTGCTAAGAACAAAGGGAAGGCTCAATCTTCTCAGCCGAAAGGCTCTGGTTCTTCTTCGGACAGCAAGAAGAAGAAGAACGTTCAGTGCAATTATTGTCATAAATACGGTCACATAAAGGCTGATTGTCGCACTCGGTTGGCTTCTGAACAAAAGAAGCAGGGAGGATCTCAACAAAAAGCACGTGTCGCCGAGCACACTGAGCAGAAAGAGTCTGCATTCTATGCGTTTATGGCCAAGAGAACTACAGATCCAGTACATTCTTCTGCCTGGTATATCGATTCAGGGGCTTCATGGCATTTTACCCATCGTCGGGATTGGTTCACAAAGTTCGAACCCTTCTCCGATTCTGTCATTTTTGGAGGAGGCGAAGAGTACACAGTTGCTGGTAAAGGCACTGTTCAGATTCACTCAGGAGGAAGACATTTACTCTTTCTCGATGTTTACTATGTTCCCGGCATGGAACATAATCTCCTCTCTGTTAGTCAGATCATGCGGCATTCTCCCTAGTTAGATGTTTTCAGTTCCTCCATCTGCAACATCGTTGATAGGGAGACTTGTACAACAATTGCTATGGGACTTGAGGATCATGGTCTATACAGACTTGCTGTTTCTGGTGATTCTCAGGAGCATGCTTTGGCTGCCCGCTGTACAACCATCAACAAACTTTGGCATCAGCGTTATGGGCACTTGAATGTGCACTACCTCTCTCAGTTATCTCGGGAGGGTCTTGTTGTTGGTCTACCTGAGATCCAAACTAAAAATCAAGGAGTTTGTGGAGCCTGTCAAACTGGCAAGCAGCATCGGACATTGTTCTTAGATGGTGATTCTTGGCGAGCCTCCAAGGTACTTCAACTGGTTCACGTTGATGTATGTGGGCCAATGAATACTCCTTCTGTTATTGGGAACAAGTACTTTTTATTGTTTGTTGATGATTTCAGTTGAAAAATGTGGGTGTATTTTCTGAAACATAAATCAGATGTGTTCAACACATTTCAGCAGTTTAAAGCCTTAGTTAAGAAAGAATCGGGTTCTCAAATTGTCACTCTAAGGTCAGATAATGGGGGGGAGTTTTGTTCAGCTGACTTCTCTTCTTTTTGTGCTGCACACGGCATTAAGCGCCAACTTACCACACCCTATACCCCTCAGTAGAATGGTGTCGTTGAATGTAGGAATTGCACCATTACTGAAATTGCTCGTTCTATGCTCGAGTACAAAAATGTACCTAAGAAATACTGGGCTGAAGCAGTCTACACTGCCATCTACCTCCTGAATCGGTCACCTACACAGGCCGTTAAGAAGATGACTCCAGAAGAAGCCTAGTCAGGACGTAAGCCTAAGGTGGGCCATCTGAAAGTCTTCGGTTCTACTGCTCATGTATGGATTCCAGATGCCAAACGTGCCAAGTTGGACTCCAAGAGCCAGACACTTATGTTTACTGGCTACAACAACAATCACAAAGCCTACAGGTTGGTTGATGTGGAGACAGATCATCTCATATTCAGTCGTGATGTTGTGATTGATGAGACTACTGGTCCATTTGTCCCTGATACTAGTCCTGCGGATCAGCCTATGAAGGTTCCTGATGAGGGTGTTCGTCTTCCTCTTGGTTCCCATGATGGGAGGGCTTCAGAGCATTCTGACTCTAAAGATGAGGAGTCTACTGATCATGATCTTGCACCACCTGACTTTCCTCAGGACTCACATCCAGATGACTTTGTTCCAGACATCTCAGGCGATGTTGTTACTCCTATTCTAGATGTTGGTAATTCTACTTGTCGGCCTAAGTGGTGGGCCAAGACAATCGGCGATCTTCATGATGATGAACTCATTGAGGGTAGATCAACTCGTAGCAAGAGCAAGCAGCTACACACAGTCAACTTCGCTCTTATGGCCAACATCCACAACATCTACGAGCCTCATACATATTCAGAGGCTAAAGGAATCCCAGAGTGGGAACAGGTTATGCAGACAGAATATCATAGTCTTTCGAAAAATCACACTTGGGTTCTTTCTGACCTTCCTCCTGGGAAGAAACCTATTAGCTGCAAATGGGTTTACAAGGTCAAGTATCATGCAAATGGTACTTTGGATAAGTACAAGGCCAGATTAGTTGCTCGGGGATTCACACAGCGGGAGGGCATTGACTACGAGGAGACTTTTGCTCCTACTGCCAAGATGAGCACAATTCGTCTTCTTCTCGCTATTGCAGCCCAATTTGGATAGACAGTTCATCAGATGGACGTCAAGAGTGCCTTCCTCAACGGTGATTTGCAGGAAGGAGGCTACATGACGCAGCCTCTTGGTTTCAAGGTTGACGGCAAAGAACATCAAGTGTGTAGGCTTGTGAAAGCGCTCTATGGACTGAAACAGGCTCCCCGTGCATGGTATATCAAGATTGATCAGTACTTGGTTGATCATGGTTTTTAGCGCAGCCCTTCTGACACTAATCTGTATGTCAAACACTCTGGTGATGATATTCTCTTTCTTGTTGTCTATGTTGACGATTTGATCATTACTGGTAGTTCGGCACATTTGATTGCAGCAATCAAACAAAATTTGTGTTAGACTTTTGACATGATAGATTTGGGGCTTCTCCATTATTGTTTGGGTATTGAAGTTTGGCAGACCGTTGGTAGCATCTTTATCTCTCAATCAAAATATGCCAGAAGTTTGCTTGACAAATTTTGGATGCAGGATTGCAAACCTGCTTCCACACCTATGGAGAAGGGGCTGAAGTTGTCAGCCAACTCTGATTCACCTCCGGTCGATGAAACGACCTTTAGGCAACTAGTGGGCAGTCTCATCTACCTTGCTGCCACTAGACCAGACATCAGTTTTGCCGTGAGCTACATTTCTCGCTTCATGACAGCTTCAAAAGTTGATCATTGGATTGCAGCGAAGCGGGTGCTGAGATATGTTAAGGGCACTTCAGACTATGGCATTCTCTATTGCAGATGCAAGGATCCAAAGCTAATTGGTTACACAGACTTAGATTGGGCAGGTTCAGTAGATGACAGAAAATCTACTTCTGGGTATGTATTTAGTTTGGGGGTACCGATGCTGTAACATGGACCAGCAAGAAGCAACAGGCAGTGGCTCTTTCCTCGACAGAAGCTGAATATCGAGGAACCGTTAAAGCAGCATGTGAGGCAGTTTGGCTTCGTAGGATGCTTTCTAACATGCATATGTCACAAGCAGGGCCTTCTCCCTTGTACACAGATAATCAAGGGGTGCTCAAATTGGCCAAAAATCCAGTCTTCCATGAACGTACCAAGCATGTCGAGCTTCATTGTCATTACATCCACAAGCTGGTAGAAAACAGATCCGTTCAGCTGTAGTATGTTCCAACAGCGGTTCAGACTGCAGACATTCTCACCAAGTCTCTAAGCCCAGATAAGTTTGTAAAATTCAGGGGGCAACTTGGTGTTGTTGACAGATTGACCATTAAGGGAGGGTGTTAGAATATATTATATTCTTATATTATTAATGGTCAATATGATGTATTTAATAGATTAGATATTTTCTATCTATTAGGTTAGATATTTTCTGTCAGTAGGTAGATAATTAATATCTACAGTGCTTTATGCACGTCTATATAATGTAATCTTTTTCATGTTAATGTCAAGAAACTTTTACCATTTACACACATACCCTTCCTACACTGAAATATCATTGCGCTAGGGTTTTTGGAGGATATCACTCCTATCCACCCATCTGAAAGTTCAATTTCAACTGATCAGTCCAACCTGCTCCTTCAGAGATGAAATCGACCAAGGAAGAATTTGGGGTTATGTCCAAATGCCTTAATATGTTGATGCAGGGGTTTCTGTCCTGACTACAATGGATTCAAAATCTGAAAACTCAGATATTATCATAGCCAGAAAAAATGAATGTTCTAAAAGCCATCCGGCATCTTTATTTATTCTTATTTGGATTTATCCAAAATAGGCTGACCTTGAATTTGAATTTGAATCTATCTTAGTGCCGATGTGAATAAGAAAAAGCTATTATTTTATTTTATTTTATTTTATTTATTATTATTATATATTAGTGTTTAAAAACAATATTAATAAATAATAATATTATTTCTCCTAGACGAAGAGGACATGAGAATGGAGCTTCAAAAGACAATCTTGGAAATGTTGGCATGGGGGGAGATGTTTGTTGTGACCATAGTGGCTGGTTAGGTTCTAGTTTGCTAGTAGTCTTGGTGTTGCTTCTAATAACTTTGTGGAGGCTATGGCCATTCACCAATCACTTTTAGAAGCTAAGCTAAAGCATTTTTCTCATATTATTTTGGAATCTGACTCTAAAATTTTGGGTGATCATTTAAAAAATAAGTCCCTCTTGCTTTCGACGGTGGCATTTGAATGAATGTAAGATAGACATCAACATCTTCATTTATGGGTTCAATGGAGCCTACTAGAAGTGAAGGAAATTAGGTTGCTGATTTTTTGGCCAAATCAGCTTCAAATTGGAACAATATCAAGTTTGATACTGGAAATAATCATGATTGCCCTATATGTGATTTGAACAAAGTCTTTAGTGATTTTGTGAATGGTGACTACAATGCCTTTTTGGATTCTTGATTCTTGCTAGTGTGCTTCTTGTTGGTGTTCTGGTTCTTGGGGTGTTTTTCCTACCATCTTTGTTATTCTTTTTGTTAATTGGCTTTCCTTTTGGTCCATTTTTTAGCCTAAAGGCAAACATTACTTTTGATACTCACAACATGAACAATCTTTAGGGTAACAAGGGCTTATACCTTGTTTGTGGGGTTTGGAGGGTTCCTCATCTTGTATGGATTGTCTATCTTTAGTCCATCTGGATTTTCAGGATTTTTTGGAATTGGTGTGCTAGGTGTTAGTTTTAGACCAGAAATGAAGATAAGCAGCAATACAAAATAATGAACAATAGAACATAGCAAATACCCTGGGAAAATCCTCCTTCTCGAGGGAGAAAAACCCAGCCAAAGATATATCTCTTATATTTGAATGAAAAAGAGCAGAAATCTGCTTTACAACTTGGCCCAGACACAAGGCCGATCTGATGTAATGAGAGATAGCACCTCTCCTAGATGCGAATATACAAATAAAATGATTTCTCCTTGATATCAATCAACTTGATGCAAAATGTCAATCTGCTGCAAATGTGCGAACTCCTCCTTGAAGTGTGAATTTATTTTTTGAATGAATTGAATTGACAAATGAATGAGAATCGCCTTGTATATATACAAATCAAGATGTCTTTTCATTTAGGGTTGGCCTCTTTCACAAAACAAGGCGACCTTTTATTTTGGGTCGGCCTCATAAAATAAATTAATATTTATAGCAAGTCCGACTTGCTTTTGCATTTGTTTATTTATTATTTATTATTTTAATTCGAGTGAAGGATATCACCCGCCGCTATAACATCAACACTCCCTCTTAGCTAGGGAGGTATCCTTCTAGATATCCATGTCATGGAGTCTCTCAACATGACATCCACAATGGCTACACCCATTTGTGGAAAAGAGTTCATCATGGAGTCTCTCAATGTGATATCGTCATGGAGTCACTCAACATGACGTCCACCATGGCTACTCTCATGTGTGGAAAGAACATGTGCACAAGTTCCCATCACAGAGTTTCTCAACGTGATGTCGTCATGGAGTCTCTCAACATGACGTCCACCATGGCTACTCCCATGTGTGGAAAAACACAAGTACAAAGGGTTCATCACGGAGTCTCTCAACGTGATGTCGTCATGGAGTCTCTCAACAAGACATCCACCATGGCTACTCCCATGTGTGGAAAGAACCACATCTCCATCTTAGAGATGGACGAGGGCTTTAACCTCATATTTCTTCGTCTCAGAGAATATGCATTATAGCAAAGATCACTGATGCTTAGTCTCCATCTCAGCAAGGGCGACATTCTCCACTACTCCAAGCTTGTCTCGAAAATATGCAAACTTCACTCTGGCAAGGGGCTTGGTGAGAATATCAACCGTCTAATCATCAATGCAAATGCACTTGAGTTGAATAGTTTTCCTTAGCACCACATCTCTGATGTAATGATACTTGATCTCCACATGTTTTGTCCTATCATGAAACACTGGATTGACAGAGAGCTGCACACAACTTTGATTATCACAATGAATCATAGTCGACTCCAATGTTTGACCAAACAATCCTGCAAGGAGCTTTTGAAGCCACACTGCTTCTCGAGCTGCTACACATGTTGCAATATATTCAGCCTCTGCAGTGCTTAGTGCCACAAAAGTATGCTTCCTGCTACACCAAGAAATCATGGCGGACCCCAAACTGAAGCAACATCCAGAGGTGCTCTTCCTATCAGTTACACTCCCGGCCCAATCAAAATCAGTATAGCCTTGTAACTTTAGATCTTCACAGGAAGTATATCTCAAGCCATATCCCACAGTGCCACGCAAGTATCTTAGAATATGCTTTGCTGCAACTAGATGAATTTGTCTTGGCTCACACATGAATTGGTTGAGAGCACTCACCGCATAACAAATGTCTGATCTAGTATTAACTAGATACATAAATGATTCAATCAACTGTCTATACATGGTGGGATCGATCAAATCTGAACTAGCTGCAGAGTCACTCAACTTCTTCAAATTTGTCTCCGTAGGTGTAGACATGGACTTGCAATCCATCATCCCAAAACTCTTCAAGATGTTGATAGTGTATTTCCCTTGACTTAGAATAATCTCATTGGGTCTTTGCCACACTTCTAGTCCCAGGAAGTAATGCATAAGACCAAGATCCTTCATCTCAAACTCGGAGGCTAACTCTTTCTTGCATTTGACAATGAGATACTCTGCTCCAGTGAGAAATTGATCATCAACATAAAGAATCAATATTAAAGCCTCACCATCAACTACCTTGAAGTAAAGATTGGAATCTGCATCATTCTTGGAGAATCCCAAGCTCATCAAATATCGATCAATCCTTTCATACCATGCACGAGGTGCTTGCTTAAGGCCGTACAACGCCTTATTCAATTTGCATACATGAGACTCCTTCCCATGAATCACAAAACCATCTGGCTGCTCAATGTACACTTCTTCAATCACACCATTAAGAAATGCAGTCTTTACGTCCATTTGATGTAGCTTCCAGCGTTTAGCGGATGCAATAGCAATAATAGTCTTGATAGATGTATATTGAGCAACATGAGCAAATGTCTCCTCATAATCTATTCCCTCCTTCTGAGAGAATCCTCTTGCCACAAATCTCGCCTTGTGCTTCTCAATGCTACCATAAGTTGCATGCTTGATTTTGTAGAGCCACTTGGAAGACACAACTGATTTCCCTTCAGGTCTTGGAACAACATCCCAAACATCATTCTTGATGATAGAATGATATTCTTCTGTCATTGCATCTCTCCATACCTGTTGGTTGGATGCTTCCTCAAAACTGGAAGGCTCAGACTAAATGATGTGACTCATCAATGCCACATAACTTGGAAACTTTTGCGGTCTCTTGCTTTCCCTAAAAGTGCCTCGAGGAGCTGCATACTGTTCTGCCTCTTGCATAGTTTGTCTAGCCCATAAAGGTCTCTTTCGACCTATAGCAATATCTCTTGGCCCATTTGTTGGTTCTATGGGATCAACTGGATCAATAGTCTCGATTGGTTCATTAGACTCCCTCTGAATCTTAGGAGTATGATTAGGAGAAATGTCCATATCTTGAGGTGTCTCCTACTCTTCACTGTCTATCTCCATGTAAGACCCTTTAGATCTTTTGAAGGATACTTCCTCTTTGAAAGAGACATCCCTGCCGATCTCAATATGTTTCTGCCCTGGAACGTAGATCCTGTAGGCCTTTGAAGAATCACTGTAACCCACAAATATTCCTTTCTTGCTTGATGGTTCTAGCTTAGATCTTTTATCCTTAGGCACATGAATATAAACAAGACAACCAAAAATTCTTAAATGACTAACTTCAGGTTTCACACCTGTGAAGGCCTCTTCAGGAGTCATGTTTTCCAATATTCGATGAGGGCTTCGGTTCTAAACATACACTGCAGTTCTGGAAGCTTTTGCCCAAATGAAGGTCTGTAAATCTTGATCATGAATCATAGCTTTGGCTGCCTCAACTATGGATCTATTCTTTCTTTGGGCTATTCCATTTTGCTCGGGGTTGTACAAAACACAAAACTCCCTCTTGATCCCTGCCTCAATGCAGAAATTACGAAATCCTCCAGAAGTGTATTCTCCTCCATTATCAAATCTTAGAACCTTAATCCTTTTCCCGGACATGTTTTCAACTTGAGCCTTGAATTTTTTGAATCTATCAAGTACTTCTTCAGACTCCTTAGATTTCAAAAAGTAAATCCAAGTCTTTTGAGAATAGTCATCAATGAAAATCACATAATAGTATAATACCAAAATCCACTCAAAGATGCTACGGACATTGGACCACATAAATCAGAATGAACAAGATCTAAAATTCCTTTTGATCTACTATCACTACTATGAAAAAGACCTTTGATATTCTTACCCAGTGCACATCCTCTGCAAATGTCATTGTGCTCCTGACTGAGCTTCGGTTGACCAATAACCATATTCTCCATAGATGGAAGAGCTTTGAAGTGTAAGTGAGCAAGTCTCCTGTGCCATAGCTCACTTGAATTGGTAGAGTCGTGCAACAATGCTTGAACTGGACGAATAGAAAGTCTGTATAGGCTCTCTTGACGGACACCAATCACACGAGCTGTTTTAATACTAGAGTTCTTAGGCCAAGCAAGAACTTGCCCTTCAGAGAAAGTAGCCTGGTACCCTTTGTCCTCCAATGGTAAAATGGAGACAAGATTTCTTTTGATTCCTGATACAAACAAGACATAACTCAAATGAAGAGGGATGCTAGAATCTAGATGAAGAGAGGTGGTCCCAGTTCTTTTTACGGAATAACAAGCATCATCTCCAATTATCACTTGTAAGTTGGTTTCTCTTTCTACCAAGTCCGAAAGATGCTCTCAATATCTTGTAATGTGTCGTGAAGCACCACTATCAATCAACCAAGTGTCACTGTCGGTTGGAACATTGCTTGAAAGAGCAGAGATGAATAGAAATCCCCCTGAGTTGTCTCTAGATTGTTTTTGAGGTGACACATCATCAACATCTGCAGTAGAAGCATGTTGCTTTGGTCTTCATATGCAATCTCGAGCATAGTGACCATACTTGTCACACCTGAAACATTGAATGTGAGAGATCCTCCTCCTTCTTTGGTTTAGGAGCAGAATCTGATTTTCTGTCTCGATTCCTCTTGAAATTGCCCTTTCTCCCTTCTCTTCCTTTCCTTCTCGAAGTTTGAGCAGCAAGGACATGATTTTCTTCATTATGAGAGCTTTGCCCATTTCCTCTTGTTGCCACTTTGGATTCCTCTTGAATGCAATCAGCTCGAAGATGATCAAACTTGGGCAACTTAGATCTCCCACTAATGCTTTGGATAAAGGGCTCCCAAGATTGAGGAAGACCATTCAGTGCCAACATAACCGGGTCTCTATCTTCAACTATATCTCCAATGGCACATAGCTGATCTCTCAACTCAACAATCTTCATGAAGAAGGAGATGACTGAATCTCCTTTAGCCATTTTTATATGATGGAGCTGTTGTCTCAAGGCAAGAGCTCTGCTGGTATTGTTGATCTCATATAATCCTTGTAGAGTCTCGAACATTTCTTTGGCTGTCTTCAGCTTGGAGATAATTGGACCTAGATGATCCTTCACAGAGTCTATCAAGATCTTCCTAGCCGTTGTGCCATTCTTCTTCCATTGAGTTTTCTCGGCATCATCGGATGGCTCGGGCACATCATTTTCCACAAAGTCTGGAAGATCATTTTCTTCTAGGGCAATAAGAACTCTGAATTTCCAAGAGGTGAAGTTTGATGCACCATCAAGCCTATCTTCAACCTTGACTCCGTTCACCATCTTCGATACTTAGATAGATTGCCCTAGATAAGAAGAAGACTTTGCTGTGTAAACAAATCTGATTTGATCTGATCTTGCTTAAACCTGCTTTGATACCATGTTAGTTTTAGACCAGAAATGAAGATAAGCAGCAATACAAAATAATGAACAACACAACACAGCAAATACCTGGGAAAACCCTCCTTCTCGAAGGAGAAAAACCCAGCCAAAGATATATCTCATATATTTGAATGAAAAAGAGCAGAAATCTGCTTTACAACTTGGCCTAGACACAAGGCTGATTTGATGTAATGAGAGATAGCACCTCTCCTAGATGTGAATATACAAATAAAATGATTTCTCCTTGATATCGATCAACTTGATGCAAAATGTCAATCTGCTGCAAATGTGCGAACTCCTCCTTGAAGTGCGAATTTATTTTTTGAATGAATTGAATTGACAAATGAATGAGAATCGCCTTGTATATATACAAATCAAGACGTCTTTTCATTTAGGGTCGGCCTCTTTCACAAAACAAGGCGACCTTTTATTTTGGGTCGGCCTCATAAAATAAATTAATATTTATAGCAAGTCCGACTTGCTTTTGCATTTATTTATTTATTATTTATTATTTTAATTCGAGTGAAGGATATCACTTGCTGCTATAACATCAACACTAGGAGTTGTTTTAAGATTGGCAAACGACTTTGTAATCAATTGTCGTTTTAATATTATTTTTTGCCTTTATGTTAAAAAAACTCCACTATATTCCCTTCTATTTATAATCCATGCACAACTAATTAGCCAAAATAAATTATTGAAAACAACTTATTATCCTTACCCATTTAGATTCCGCTGAGGGCTCCTCACAACTCTTCTCGACTATTCTTAGTAAGTGAAGATTTTCCACTCATCTTAATTAATCTCAATAGTTCATTCTTGATTAAATCCTCATCGTTCACATCTTCAATCATAAATTTGTAAATCAATCCCCAATCCTTCATCAAATCATGAATGAATGATCAATTGAGAGGTATATGGTATTGATTTTAGGGGCAATAGAAAATTTCCACATCAAGCATCCAAGAGCATATCCAACACTTTCAAGGTTTGTATTTGTTAACAGTTTGTTGATTTTCAATTGTATTTGCATTCCTTGTTTGCTCTATCTAATGAATTCTTAGGTTTTGAATAGGGATCTTAGATTTGCATTAGTTTCCATTTTTCATTCCAAATCTAGGTTAAACATTGTCAATAATTCATAATAAGGGATTGTTGTGTCATGTTCTGTTGCAGTTCAAAAGCTATTGTATTTTTCCATTTAATAAATACTATTTAAATTAACTAATCAAACCATTCAACAATTGAAACTTTGAAAGCATGAGTGTGTAATGATTTCCTTACTTTTTCACATAGAATTCAAACATATTTACAGTTCCTAGGTTGCAAACAACAATAACGTCTATTAATGGCATAGAAATATAGGAATCTAGCAAATGTCAAAGGTTAGGTTGATATAGAATCTCACAGATTTATTTATCTAAACTAATTAATGAACACTATTTCTCCATTACTTGTTTCTCAAGTTTGATCGGGAGCCATATAGAAAGCAATTGGGAAACCATAGTAGAAAGCCATATTTGGAGTACTGACACTATTAAAAGTACCATTGAAAAACCCCACTGTTGGAATTGAGTGGTACTTAAAATTGTTAGTAGATCTCAGATCCCAAAATTGTTATTTTACTTTTTGAAGCTAAGATGCTCTCTAAGAGGAATTTTGAGTTGGTTTTTAATAGCTACAGATATTTTCAGAATGGTTTATTAAATTTGTTCCTTGCAGATTTGTTTATTACAAAATTTGGATATGCTGTTACTGCCATGAAGGTGTTTCCAACGCACACAAATAAAACCTCTTTGCATTTTCTTTTAATCTTTTAGGGTGGTTTTGATAATAAAGTAAGAAAATAAGATTCAAGACATTTCTTAGTAGTACTTTTTCATCGCCAATGAGTGATTGAAACAGGAAAGCTCAGCTTATAAGATAAATCGAATATTACATTTCATGGTTTTTTATATATTATGCTTCGAAGTAGCAAGTAGCTTACATATAACTTGTGTATGTCTAAACAATAGTTCGCAAATTTGGACTCAGAGAGTACTCAGCAAGCCAAAAAATTACGACTTGAAAATTACACATGAAAAACTTGGCAAAACTGGACGCATTATAAAACACTTTATATAAATTTTAAAAAAATATAGCTATAAAATATGTCAAATGAGTTTGGTGGGGGGTTGGGGGCAATGCCCCTTGCGGAGGTTCGGAGGCAGCACCCCTAGCGGGGTCGAGGGGTAGCCCTGAATGAAGACCTTCAAAACCACACAAACCTCTATGGTGCACACCATTTTCATAATTTTTTAAAAGGCCAAAAACAATGCTTATAAAGCTAAAAAATTAGAGTTTCTGTAGCGTCTAACCCATGTTTTTTCCCTAAATTTTTACATGTTGCTGGCACTGTAAGTAAACCTCACCAAAACTCGTGGAGCAAAAAAAATGGCGAGTACTTTGCAACTTGCTGAGTATGCGAACTATGGTCTAAAATTTTTCAATTGTCTATTAGAATTACATCATACCTTGATAAAATTTCAGGCTGATCATTTTTGTGTGAGGTGTCAACTATCCCACTAAATTCGAGGATGTATAAGTTTCATCAAGTTCTTCCATATTTCCCAATAGGGCATCCAAAAACCCATTGTGTCATGTAAGGAATTTTTTATCAAATCCACTTGTCAACTATAATTAAATAGCTTTTGACTATACACATTAAACTATTAATACATTTTATTTTTGCATTAGGGCCTTTTTATCATTTCTACATCTCATAGTTTTTGGGAATGCTTTCACTTTAATGATTTTGAAATAAGATATATTTTTTTTTATACGTAAATTTGTTTATATTGATTGCAAAAAAAGATATTACATTGTCAGCCCATCAACTGGCAGAGTTTCAGAAAACCCCATCCCCAGTGCCACCCAAAAAACCACCCCAAAAACAAATGCAACAAGCCTAGACACTTTAGAACCAGTTACCATACCCGCTAACTGCTAGGAGTCACCATATATGCAATACCGAGCCAAACGCTCAAAGACAGACACCCCTTCATCTACTATGGATACCTACTCCAAACAAAAACCACCCAGACCCACCAAAGACTATTACCCATCCAACACCACACCTTCTACAAGTAGGTACTCCCTGAAGTGCCATCGCCAATCCACCCCTCCCGACGGCTCTAGGAACAAATGGTGCTTCAAGAAAATCAGCCCGGAGCGCGCCAGATCACGATGCCTTCGCAGAGCTTCGCCTTTGATATCTAAGAGGAAGGGATAACGTTTAACCCTCACACTTGGAAGAAGTGCACGGTGCATATCTCTAGGACGAGGGAGCCCCACTCCCAATTCTGCAATAATGACCATGTCCATGACACCGTCCAACAGATTCTCCCATACCAGCTTTCGAACCATTAACAAAACCATAGATTTCAAAACCTCCAGGTTTAATAACGTAGCAAGAAAACGAGAAGCAATGTCAGCATTTGTTTGCCATCGCTTCGCCGTGGACATAAACTCCTCCCCCAACAGCAGTTGAATTGCCTCCAAAACCAGTTCGTCCCAATCTTTGAAAATGGATTTCAGCCGACCATGCCCAATTTTCCCAAAGAAAGCCCATAGCTTCCTTGAGGACTGTAGACAAACAGGCGTTTCCATCATCTTCGATGGAAAAAAATGGAGAGCACCGAATATTTTAAAGGCAGACAAAACACCCACAATCTGTGTGGCTGTCCCATCGACACATTAACCACAAACCCATTGCGTCCTTCAAGTCTGTCAACAGGACAAGCCATAAATGAAAGGCTGTCGGCCACCGTTTGATCTTTCACCACCTTTCCAGAAATAAATGCCCTCTGCCGCCACCCTTCAGGACCGCGCCAGCCAAGCCTATGTCGTCAACCACGTATCCCACGACGACACCAAACCCGAGACCATCCGCTTGGCAGTTGTGGGGTTGAACCAAGATGTTATAAATAAAGCATTTGCTATGATTGTGGGATGTGGAGATGATAAGAGACACATTAATGACTTAGTCCATATGCATAAAATATTGTGATTACAGCAAGAAAGAGATAAATACAAATTTGTGAACACTTGAGAGTTTAAACACAATAGTGATCATGATAAAAAAAGGGGATGTGTGAAATCTTGATAAAATTGAATACTCAGAAGAATGTAACAGTCTGCATGATCTTTCAAAGCCCATGCATTCTAATAAAGAAAATCCAACAACGGACTCAACAATAGGAGAAAACCTAACACTATGGATGACTTAATATGGAAACCAACCATATGCATGGTAAGATTGTGGATGTTTATAATGCAAAAATCTTGTAAATAAAAAATACCTCAACAACAAACCATTTTTACAGCCATGAGACAAGAATGAAAATCAAGACTATGAAAGTTAAGATTAATGACATTAGATAGGATCCATTTAAATGTACAACTAGGATAAAACAAAAGGCAAATTTGACTTTTTAAAGTACTTTTGATGCAATGGTAATTTTGGATTCGCTCCATAAATCTCCCAAATACACTTACAATACAAGGCCATAAAGATGATCCTTCTAGAATTGGCATTTCTATCACTTTTTTGATTCTAAAGATTACTCAATGATGAGAGAGAAGAGGATGCTTAATGTTTCAAAAAAATACAAGATTTGTAATCCTAGATCTTCTGGAAGACTAGCCAAAGGCTCTTAGCTACTCTGATACCATTCAAGATTTGGCTATAAAGATAGCCACCCAAGATCAAGAAGGCCTAATGGAAGGCATAAAGAGTGCAGACGATGAATTTATAATAAACTAAAGGATGCATTAGAATGGATTAGATGCAAGAGTACATGAGGTGGGTACATATAGGCTACACCGCTAAGAGATGTTAATCTTCAACCAATGTGGAACAAAGGAGATGTAGTCACATATGTGTAATACAACTCTGCCAAACAAGGAAAGTACAAGTCATATGTGCACATGCAACCTGCCTAAGTAAGCTTATCCTATCTAAGGTGTGAATATGCAATAAAGTAATTAGAAAACAATGCACCAGGTAGTTATAGCTTCTTTGTATAGGAGCTTGTTTCACTGAAAACTGAAAGGTCTCTTAGAGTCTTGCTCTCTCTTCTCTCTTGTTTTTGGGGTGGTGGGAGGGGGACTTTTCCTATGAGTTTTCTCCTTTTTCTCTATTTTTTGAGAGAACATCTTGTTTATGGAGTTATCTAGCATGGTTTAGTTGCAGGGACCAATCATCATCATCAGCACTACCTAACTAAGTTGTGCTTAGGGAGGGCGAGAGGGTGATGGAATGCATTATATTTATGCATATTTACTTTATTATCCCAAGCTCATTATGCACATAGGATAAGCTTGCCTAGGTAACATCTTCAATTTTTAGTAAGTTGTTGCATGATTAGTTTCCACACTTAGTGAGTCACATAGTGGCTCACTTAGAGCGTTTCTCTCAATTTGTACTCTAATTTTACTTTTAAAATAAGAGCTTTGTAACTTTATAAGTGATTGAATATTTCACTTACAAGCGTTCTCCTGTGTATAATGTTTTATTCGTTTTGAAGAGCTTTCTGGTTTTTTTCACATGTAATAAAATAAAAAGGAACCTTGAGTTATATAAATTATTGCTATTAGTGTTAATTGTTATATAACTTATATCATTAGTTATAAATCTGAATCATGATATATTTGTTGCTGTTATACTACTGTTGTTTCTGTCACTGTTGTCATGATTAATTTAATTGCTGTTATACTGCTGTTATAATGCTGTCATAATTAATTTAATTGCTGTTATACTGCTCTCACGATATATTTAACAGTTTTTTTAATGTTATGAATGATTTTTTTTTTAAAATCATAAAAGTTACTTTGCTGTTGGGGACGTCTGGCCATCCCTGGGACAGTTGAGGGATATTTTAGAAGTCCCTAGCCGTCTTGGGGATGGCCAAACACCCCTGCAGCATTTTGTATTTCTGCAACACATTTCAGTAATGTTTTGAAGATTTGAAGATTTTTGGGGCCCTAGTCATCTTGGGGACGGCCAGACGTCCCTGCTGCATTTCCTATTTCTGTAACACATTTTGGGAACGTTTTTAAGCTTTGAAGATTTTTGGGGACAGCTAGGGGATGTCCTCTGCTGTGCCACCATACCCAGAATGCCATTGGGGATGGAGATGGGGGTTTGAGGGCCGGTGATGTGTCTCGAATCTCATCCCTTATGGTATTGGATGTATACGTGGGTTGAGAAATTAGAATTGATCCCTGATGGTCACTTTGTGGGCCCTAGGTATATATGCATGTGTGTAGTGATGTTCTAGCTACAAGGAACAATTACCTTTTCTCTTTCTCGTTTTGAATACTGCTTTAACATCTGCAACTCAAGACTTTATGTGCTTAGGAGTTCAGATGATTTAGATGTCCAGCTTCTTTTTGAAAAGAAAAATGATGATGAGGGCCACCTAGTGGGCTTGTCTTGTATCTATTACTTCACAATAGATTTGCCATAGCAGTAATAAAGACATGACAATGGTCTGCAGTGCTGGTTTGACTGGTTGAGCAGGACATTGCCAAGCAGCTTATTATTATTTTGATCTTTTGACTCTTTGGCCAGTTTTTGGACTGATCTTTCTGTCAATGTATTAGGATTTGTTATTCACCACCAAACAAGACAACAATTTCTATGCCTTTCTACGGTGTACAAATGCCTTTGCCATTAGGTCCATTCAGGTTGTACATTAAAAGATATGCTCAACATACATCATTCACTCTTGTAAATCTGACCACAAGTCACTTCTAGTTATGGGAAGGGTTGCAGGGGAAGTGTCTACCATGGAGTTGCTAACTGCTCTTTTCGACATTGTTTTGTATATAGGGGTTTGGTTTTGTTGCTACTTGCTGCCTACATTTCAGTTGATCCTGTTTGATTTCATCTTGATTTCATTCTTGTATCATGCATGTAAAAATGGTTCATTGTTGAGGTGTTTTTTATTCATACGATTTTCTGATTACCAACATCAACAATTTTACTGTGCATTTGGTTGGTTTCCGTGTGAAGTCATCCATTGCTAGGTTTTCTCCTAGGGTTGAGTCCATTGATGGCTTTTCTTTATTAGAATGCAGGGGCCTTGAAAGACCATGCAGACTGCCACTTTTTTCCAGGAATTCAGTTTCATCAACCTTTCACACTTCCCATTTTTATTATTTATGACTTGTTTGAACTCTCAAGTGTTCACAATTTGTATTTATCTCTTTCTTGACCACAAGTCACTTCTAGTTATGGGAAGGGTTGCAGGGGAAGTGTCTACCATGGAGTTGCTAACTGCTCTTTTCGACATTGTTTTGTATATAGGGGTTTGGTTTTGTTGCTACTTGCTGCCTACATTTCAGTTGATCCTGTTTGATTTCATCTTGATTTCATTCTTGTATCATGCATGTAAAAATGGTTCATTGTTGAGGTGTTTTTTATTCATACGATTTTCTGATTACCAACATCAACAATTTTACTGTGCATTTGGTTGGTTTCCGTGTGAAGTCATCCATTGCTAGGTTTTCTCCTAGGGTTGAGTCCATTGATGGCTTTTCTTTATTAGAATGCAGGGGCCTTGAAAGACCATGCAGACTGCCACTTTTTTCCAGGAATTCAGTTTCATCAACCTTTCACACTTCCCATTTTTATTATTTATGACTTGTTTGAACTCTCAAGTGTTCACAATTTGTATTTATCTCTTTCTTGCACGCGTTATTATATTTTATGCATTTAGACTTGGTCATTACTCTGTCTCTTATTGTCTCCACATTCCACAGTCATAGCAAATGCTTTTTTTGTAACATGTCTTGTTTCAAACTCATTAAGAGTAAAACAAAAGCACTCCTAGAACTATGGGATGTAGAAATGATAAGGTGGTCCCCAAGTAATGCAAAAATAAAATGTATTGATGGTTTAGTGTGTATAGTCAAAAGCTATTCAATTATAGCTGACAGGTAAGTGGATTTGAAATATTTTTTCCTTGCACAACACTGGTTTTTTGGACGCCCTAAAGGGAAACATGGAAGAACTTGATGAAATTTATTTCATCCCCAAATCTGGTGGGATTGTTGACACCTCTCACAAGAATGATCAACCTGACATTTTATCAAGGTATGATGTAACTCTAAAAGAAATCTGAAAATGTCTTCATAGACACAAGTTATATGTAAACTACTTGCTACTTGGAAGCATAAGATGAAAGTCATTTTAATATATGGAAGTCTATGAAATGTAATATTGGATTTATGATTCTATCTTATAAGCTGTTTTGGGCATTCCTTTTTCAATCACTCAGTGTAACTGAAAGGGTACTAAGAAAAGTTGTAAATCTCATTTTTTATTCTATTATCAAAACCACCCTAAAAGACTAAAAGAAAATGCAAAAAAGTTTTGTTCGGGTATACTGGAAACACCTTAATGATGGTAACAACAATTCCAAATTTTGCAGTGAACAAATCAGCAAGAAGTAAATTCAATAGACCATTTTGAAAATACTGATAGATCTTAAAACCAACTCAAAATTCCTCTTAGAATGCATCTTAGCTTTGAAAAGTAGAATACCAGTTTTGGGATCTGAGATTTATTAATAATTTTAACTACCGTTGGATTTCCTTTACGGGGTTTTTTGATGGTACATGTGATAGTGCTGGTACTCCATATATGGTTTTCTACTATGGTTTCTCAATAGCTTTCTATATGGCTCTCAATCAAACTTGGGAAACAGGTAATGGAAAAATATTGTTCATTAATTAGTTCAGGTAAATAAATCTGTGAGATTTTATATCAATCTGGCCTTTGACATTTGGTAGATTTATATATTCCTATGCCATAATTGATGTTATTGTTGTTTGCGATGTAGGAACTGTAAATATGTCTGAATTCTGCATGAAAAAGTAGGAAAATCATCACACTTATACTTCCATGTTTTAATTGCTGGATGGTTGATTGGTTAATTTAAATAGTTTTATAGATTCCAATATTTCATAGATTCCCAGTATTTATTAAATAGAAAAATACAGTAGCTTTTGAACTGCAACATAACATGACACAGCAATCCCTTATTATGAATCATTCACAGCATATAGAATAATGTTACTCATTTCTTGAATTAGTCTATTAAGATGTGAAACTGATAGGAGAGGAGTGTTGATTATGATGTACTTGAATTCTGCTTGTTTGACTAAATTGTCTTTGTGTTGATTGTGTATGTTGGAGCATTTTGAACTGCTTTACAAAATCATATTAATTCTATTTCTAAACTTATAGTTATAACTTGTATTGTGACTAAACAGTGACAGCCTACGGTTAGCGACTCTGCTAGCGGAGATGAAAGAGGGACTTGATCTGGTCAGAAGTAAAGTGCAGCTGCTAGTTCAGAAGGTAGGAAATGTGATGAGTTAAACTTCATGGAGGGAACTTTGATAAGGAGAAAGGACTTCCCACAGAAAGAGGACCGCTTGTGCTAATTTATTTCAGTTGAACTGTGACCTTGTTTAGGTGAAAGAAAACTATTATTGCACCAAAGATGGGATAAGCTACCTAGATGTGAAGTATCTGTTGCTTCTGAGCTATTGTCAATCCATTGTATACTATTTGCTTCGGAAAGCAGAAGGTTCTTCCATTCAAGGACACCCAGTAACTAAGTATCTTATTGAAATCAGGTTATTCCTGGAGAAGGTTTGATGCTTGGTTCTCTAACTTCTTTTTAAGATTTTGTGGTGTTTTTGTTGATTGTTGTAATTCTAATAGATTTAATGTGTTTTTCTTATCCTTGACATTTATAAGTTTCACACTTTCTGTGCTTAAATAGATACGACCAATTGATAAAAAACATCAGTATCTAATTGAAAAGCTTTCGAGGGTGGATGCTAATGTTTCTGTGCAAGGAACTGCTAGTAAAAATGAAGGCAATTTTAATGTGCATCAAGAAGATGCATTAAAATATAGGCCAAATCCAGATATGCTTGTCTCTAAGCTGGATCCTGTAGCTCAGGTAATTGATAGTAGCAGCTGTTTGATTGAGTGCAATGAAAATTTTGAGCTATCTAACAACCTTATTTCTATGGGTTCTCATATTACTGTTCTAACTTGTATTTCTATGAGCCTATGATTAGGATGGTGAGGGTGTCTATCGGCCTCCAATGTTTGCTCCAACAATTATGGATGAGGAAAAAAATTCAAGAGATAAAAAGTTACAAATGCGGAAACAGAAGGAGATGCTCCACAAAGCATCGCGCAGTGCTTTTGTGAAAGAGCTTGCAAATAACCTAGAAGGAAAGCCAGACGAGGTATATAATTCAAAATTTTCTCTTCTTGATGTACATTATGAATGTACAGTGTTATAATTATTTACTACTTGGATAGGTAAGAGAAATTGTTGGAGCTGAAAGTAAAGAGATGCTGAGAGAACAATCAAAGCTTGTAGAACGTGCCCGTCAAGAAGAGGAACTGTTTACTCGCGTTCCACTTTCAAGGATTGAGAAGAAGAAGATTAAGCATCTTAAGCGGTCAAGGAATGGGTGGGTAACTGCAGCCTGCGTATCATTTGAATTTTTTTATAATTTATTGATTTTTGTATTTGGTAAGTATTAGCATGTAAGGAATTAGTGTGTTCTCATTAGTATGCATTGTGTCTACTGTAATATGATGTTCTGATCACATTTTTCAACAAACTATTTAATTTTACAGATTGTTGGGGCTTATGGATGACTTTAATGATGATATATCTGGTTTGATTGCAATGGAAAAAAATGATGGGAGTGACCTTGCTTCCAACCATTCCCGTAGACAGGGAGAAGGGAGAAAAAAGTTCAAAAAACGCAAGGTAGATTTTTATTAAAGGCATCTCTTGGATATATCTAATTCTTCACTTTATATGGTAAAATCAAAATGTTCTTTGGTTTTGAGTACAAAGCTAACAAGTGACAAATTTGAGGCTTTATTTTCAAATGACCTTTGAAGGATTTAGAGATGTTGAAATTGTGTGACTCTTTCAATGACAATTGAAGTCTAAAGTGATTTAGTTCTGTATATATAATTTTTGGATGAGAAACATCAGTTTGGCCCCAGTATATAAACTATTTCCCACATTAAAAGTGTCTCAAGTAACAACTGTTCTCTCTTATTACTATATATAGAGCCACCAACATAAATTAGAGGAAATTTGTAACTAACAAAATAAGTAGAAGGCTCTTGAATTTTTAACTAAAAAAGGAAACCATTTAAATTAATGACAAGGGACACAAAAGGCAGGGATGAAATGAAAGCTGAGTGAAATGAGATCAAGAAAATGCATTGTAGGAACATCAATGGGAGACAAATAGGAGCTTAAAAACTAAAACAAAAATTCAGATAGCCAAAATATGCATCCTAGTGTTCAAGAGGATTCCCAATCAAGTTTGGATAGGGGGGACCAAATGAAAAGAGGATTCCTATTACGCCCTTAATCTTATAGTGTGCATAGGGTTATGAGTTGTCAACTTGTGGCTACCTTAACTTTTAATTAAGCTATATGATCATTAGTACAGTCTTATATAATTAGTTAAGTCAGCCTGGGTGGCATTAAAAGCATAAGTATAGTATAAATAGGAGGTAGCAGTTAGTTTATAGTCTTATATAAGTAGTTAAGTCAATTTGAGTGGCATCCAAGGCATAAATATGGTATAAATGCGAGGTAATGGTTAGTTTATGGGCATCATATTGTGAAGTGTGTTATTCTTGGAGACTTTTGGAGGCTTGTCCCCTTGAAGTGGCTTATTATTGTCAAGTATTATTAAGTGCTTGCAGCAGGTTGTTTCATTACAAGTGGTATCAAGAATGGTCTTGGCTTAGAGGGCATTAATCAAGACAATCTTTTTTCGGTTCAAGAGGTCAAATGGGGAAGCATATATCTCTCTCAAATTGGCAATTTTTTTTAACTTTTAAAAGGTTTTTCAAGTTCATGTTGAAGTGGCTACAGTCCAGATTTGATGTCATTTGGAACAAATTTGTGTAAATTATTGCAAAATTAGGGCTTCCAATAATTTTGCTCCCAAGGCAGCAAAATAATGATTTTTTTTTTTTGAATTTTAGACGGTTGAACAAGGGTGTATTGGTCCAACTACAGTCTTGATTTGAAGGTATTTGGAGTTGTTTTCACTAAGTTATTGCAATTTTAGGCTTATTCATTAATGCACTCTATAGACTGCAATTTATGGAAAATTTCAATTTATTCTTTTACATTTTTGGAAAGCTTGGGAAAAATCATTTGGGGTATACTCTTTGAAATTCTAATTTTGGGGCTGAAAAAATTCTAAAATCATTCAATCAAAGTTTTGGTCAACAAAAAAATTAGATTTTGCAAGGGCAAGAATTCCTACACTTATGGTAAGATTCCTGACAAAGGGTGATTTATTGGTAGAGGAGATGGATACCATACCATGGAAGAGAGGAAGGAAGAAACCAAGAAGATGGAGGAGGATATTAAATGCTTGCAAGAAAAAATGGGTACCATATAGGGAAATATATCTAGGATCCATAGCACATTGGCAAATATCAATGCATATATCTAGAATCAATTAGGATCACAATCAGATGTTTCAAGCAACCAAGGTGGATCGTCCATGTCAGCCAATTTGGATCCAAATGCTAAGACTCATATGGGATCAAGGAACTTGATACCAAAGGTGGATATTCGCAAGTTTGATGGCAAAGATCCATTGACTTGGATGAATCAAATGGATAATTTTTTAAAATGCATCAAATTCCAAGTGGACAAAAGTGACAATTCATTTTGGTATTGATGGCAATGTGCACAAAAGAAGAAAAAATCTCTCATTGTCACATGGATAGTGTTTATAGAAAAGTTATACACACCATAGCAATAGTGTGTCAGACAACTACTTCAACTAGTTAGCTAAACTATAGCAAACAAGATCAGAAAATGATTATATTCAACAATTCCAAATGCTATCCTTGCGAGTAGATAGAATTTTAGAAGCGAACTATTAAAGTAATATTGTAATATTTAGTTTATAATGGTTAATTAAGTCGTTAGGATAGACTTCAGTAATTTGATTTTATTCTTTTAGTTAAGTTCTTATCTCTTGCTTTATTAGTTGTGGATATTGTCCTCTACAAATAGATCTTTTGTATCTCTTATATAAAGAGACTTTCGCTCCTTAAATTTAATATTGAATATCTTGATAATCATTCGTGTTTTTAATTATTTTACGGTATTAGAGCTTGGGTTTTGAAAATTCTCGGGATTGGTGAGTGCATGAATTTGACAGGTGGTGGCAATGACAAATTGCACGCAAGAGACATCAAAGAACGTGCTAAAGGAGATTGTATTGATGATCCAAGGAAGGAAAATCTTAGTTTTTTCCTTGAAGGTTTTTGGCAGATTTTTTTTTTTTAATTCATGGGTTTTTTGGGACTAGAAATTGCTTGGATTTTCTCTTAGAAATCGTCACTAGAGATTTATTAAAAATTGTGGCTTGTTTTATTCCTAAATCGTACGACGACTAATTTCAGTAAAAAAATCAGGCCATTGTTTGAAATAAATCTTATTGGTTTATTGGAGAAATCTTGGCATTTTTGAGTTAAAAAGCGTTGTTTTATTATTTTCTAACTTCACACGCTAGGGTTTTTCTCCAAATCGCAATTGCGGGTTTTGCAAATTCGTACCTTTTTTCCTTTTGCATCGAGTGTGGATTTTGCAAGGTTTTCATTGTGCTTTTTGGCATTTTAAAACAAAATATCAGTGTTCCATGAAGACCCATACCCCCCCCAAGAACCCCCTGTTTCTTGGACGAGGATGTCTTAGAGACTTGGGGGGGATGTGTTGCCCCACCACTAGTGTTGCCATCTCCAAAACATTGTTGAGACGTTGGGACATAGGGATGTCCTTGAGACATTTGGGGGACTCCTAGGAGTCTCTTAACCATCTCCAAAACGCCTAGGAGTCTCCTTTGGTCAGACGACCACAAAGCAATTTTTTTTTTTTAAATCCAAATTTTCTTTTAATTCCGTGCCCAAGGCTGAACTCTAATGGTCTATGGGCTCCACCCAAACCCCACAAAATCTATAAAATTGCCTCCTATCCTCATTTTAATTCACAAAAACAAATCAACAAGAAGCTAATAGTGTGAGTGTGAGAGTGAGAGCTGCAAGTGTAAGGTGAAAAGAGTGAGAATGATGAGGAGCAAGAAGAGCAAGAAGAGGAGTGACACCAAGTTAATGTCCTCTTCAAAATTCAAATGTTTAAAATTGGTTTGCCAAAGTTCCATTTGTAATTTTAAATACTAAACTATTTTTTCAAGTACTATATGTATTTCAATGTTTCCCCCTTGTTGCCACCCCACCATTGCACCCCCGCCGTCCCCAAACTTAGGCACTTGGTCCCCCCGTCCCCACGTCCCTGCATCTCCCCGTCAGGAAACTCCGTGGAACTATGCAAAAAACTGCGGCAGCTAGGGTTTGGTGCGTCTTTTTTGCCACTTTTTGTGAATTATTTTGAAAAATCGTGGTTAATTTTGGGACAGCTAGGGTTTATTCAAAAATTCCAAAATCTTACATAATTTTTTATTGCAGATTTTTGAGATTTTTAATAAAATCGGGGGTGTCGTTTGTTAGTCATGTTTTGAATTTTCTTTTTCTAATTTCTTTTGTGATTTTCTATCAAGGGAGCTCTTTTATTTTTTGTTTTTTGTGATTTCGTATTGTAGGAGGGATGGTTTCATTGCCCAACATCATGTTGGAAGGCAGCCCGAGGTTCATTGGCAAAAAATATAACACCTGGAAACAAATGATGCTCGCGATCTTCAAATACAGGTGCCTTGATCAGATCATCCTTGGTACATACACTTGTCCAACAGTTGTGGGTAAGGACTAGGACAAATTTGATGAGTGTAATCGTGAAATTGGTATGCTCATTAAATTATCTATAACAGATGAAATGCTTTTAGAGGTTCCATCAAGCAAAATTTTGCGGAAAATTTGGATGCATCTGCGAGACTTTCATGAGACGTCAAATAAAGGTAGGACCTTCCTGAAGAATATGCTTTTTCTATCATGATGGACGAGAAAATGTCTTTGTAGGATCATTTGATGAAGATCAAAGATATTCACAATCAATTGGAAGCCATAGGTCACAAGATGGAAGAAGAAGATGTGGTGGTTATAATGCTGAAAAGCTTACCATGGTCATATGAGCATTTCATAGAAACACTTAACATCACTTCTGCCAATCTTGACCCAAAGTTCTATGTTTTGTGCAACAAACCCTTGCAACAGGATAGATGGAAGAAGCAATTTGGTAGCAATAGTGATTCATTGAGTGTAGAATAGGCCTTTGCAACCAAGTACAAGGGCAAAGGCAAGTGGCTTCAGAAGAAAGGTCAAGGCAATTCTAATGATACTTCAAAGAATCTGAAGACCGTCAAATGTCATTATTGTGGTAAACTTGGTCACATGAAGAAGCACTGTAGAAAGAGGTTGGCTGATCAGAAATTCAACCAAGGAGGGTCTCAACAAAAGGCTCATGTGCAGAGCATTTTGAGCAGAAGGAGTCGTCCTTGTCTGCCTTCATGGCCAAACAACTAGAAGATTAGGTCAAGTCTTCTGCGTGGTATATTGATTCTAGAGCATCTCGACATTTTACTCAAAGGAAGGATTGGTTCATGGAGTACACGGCTTGCTTTGATTCAGTGATCTTCAGTGGCAGTGAGAAGTATATAGTTGTCGGCAAAGGCAATGTTCAAATAATCTTTGGAGGGAAAACTCTAATTTTCCACGATGTATACTATGTTCTGAGCATGGAGCTCAATTTGCTCTCAGTGAGTTAGATTACGTGTCTTTGTCCCATGTTGGACATCATTTTCAGCACATGCAAGTGCCATATTGTTGACAAGGAGTCCAAGAAAACCATTGCACTTGGCATAAAGAATCATGGTTTGTATCGGCTTGTTGACAAGGAGTCCAAGAAAACCATTGCATTGGCAGGCAAGAGTTTATCTGCTATCAGTACTCTTTGGCATCAGTGTTATGGGTATCTCAACTTTTCTTCTCTCTCAGTTGGCTTGAGAGAATATGGTCAGGGGTTTACTTGAAATCGAGCAGCAGATACAAGGTGTTTGTGAAGCTTGCCAAGTAGGGAAGCAACAAAGATCTCCATTTTCAGAAGGACAGGCTTGGAGAGCACAGAGGGTCCTTCAGTTGGTTCATGCAAATGTATGTGGATGGTCACTGGTGCTAGGTATTTTTTCTTGTTTGTTGATGATTTCAGTAGGAAAATGTGGGTGTTTATTCTAAAAGCAAAATCAGATGTGTTTAAGAAATTTCAAAAGTTCAAAGCATTAGCAGAAAAACAGTTTGGTTGTTCAATAATCACCCTTAGGTCTGATAATGGGGGTGAATTCTATTCAAACAAATTCACAAACTTTTGTGCTAAACACGGTATCAAACGTCAATTCACCACACCCTACACTCCACAACAGAATGGAGTTGTTGAGAGAAGGAACTGTACTATTACAGAAATGGCTTGGTGTATGTTGGAGAACAAGAGTATATCCAAGAAGTTTTGGGCTGAGGCTGTTTACACAGCTGTTTATCTTCGCAACAGGTCTCCAACACAGGCAGTGAAAGAGAAGACCCAAGAGGAAGCATAGTTTGGGAGGAAACCAAAGGTGAGCCATGTAAAGATTTTCGGCTGTACTGCATACGTTTGGAATCCAAATGCAAAGAGACCAAACTGGACTCTAAGAGTCAAAAGTTAATGCTCACCTCCCTTCAACTTTCAGTTTCTTGAGCTTTCTTCTTGCATGCCAAAAATTTGAAAATGCAAATGGAAACGAGAAAATGATAGTAGGCTAAGGCAAACAGGAACAAAATATAAGTTTTTTAAGCTGGGAGCCTTGTGGCACCTCCACAAGCATAAGGGTTTTTAAAGTTATTTTAACTTTTGAGTTTTTTATATTTTTTATAATATGGTGAAATTGGGATGCTGTGGGGGATGACAGGACTTCCTTGGGACATCAGGGACACCTTGGCATCCCCCCTGGAGTCCCTCTGCAGGGAATGTCCTGGGAGACATCCCCCATGTTTGGGGGGCATTCCTGGTATGGCCCCAAAAAACAGAAAAAAGGGGATATCCCCATCCCTTCATCCCCAGGTTGTTGTGGAATGAAAACCCTGGGGATGTATCCCCAAGAACACTGAAAAATAGCAGGTATATAACTCAATTTTCTGTTTTTGCTGGTATTCTAATTTGAAATGGTTTGCTTAGAACAGTTTCTTCTGTAGATTTCACTATGAAGATTAGGTGGGACGACTTCTTGTGTGACCTTTTGTTTCTCTTACCTTTTTCTTTCTTGTTTCCTGCACAGAAGAGGAATTTTGTGTTTTTACTTGATTGCGCTTGATATAAAACCTGTTTTAGTTGCATCTATTTTGATTATTACATTCCAATTTGCTTACTCGCACAGCTCAAGTTTTTTTCAAATTTGAGAAATTTGAGTTTGGAATTAAAAAAGATGTGTTTATTTTCTTGGTTTGTTTGAAGAGAAATAAGTATGACCCTATATGTTAGTGCATTTTATAGTCACGTACATCTGTAATCATGCAAAATTCATTCTTGAAAACTTCAAATATCCAGTTAGCAGTGTCATGATATCTTTATGTTCAGATGACTTGCTGCTTGGTCCTACCAGTTTGGCTTTCTTCCTGGTGCATCATACATCAATTATAAATTATAGTTGATTATTAGGATCTAGCTTAAGAGCAATTCCTATATCTTAATGATACTTGTCATTTTGACTGTTAAGCTTCTTAATTGCACTTTTTCAATGCCAAATAATTATTAACTAGATTGAACCATTGAACTGAAGCATTTAGCTTTCCAAGGATGCAGAAGTTCATTCAAAGCTATAAGATGGTATATTTTTTCAAAAAGGTTCGGGATTCTATTAAAAAGGTCGTTTGATATCCCAAACCTTGGTCTAGACAGGATAATAATTATACAATGCTGTTCAACATAGAGCATAAGATCAAAAACTTATAACAAACAGTAGTCAAGGACTATACAAAGACTGAGTAGCTATTATTTTATGCCTTCCGACTGTCACTAGAGAATTAATGAGATATTTTTTTCTGTAGTAAGATTAGAAAATTCGGCCCCTGAAGCATATATATTGAACTAATAGTTTCTTACAACATCTGTCACTCTGGTATCTAAGTGGCGAGTTATTGTGTTTTTACAGGTGAAGCGTTGACATAGTTTTGCTTCTTATTGATGGTATTCACAATGGAGAGCAGTTTCGCATAGAAAGGTTTGGACAAAGTTAATTGTAGAATGCTCTATATGTTGGGCAGAAAGCCTCCTTGGCTGGCTTGATTAATATTTTATTCCTCCGTCAAGGGTACTTTAATCTTACAAACAACTAAAGCACATAAATTTTCATTGGGCATTCAAAATGTAATCTGGTATAACGGCAGTCTAATTCTTCAATGAGAGCAATTCTTTGATGTTATTTTAGTTCATTCAATAAAATGTTTCGGCTTTTGTTTTCTGTTTCTCAGTTATGAATAGAACGAAACAAAGCTGCATTTATAATGCTTTATATTTAGTGCAACAAGACTCCTTAGCTGGCTTAATGCATAATATTTTGTGCAACAAGCCTCCTTAGCTGGCTTGAATTAATATTGTGTTTCTATCAAGGGCTTGTTTAATCTTGCAAACAACTAAAACACTCTTAGTGTATTTAGGCATTGAAAATTTAATTGGGTATCATAATGGGCCAAATTTTTAAGGTGAGTAGCTCTTAATGTCACTAATTTGTTCATTCAACAATATTTTGGCTTTTCTTTTTAGGTGTTTGATATTCCACACTTTTTTTCCAATCTCTAGATGTAGTTCAACCCTCATATGGGTGTGATAAAAACTCAGTCAATTATTAGTGTGAGTATTGAGCACGGACAAAATCCATTACACATTATGTTAAAATTCATCTTAAGAAAGTCTTAAGAGCAAAAGAATTGGATATTGCAACTAATCCTCATCTTTAATTAAGTAACATATAGAAAATATTAAAGAGTAATCTGTTGCCCTCCGGAGTGAGTTATTTCTTCAATTTTGGCTCGAGCACCCCTCCCCGACAAAAGCCAAGGATTCCTAATAAATCCTGCCTGACCAAGCCTATAACCCAAATTTCCATCAATGCTGTTTCATAGGATCCCACCCTTATCTAAATTTTGAAATGAACTTCACCTGTTGTGGTACCATGCTCAAAGGACCTTCCTCAGTCTCTATTTCCTAGCCAGCAAGAATACTGCTGATACCTATGATTGAAAGCCCCTCTAAAGGTTTCTTTCTTGATGGAGGAAATGTGTTCATTCAAGAAAAATATCTCTGGATTTATGGGAGCCTTTGTAGGCCCAAAAGCTTTCAGGTTATGAGTACAAGAAAATTGAAGACGTGTCTTAAATCTAAATGACACAATCTGAATTAAACTTAGAAGAGAACATGCATGAAGAGACAAGATATCGAATCCCACCGTATATTAAATACAAATAAATAAGATGGCCGGCTGTAAATATTGGTGTGTGCGCGCTTGAGAGAGAATGTAGTCTTCTTATCACTCCAGGAGTGTCATCACCTCAATTTATAGTCCTCTAATATATCAATTTATAGGAGGGTATTCTTGTTAATTGTTGTGTTTGGTGCATTACAGAGGGGCTTTGGTGTATTATAGAGGGGCTTAAGAACCAAAATTATAGATCAAGAATAGTATATGTTTGACTACATCTAATAATTGAAAAGAAACACAGCATGCCAAAAAATAACTACATCATTGAATTAAAACTAGAACTTAAAAGTAATTTTCCATGCCATTATATAATCAGGAATTTGCCCTCATCAAATAAATATCACATAATATTATATATTATATATTGATTACTGATAGAGATTTGTGAAAGATAAATGGATTACAAAGGAATTTAGATACACTTTTATTATTAATATTTTTCAGGCTTTCCCTCTTGATTATAGATATGATATTTCCATAGGCTGAATTTGTATTTAAATGTTTAACAATGCAATAAGCAAAATATGGGAAAAAAAAGGAATAGACAAAAAAATATTATTGATTATTTTGTAAAGAAAATGGGGTTATACAGTACTGAAATGTTCCTGGCATAAAATTGTGTTAATTTTTTTTATCAGATATTTTTTTTAATCAGAAATTTTTTAACACAATTTTATGCCAGGAACATTTAAGTACTATATAATTACTTTTTCTTTACAAAATAATCAATGACTTTTTTTTGTCTTTCTTTTTCCCCTACATTTTGCTTCTTACAATGCTAATCTTTTACTCGCATGTGCATGAGGCCATGCACATATTGGAAGGAGTTTGATTCAACATGCTTGCATGACACCTATGTGATAGCATTTCTCCCGTCACATGTCACAATTTAATGTGACTAAACTTGTCAATTCAAATAATGTTTTTTTGGGAGTCAAATGAAGTCAAAGATACTAATTTTTATACAAATAACTTAAATTTTCAAATTTTCAAATATATTTATTTATTTATTTAAGTACTATTTCTTAATCAACACATTTGTTATGAAAAATGGACATCTATTCAAGACATTAGGAAAATAAGTGGGTGATGTCAGAAAGTATAAAAAAGAAGTGTGTATACCTTATATTGATGTGTTTATTTTAATGGAAAAAATATTTCAATTTTGATATATATTCAAATAATTGAGTGGGACAAACTTTTGTGTCTAAATTACAATTAATATCAATTAAAAAAATTAAACAATAACAAATATTCAATAAAAAGATATAAAAATACCACTAAATATCAATGTTAAGGATACCCATCAATGATTGATAATCAATATGGAAGTGCTAAATGGAAATTGCCATATGGTGTAAAAATTAATTTGGTGTGTGAAGGCCAACGAAATGTATACTGCAGTATGCACAAAACAAATGGATATGTGTTAGTGGTTGGATCAAAACATCTTTGTAAGAAAACCAACATTGAAGCAAAATGAGTTCTATTAGTAGGTATAAAGGTGACATATATTCATATATATACTAGTGGGAAACATCTTGATAAGAAAGTCAAGATTGAAGCAAAGTGAGAAGTTCTCTTGGTAGATATTAAGGTGACGTATATGGTGTGCTTTAAATAAGAGAGGAGATTCCAAATTTGTGTTGTAAATAGTAAATAAGAAATATTGTACTATCACATCCCTCACAGTCAAAGATAGTAGGGGATACTATTGATGCCCTACCATATATAGGAAAGGATCATTGCCCAACAATAATAGAAAAGAGGGGCTCCTTCATTCGCTAGGTTCCCTAGGTGGCACCTATAGGGTCTTGTTCTTATAGCTTATATGGGATAGACTTAGCCCACCTTTTGGGCCAGGCACTAGACTCTTGTTGGAAAACTGTAGAGTGAGGTAACTCGGGTAGGTTACCTCACTCGAAGGTGCTCCTACATGGATGATTACTGGCGTCTTACTTTTGTCCCACACCCTCGACCCTTGAGTGAGGGACCTTGCAATAAAAAACGAAGGGGCCCAAACTACTGGGGCAAGTGGAGCGTGACGTCTAATAAAAGGGGACAAGGAGACAAACCTACAATGTAGGTATGGGCATTTCCTATGTCATTAATGATGAATGACACCATCTCCCCGCATTTATCAAGTATGCAGGAAGAGATGAGAGGAAGGCAGGATGACATATTTGTGAAAAATGATTTAAAAACTTGGAAGCAAAGGTGTTCGGAGGTGAATGAGACCAAACCCTGTGACCTTTGTTGACATCCTCTTTATTGGTGCCAAAATGGGAGCTGTGAACATGCATCAAAGCATACGTGATAGAGGAAGTTCGTGGCCCTTTTTGGGGTTGATTTTTTCAATTTGCTAAACACAATTTTAGGGTAAGTGTGGGAGAAAGAACAAAGAAAGAGAAACATGAGGAAATGCAGGGAATTGTGTGAAAATAAGGGGCATATTTAATAGCTTGAATGAAGGCCTCTGATTGGTCTTCAAATGACACAGAGGGAGGTGAGACATAGATGGAAAAGAATGCAGTTTTGCAATTTGAAGGAGGGGAGGCTTTGGTGGCTCCCTGAGAGATTTCGAGGCACGTATGGGTGCTTGGCATTGGGTAGACGCCCTTTAAAGTCTAAGAAGATCATATGCTAGGTAGCAAGGAGATGGCACAAATTATGGATGAAATCCCTCAAATAAACATGGTCTCATAGATTGCAAAGATTTCAGGGTATTCACGAAATGGATATGAGATGGTCCTTTGCTAGTCAGTTGTTGTCGAAGGAAGAGAAAAATTATAGTACGACAGAGAGGGAAGCTCTCAGGATGGTGTACATAGTGCAAAAGTTCAGACACTATCTATTAGCGACACCGTTCACGTTCTACGTCGACCATCAGGCCCTCATGTACTTGGTCAACAAACCCATAATACAAGGGAGAGTAAGCTGATGGCTACTGTTGTTGCAAGAGTTCACATTCACAATAATCATACATCCTAGAAAAGTCATGTGATCGCCGACTAGTTGTCAAGAATCCGGTTTGGTGAACCTGCCGAAGGTGGAGTGAATGAAGACTTCCTAGATGCTCATTCGTTCTAGATTGCAACACTTCCCCCGTGGTACAAGATTGGAGAGTACCTGTCAACATTGACATTCGCAAACGAAATGTTGCCAGTCGAATGAAGGAAACTCGTACTAAAAATCAAGACTTTATAGCTCATCATAGGCTACTGTACAAGATGGGTTTAGACCAAATCTTGAAGCGATGTGTTATGGAAGAAGAAATTCCTGGCGTACTAAAAGAAGCACATGAAGGTATGGCCGGAGGACACATGGGATTGGATGCCACAATATGAAAAGTTCTCTTGGCAGGATGGTGGTGGCCGATGCTACACACAGATTCCTGAGAGTGGGTGACCGGTTGTGACACATGATAAAGAGCTGGAAAGCCTCTCAAGAGGGACTACATGCCATTATTTCCATCCTGACCTCAAGAGCTATTTGAATGGAGGCTAGATTTCATTGAACCACTGAAATTTAGCCAGTTGCATTGGAGCAAGTTCATAGTCATCACCACCGGGTACTTAACGAAATGGGCCGAGGTTCGGGTGTTACTGGACAACACTGCATAGAGTACGACAAGATTTATCTATGAATAGATAGTGACATGGTACGACATCTTGATACAAATCACTAGTGATTGAGGAGGGCATTTTGTCAACCGCGTTATTTAGTTGATGACGACAGAGTTTCAGATATTCCACAATCTATCAAGTCCATACTGTTAGCTCTCAAAAACGTAGGCAAGATGCCTCAAGAGGATGCCAATCTCTTGATACGCTTCAGGGTAACAGACAAGGTTGGAAGAATTGTACCTTCTACTCTTTAGGTGCTGCAAAACCTGGGTGGGTGTACCTCTCTGAATAATGCAGACTTAACTTGTAATCAATCTTCTTATAAAAACTTGTTCACAATGGCAGATGGGAGTGAACAATTGTAATTCAACTTGAAAATGGTAACAATACTCTGGTCTAGATTCTAAAATGCTCAATTTTAAAAGATGTAAAGAGAATGAATGAATTCAAAATGATAAAATGTAGAGACCAGTGCCTTATTGGGTATGCAGAGTCGAATGAAATCAAATGAGCAACACTTTCTGGAGAAAACTCAAATTATCTGGCATATATTCTGTTTACAACTTGTATAAACATGCAAAACTGTGACTACTAAGCTCTACTTGAATAATCCAATTGAATCTCTCTGATTACTATGATTAACTAAAAGGATTTAGTCTTTACTTGAAAGAACCAATCAATCAATCACACAAGTACAACAAATGTGCACTGATAAATCGAATACAAACTTGTCATATCCATTTAAACAACCAGAAAGAGTCCATCTTGGAGACAACTTAGCCATACTTTCATCAAATTCAACAAATAATTGAGACAAAAAATGTGCAGCAACATCAATTGACTTTCATAAATACCTCCGATTTGAAAACATGCATCATAGTCTCTGATCTGATGAATTTATAGTACTGTATCCATCAAAAATTGCCTACTGTATATTAAATAACTAATAGCTCATGATAATTACAATTGTAAAAATGCTTATTTATACACAAGCATTTGGATAAAATGCTAAAATGAGAGAACATGTCGGCTTAGCACAAAAATCGGGCTCCAATCGAGCTGGCAAGCAACGGCTCTCAGGCAGATACATGTCGGCCTCAATGTTTTGTATTTCTGTTAATCACCTGTGAACAGTCGACGAGACACAATATATCGTCCTGCCGAAGGCAATTCAATCATTAGACATCCCGTGCGCATTCTGCTATCGCTGTGACTTATCGCTCTCGGGGAGACATCATATAGACTTCAATTACGTTGCACCGAAACAAACTTTTCCTTACGTGCTTTCCTGTCGCTAAGACACACGGATATCTCTTGCCGATGAACTCCTTTAGCCTCGTTCATATTCGCTGTAGCTCATCCGGGTCGTGGAGACACCCTGTAGATCCCTTTATGTTTTCGCGAGAGCAGCTCTACCTTTTGCATGTCACTATGACTTAAAGTTCCTCTCGCCGACGAGCCTATCATGTATATCGCTGTAGCTTCCATCGATCAGAGAGACCTCTTGTAGATTATCCAATGCCTCACCGAAGGTCTTCAATTATCCCCACGTCATCGAGACAAGGCAACACGTATGCCGACCAGGATCTACATGTTTTTCATCGGCGAGACCGGAGGTCACTCGCCGAGACCTCGTGCCGATATCGCTAACTCCTACCGATATTCCTTTCATCCTGTGTACATCGCCGAGACATAAATCCTTTCTCGCCGAAAGCCACAATAAAGAAACCTCCCAAGCTCCGTCGGTGAGACAAACCGAATTCGCTATGAGATATCACCGAAACCTTATGTTGGGCCAAAGTGAGCACAATGCAAAAGTCGGTAAGACAAGCAAGGCTCGTCGAGACATGATGCCGATAACCCATAGCCTTTGCCGAAAAGAAACCCATATGTGAAGTCGGCGAGACATATTGTATTCGCTAAGACCACTCGCTGAAACCTTTACCCTACGCCGAAGGGACCCACAGTGCACCTGTCGCTGAGACATCTAGAATTCAGCAAGACGCTAGCCCGACCGCCAAGACAAATGCCGATAGAAGCCACCCTAGTCGCCGAAACAACAGAAACGTCTTGCCGATAGGCAACAGACGTTTGCTAGCAGGAAAACGGATTGGAGAGACCCAAATGCTGTCACACTGAAACACCTGAAACAAAAGATATTAGTAGCAAAACACAATGGGTCGGGGAGACAATGGGAGACCTATGCCAAAATGAACCAGAATGTAAAATATGCATGACCCAACATATTCAATGGGACAATATGGCAAAAATGGGTGAAATATGCATATGGTAGGACCAAATCTGGAAATTTATGAGTGAAAACATATGTAAAAACATCAGATTTTTACAGTCCCAATAGTGTCTCCGTCTGGGGATGAATGATTGTGAGATCATTGCAAGGATCCAGAATCTCTGATTAGCAGACCAGACAAAAATGATGAACCAATGAGCAGCAATGGAATGAATGGTAATGCAAAGTGAATGCAAGATGGAGGTGAACGGAAAATGATAGAATCCTAGACTACTGTGCATGGAAAATAATCTTAAAGAGGATACACAAGAGTTGTCCATGCACTGGCAACCTTTAATCCTCTGTGTTGCTCAAGAGAAGAAAAGCTTCAAGAATTTCCCATGAACAGGCAATTCCTGATCTTCATCAGCCATCTTCTATAGATAATATGAGTCTTCACCCTTTTCCAACAACAAAAAAAGGTCCCAACCAAAGAGCTTCAAATTTACCATGCTTGCCTTTCTCCTGACACCTTGCATTCCACATCAACACCAAATCATTTTCTTCAAATTTTCTATTCTTTGCCTTCTTGTCAAATAGATACTTCATCTATGCCTGTAACTTTATGTTTTGACTTTGGGCCTCTCTCCTTACTTCATCTAGTTCAGCAAGCTGCTCCATTCTGTCTTCCATGGGCTCAAGAACTTCCACATCTTCCAGTAAGACAAACTTGTAGACTGGCAACAAATTCTGCAGAGGCATCCTGGCTTGTGCTCCATACACTAATTCAAATGGAGACATTCCAATTGCCTTTTTCACAGTGACCCTATCAGCCCACACAACCAGTTTTAACTTTGAATCCCAAGCCTTCTTATTCTGTCCCAACATCCTCTTTATAATCTTCAAGAGACTCTTATTGTTGGACTCTGCTTGATCATTGGCTTGTGGATGATAAGGAACTGCATAAGAAATAGTAATGCCATACTTATCACAAAAACCTTTGAATTCATCTAATCTGAAGCACATCCCATTGTCTGTGATTATCCTTAATGGTGTACCAAATTTGGTGATAATGTTCCATCAAGAAATTTGTTACAACTTTACTTGTAGCCTGCTTGGTTGGGATTGCCTCCACCCACTTTGTAAATAATCAGTGGCAACTAGTATCCATCTATGTCCTCCAGTTGAATTCTCTTGTATCTCTCCAATGAAATCAATTCCTCATTGATGAAAAGGGGCATCAGCCTACAAAGGTGGAAGTGGCAAAGCACCCTGATACATCAATTTTCTACAAAACTTTTGGAAAGCTTCACATTTTCTCACATGTGTAAAAGAATCATTAAAGACCTTTGGCCAATAATACCCAGCCCTGAGAATTTTGTGTGCAGTTGTCATTGCTGAATAATGACCTCCACAAACTCCTTCATGCATTTCTCTTAAAACATGCTTGGCCTGTGACTCATCAAGGCACAATAATAATATGCCATCTTTGTTTTTCCAAAACAGATCGCCATCCATAAAAACATATTTGGATGCATGCAACTTCAAAGTTCTCCTCTGGCTGTCACTCAATCCATCTGGGCACTTCATGTATTTAAGATAGTGCATAACATCAATATACCAAAGAGTATGCTCAATGCTTGCAATTGCAGTCTCTTCTTCAACATTGCAAATCTGATTTGCATCAATATTAGTTTCTTTCATTAGCCTAGCCAAGCCTTGGCCTCTTAGCAGCTTAGTAATTTGTATTTCCATGTCAAATTCTTGAATCCTGTTGATCCATCTACATCTTTTCCCTGTAACTTCAGATTGTGTCAAAATATCCTTGACAGCAGCATGAGGGACATAAGCAATCACCTTTGCTCCAACAAGATATGGTTTGAATGCCTTTGTGGCCTTCACCAATGCAAACACTTGTTTTTCCACTATATCATACTTCAGCTCAGATCCTTGTAAGGACTTACTAAAGAAAGACACAGGCTATTCATAACCATCCTCATTCTTTTGTAACATAACAACAACAATAGTGTGCATTGAAGCAAATGAAAACACCTGAAAGGGCTTTGCAAAGTCTAGAGATTTAAGAACAAGAGCCTCTTTGATATCCTTTTTGATAGACATAAAAGCATCCAAAGCTTTAGCAGTCCAATCCATTTTTTGTCCTTTCTTCAACATTTTAGATATGGGCTTGATGATCTCAGCAAAGTTAGAAACAAATCTTCTGACAAAATTAATTTGTCCAAAGAAAGATTGTATTGCCTTGACAGTTTTGGGAATAGGAATTTTATCAATAGCTTCAACCCTCTCAGGATCTATTCTAATTCCCTCTTTTGAAACAATATGCCCCAAGAGCTTACCCTCTGTGACTGCAAAATGACATTTCTTTGGATTTAAACTAATACCATATTCAAGAGATTTAATAAATACTTTTTCTAGATGTTGCACATGATCTTCAGCCCTTTTTGAATAAGTAGTCAGGTCATCTTAATACACCACCATGACAGCATTAATCAAATCAGCAAATGCTACATCTATAGCCCGTTGAAAAGCGGCTCCAACATTAGTGAGACCAAATGACACTCTTATGTATACATATGTTCCCCAAGGAGTTGTGAATGCTGTCGTGTATTGCTCAGATTCCTTGACTTTAACTTGATTGTATCCAGAAAACTCATCCATCATGGATAACAATTCACACTCTGTCACCTTATGCAATGTAGCCTCCATATTGGGTAAAGGATAATTATCTTTGAGAGATTCCATATTTAAATTCCTGAAGTCCACACATAATCTGATATCACCATTCTTCTTTCTCACAGGAACCAGATTTGAAACCCACGTTGAATGTCTGATTGGTTTGATAATTCCTCCATCCCTGAGCTTTATCAATTCCTCTTGCATTTTAGATTCCAGCGTTGGATTTATGGGTCTTTGCTTTTGTCTGAAAGGCTTGGTGTTTGGCTTCAGTGGCATTTCATGTTGAAACAAATTTTCCCTGCACGATTTCAGATCCTCATAAGGCCAAGCAAAAACATGCTTGTATTTTCTCAGCAACTCTATCAACCTTCTTCTAATTGCAGGGCTGATCCTCCTTCCAATGTATACCTTTCTTGGTGCTATCTCAGTCCCCAAGTTGACTTCTTCAATATCTTCTCTTCTGACTGGTGTTTGTTTCATTAGAAATCTATCATTTCCATCATACAACCTCTCCAATGCCACTAGACTCTTGGGCAGTTTATTTGTTTTAAGCTGTAATATTTCCTTTCCGAACATTGTTTGCTTCCCATCCACTTCCTCAACGAAAGCATTGAAGTCAATTTCTTGGGTCTCATACTGATCTATACAATTGAGGAATTTCAAAAGATCAGTATCATCATTGAAAACTTGCTAGTTATAGATGTTATCAGGCACAACAGGCCTTGTCTTATACTCAATCTGTGATACCCAAGCCAATGTGATGTCATCTCTTTTCAGTGCCACATTTGCTAAAAAATCAGCTATTATATTCTTTGACCTGTCAATCCACTCAATTGAAAAAGTATCAAACAATTCAATTGTATCCCATACAACATTCCTATATTGTTTTAATCTTTTGTGCTTTGTTGCATATTTTGTGAAACAACCAACTCAGAAGCGCCCAAAACAGCCAACAACTTAATCTTGTATTTCACAGCTATGTTCAAGCCTGTCAATAAAGCTTCATACTCTGCCACATTGTTTATACATTCAAATGCTAACATAAATGAATATTTAAAAGTAATACCTTCAGGTGAAGCAAATACAATCCCAACGCCATTAGCTTCTTGGCTACATGCTCCATCAAAATACATCTTCCATACTTCATTGCAGCTTTGTGCCACATGCTTTCAATTGGATCACTATTGGTTAATTCTAGTTGAGATGGTTCAATTTTAAAACTTCCAAGATCAACATCACAAAAACAATTAATCTGATCTTGAGGTACACAGTCAACAAGCTGATGCATTCTTGGTTCTCTATACAATTTGACATCCTGTCCATTCACTGAAATAGTAGCATAAGATAAATCAAACTGGACATTTCCTCCAATTGCTGCTATCCACTGTCTTGACAGAAGCATCCCAAACTGATGAGGAGTATCAATCACTGTTATATCGATATTATAAGCCACCTGTGGATAAGTAGCTAGTTTGACTTCAACACCTCTCATAATGCCTACCATAGGTACAGGTCTGTTATCCATTGCATAACATTTCCCTTCACATGTATCAACACACAAGCCTAACTGCCTCATAACACCTACTGGCATAATATTTATAGCAGCACTAGAATCTATCATACAATTCCTCAGCAACTTATTATTTATAAGCAATGTGGTGAAGAAAGGATCCACTTGTGGGGAAGTTGTTAAAATATCACCTAGACAGACCTCTGAATTATTTATCTTTTCCTGCCTATTGACTTCTTTAGAATTCATATGTTTTTCATTCCCATTTGTAATCAATTGAACAACATTATCTCTGTATTCCTTAATTTTCATCAATTCAAGTAGCGGAACAAACATTTTTACCTGGGATAACGCCTATGCTAAGTTAAAAGAGGAGCTATCCGTCTTAACAGTCTTCTTTAGTTCTGGCGCTTCTCCGTTGCTTGCTTCTTTTTCTTTTTTACTAGGTTGATCAGACTTTTACATTTCCTTGTGTAATTCTACAACTTTCTGCTCTTGGACATGCCTCTTTTCAATTTTATCATGCTGTTTGTTCCCTGGCTTTTTTACAGTTTCCTGTGTTTCCTTATGATCTTTTACAAAAATTCCCCCAGGAATTCCATCCAACTCATTCACTTTTCTATTTCTCAACCAGTATTTAATCCTTGCATCCTCAACTGCTGCAACAGTTATTTTCTCCATTTCATCTTTAGTGAGTCTCCTTACATTGCATTGAACAGACATTTCAACAAGATGTGGCTCTGTGTAGTCTTTATCAGAATCATAAAAAATCTGCTGTTCAGCCATACAGACATTATACTTTTGATTAGAAACGTCATACTCATAGCCTTCATCCTCTAAAGATGAATATCCTTCCTCAGCATGGTAAAAAGTATTCAAAGTCAAGTAAATTTTGTGATCTTCTTCATTATTCTCCATCAACATTCCCTCTTCTTGCATCCTTTGAGCTACAACACAATAGTCTAGAGAATGTGGCTGATTACAAACTTCACAAAAATAATTATTACTCACCATGTAAGATCCTTTCTTGCTCAATGGATCAGGAGTCTCTTTGTTTCTTGGCCTGGTTGTTACAGGTTTCCCATCTTTCCAGTCTGTATTGTAAGGCATATCATGCAGCCTCGGCCTTTCATTTATGTTCTCACTTCTGTATGTATTCTCTTGTCTGTATTGATAATTATTTTGCTGAGGAGGCCTCGGGTTGTCTCTTTTATTAGTTATACCAGCAACCTTCCTATTATTTTCAATTGTCAATGCAATTTTCTGTGCTTCAGCCAAATCTCTTGGAGATCTACTTCTTAGTTCATACCCTATCTTGGGATCAAAAGCATTTAAATAAACACTCAATGCAACAAAATCTGGCAACCTTGATCTAGGAGAACTTTAGTATGCAACTTATTGAATTTTCAGTTGAAATCATAAATTGAATCATTATGATTTTTTTGAATTCTCATTAATTCATGAAGAGTTGCATCTGGAGCATTTTGATTCTCGTATTGTTCGAAGAATTTGTCTTGAAATGCTTGGAAAGAATTAATTGAGAATGCTGGCAGGCTGTTGAACCAATCCCTGGCATCTTCAAGAAGTGACATCATGAACAACTTCATGTGTAAATCTTCATAAGGCATGTCTATGTCTTGAATGAAAACATTAAAAGTCTTTAAATATTCCTCAGCTGTGATTGCATTACTCCCTGTAAATTTGGGCACCATATTCCTCCAACTGCTATCCACAGGGTAAGGATATAACTGAAAACCAGCTAAATCGAACTGTCTGATCATGGTTATATGCTGGGGAGGGGGAGGAATAGGCGGATGTGGATACTGATACATGTGATTATTGTATTGTGCATTATGATGTGGGATATAATTCTGACCAGGAGGTGGATACATACCTGTATGCTATATAGGAATGTGAGGTGGATGATTTGGCTGCTTGTAGTGATTCCCTATCTGATGGTGAGGAGAATTTTGCTGATTGAAGGGACTTACGTCATGATCACCTTGCTTGTGAGGTGGGACATACTTTGAGCCACTAGCTGTCTGATCAACAATTTAGGCTTTTTGCAATTTAGCTTCTAGCTCCCTTATCCTCCTCTCTTTCAATTCTAACAGTGCTTTTGCTTCATTAGAAATTGAGAGCTCATGGTTTCCTTTAGGAGTTTCGTAATTACCTTCCATCCTCTGATTGTATTCATGCTAAATTCTAATCTGTTCAGCCCCTTGTTCAGCTTTAAACTCAGCCCGTTTCTGAGCTTCAAACTTATCCATCTGCTGAGGATCGAGAGAAGAAAAAGGATTTCTTTGATCTTCAGGGGTACAAAGTTCTGCACTTGAATCATCTCTCCATGTATCATAGCCATTATATGTTTCACAATGTGCTCTTGGTGCTTTACCTTTGTTTGTTATGCACATGTCCCCACCTTTTTCTTTTCCCTTATCAGCTCTGTCATCTTTATGTGTCCACTTACTGCCACCAGCAGGAGCTCCAGTATGACCTCCCCTGTACTGAGATCTTCTTCCATTCATGATGAACAGCTGCAAAAATTTCTGTCAGAGTTGCCACTCACTTTTATCAAAAAACTGAGAAAAATATCTGATATTTCTAGTTCCCCGGAGTCTGTGTTAGATTTCTGACTCTATGATTAAGGCCTTGATTTTGATTCTTCCCCAGAGTCACCAATTTTTTAGCTCTCAAAAATGTAGGCAAGATGCCTCAAGAGGTTGCCAATCTCTTGATATGCTTCAGGGTAACAGACAAGGTTGGAAGAATTCAACCTTCTACTCTTTAGGTGCTGCAAAACCTGGGTGGGTGTACCTCTCTAAATAATGCAGACTTAACTTGTAATCAATCTTCTTATAACAACTTGTTCACAATGGCAGATGGGAGTGAACAATTGTAATTCAACTTGAAAATGGTAACAATACTCTGGTCTAGATTCTAAAATGCTCAATTTTAAAAGATGTAAAGAGAATGAATGAATTCAAAATGATAAAATGCAGAGACCAGTGCCTTATTGGGTATGCGGAGTCAAATGAAATCAAATGAGAAACACTTTCTGGAGAAAACTCAAATTATCTGGCATATATCTGTTTACAACTTGTATAAACATGCAAAACTGTGACTACTAAGCTCTACTTGAATAATCCAATTGAATCTCTCTGATTACTATGATTAAATAAAAGGATTTAGTCTTTACTTGAAAGAACCAATCAATCAATCACACAAGTACAACAAATGTGCACTGATAAATTGAATACAAACTTGTCATATCCATTTAAACAACCAGAAAGAGTCCATCTTGGAGACAACTTAGCCATACTTTCATCAAATTCAACAGATAATTGAGACCAAAAATGTGCAGCAACATCAATTGACTTTCATAAATACCTCCGATTTGAAAACATGCATCATAGTCTCTGATCTGATGAATTTATAGTACTGTATCCATCAAAAATTGCCTACTGTATATTAAATAACTAATAGCTCATGATAATTACAATTGTAAAAATGCTTATTTATACACAAGCATTTTGATAAAATGCTAAAATGAGAGAACATGTCGGCTTAGCACAAAAATCAGGCTCCAATCGAGCTGGCAAGTAACGGCTCTCAGGCAGATACATGTCAGCCTTAATGTTTTGTATTTCTGTTAATCACCTGTGAACAGTCGGCGAGACACAATATATCGTCCTGCCGAAGGCAATTCAATCGTTAGACATCTCGTGCACATTCTGATATCACTGTGACTTATCACTCTCAGGGAGACGTCATACAGACTTCAATTACGTTGCGCCGAAACAAACTTTTCCTTACGTGCTTTCCTGTCGCTGAGACACATGGATATCTCTCGTCGATGAACTCTTTTAGCCTCATTCATATTTGCTGTAGCTCATCCGGGTTGTGGAGACACCCTGTAGATCCCTTTATGTTTTCACGAGAGCACCTCTACCTTTTGTGTGTCGCTATGACTTAAAGTTCCTCTCGCCGACGAGCCCATCATGTAAATCATTGTAGCTTCCATCGATCAGAGAGACCTCTTGTAGATTATCCAATGCCTCACCGAAGGTCTTCAATTATCCCTGCGTCACCGAGATAAGGAAACACCTATGCTGACAAGGATGTACATGTTTTTCATCGGTGAGACCGGAGGTCACTCGCCGAGACCTCATGCCGATATCGCTTACCGATATTCCTTTCATCCTGTGTACATCACCGAGACATAAATCCTTCTCGCTGAAAGCCACAATAAAGAAAACTTCCAAGCTCCATCGGTGAGACAAACCGAATTCGCTATGAGATATCACCGAAACCTTATGTTGGGCTGAAGTGAGCACAATGCAAAAGTCGGTGAGACAAGCAAGGCTCGCCGAGACATGATGCCGATAACCCATAGCCTTTGCCGAAAAGAAACCCATATGTGAAGTCGGCGAGACATATTGTATTCGCTAAGACCACTTGCCGAAACCTTTACCCTACGCCGAAGGGGCCCATAGTGCACCTGTCGTTGAGACATCCAGAATTCGGCAAGACGCTAGCCTGACCGCCAATACAAATGCCGATAGAATCCACCCCGGTCGCTGAAACAACAGAAACATCTTGCTGATAGGCAACAAATGTTTGCTAGCAGAAAAATGGATCAGAGAGACCCAAATGTTGTCACACCGAAACACCTGAAACAAAAGATATTAGTAGAAAAACACAGTGGGTCGGGGAGACAATGGGAGACCTATGCCGAAATGAACTAGAATGTAAAATATGCATGACCCAACAGATTCAATGGGACAATATAGAAAAAATGGGTGAAATATGCATATGGTAGGACCAAATCTAGAAATTTATGAGTGAAAACATATGTAAAAACATCAGATATTTACAGTCCCAACACATACTACTCGAGAGCCAACGACTAGGTGAAGTCCACAAACAAACTACTAGTTTCCATAATTCACGTCGTGCAACGTGGAGGAAGTTGATTGGGAGGAAAGGTTATCTGCCATACTATGGGCATGTCATATGACGTACAAGGTGATGACTTAGCACACACTGTTCCAATTGATGCACAGTCAAGAGGCGATAGTGCTAGTAGAGTACATGGTGTCGAGCTTGAGAATAGTGGTTGAGAATTGATTGGGTGACAGAGATTTTGGAGTGGTTATTCCAGTTCAAGAAAAATGATGAATGAATAATTATGGCACAGTGGGTGACAAAGGCAATGCAAAAGAGAAGAAAATATTGGCATGACAAACACCTCCGTCAGATGAATTTTTGATCGGGCCAATTAGTTTTGAAATATAACGATTGTAATGAGATCAAGCCAGGGAAGTTCAAAGTTTGGTGGCTCGAACCCTTTAAAATCAGGGAGGTTTGTGAGAATGAAGCAATCAAGTTGGAGAGTTTAGATGGGATGCTATTACCAGGCACCATTAACAGGTCGAAGCTCAAGCCGTATCAGGAGAAAAGAAACAATAGCCATCAACATGTTGGGATACATGACAAAGGATTGGAAAGTGAAAGAAAAAGAAACTAGAGAAGAAGAAGACTGGAGAATAGGAGGAAGTTAGTATGGACTAGAAGAGGATTGGATTGCACCAGGAGGTGATAAGATAATCGAAGAGATGCTTGCCAAAAAGATAGTGGAGGACATTGCAGTGCCCTGAGTCCACAAACACTTGACCAATGCTTTTTTTGAGACACTCACCCTTTTGAGAAGGGTGTGGGGTCATTGGAAATATTAGGTACCCTACGAAGGCGAATGAAGGGTATATGTGTCATATGAATTAGATGAGGAAGCACAAAAGGAGAAAAAGTAGAAAACTAAAAGAGGAAGAAAGGAAAGAGAAAAACAGACCAAAAGCGATGAAAACGAATGGTGGGATGAAGGTTAGAATGAGTACTCAGAAAAAATGGACCATGTATGAAACCAATAATGATGATGGAAGATATATTTGTTGGTGCCTAGATGAATGAATACAATGACGACTTAGCCAAATATGCCAGAGACAATGGTCGAGAGCCACCCACATTGGTGACCTCGTATGGATTGTGGTGAGTGATACTAAATCCTAAGGGCCCATTGATCGTGCCCAGAGAAAACATCACTTGTTACCAGAAATTAGACAATATGTAGATGAGAGTTACAAAGGTATGGGTCTTGCGCCATTGGTTGATTTTTTTTTATTTGCAATACTTAGGAACATGTTGTGAGGAGGAGTGTTATAAGAGATTGCCTTTTTCTTGCAAATGGCGATACACCTCGAAAGTTAAAGTACGAGGCGATGGGAGAAAATCACAAAAGAGAAAAATTGAGAAGTAGATAATAAAATTGGTAAAAAGAAAAAAAATGGAAAAAGTGAAAAATAAACTAGGAGAGTTAAAAATTTCAAAAAATAGAAAGAATGGATGAAAAAATCAAAAATTGAAAAAAAAGGAGATAATGAAAAAATTAAAATGCAAGGAGAAGTTGAAAAAAGTAAAGAGAAGGAAATAAATATTAAAAAATGCAAAAAATAAGAAAATATTATTATTAAAGTGAAAAGGTTATTAAATTAAAATTTACATTAAAGACATCAAAAGAGGCCATACGACCTAGGAAGGCTCATAATGTATGACCAAGGGAGGATATTAATTCAACATATCAAAAAGCAAAATATAAAACATGAAACAAGTACGATGATATATCAAAGGGAAAAGTTGGCATAAGGAATAAGCACAACAATTGAAGAATACATCCAAGGTTAGGATGTATGATATTTTGGAGGTAGACAGAGGGTTCACCAAGCAAAGTTCCTGAGCAGAATGAGAGACTGCATGAAAAATCAAAACAAATCCGTACATCGTACAAAGAAGGCAACCGAAAATGTTCATACAAGCAGAAAGTAAATTCGCAGGAGAAATTAAATTAGAGACTATTGGGTGAGAGGTTGAGAAAATCAGATGACAACTTCTGCAAAGACTCTTGTATGAAATTCTATTGAGGGCACTGTACAAAAGTTTGTGGACAATAAAATCATATGACCTCACAAAGAAAAGGGCGTACGATTGGAGAAAGTTTTATCTGGATGAAATCAAACAAAGCCAAACCCATACAAATTTCATCATATAGAAGGATGAACTCAAACCATATTTTTTAGAACAATTGGGAGTGTATGGTCAGTACATGACATAAAGGATAGAGGGATGAATCTCATACGACAGTGTACACAATAAAATAACTTTGTATGGAAAGGTGAGTAGGCGAGAGGAAGGTTAAACGTATAATGGGTGGTCATACATACAAGGGACAATTTGGTATGACAGAGACAAAAAGGAGGCATTATACGACTAAGCAGAAAACATTCCAATAGTGTACGATCCAAATAGGGAGGTAGAGTATGGTTAGAAAGAAAAATCGTATGCCAAGAAAGAGTGACCAACACTAGATGAACAATAAGGAGACATAAAATCGTACAGTGGAAAATACTATGAAGAGTGTATGGAAACCAAAAGCAATTGGTACGATAATCAGGAGGGTGTTGATAGGTCCTGTGCAGAGGCCAAAGGTGTTAGAAGAAGTAAAAGAGAAGTTAGTGTAGAGAAAGGGGGTGACAAAAATAAGTTGCTGTAATGATTAGGAAGAAACACATTGGTTATATAACTTGTTCCCAAGTGTGTTAGAAGATAGTCATTTTTAGGACATGGCAGCCACAAGTAGCAATAAAGGAAAAAGGCCACCACCATTTCATCCATGGATAACAATAAGAAGCATAGAAAAGAGCAGTGATGATGTAGTCACAACCGACAATATCACGTGGGAGAGTCTCAACAACACAAAGTGTCATTCCTGGTGGCTCTCGCCTTAAAATGACCACATACTGAAGTGGTCATTGGAGAAGGCACAAGTAGACAAAGTAACGAGATGCCGTTCTTTAACTCTCGGGAGTTCAAGCCATATCTTAGGCAAATGATTATATACTATGACTGAAATGGCCACAAGTTAGTCATCAATTATAGAGGATGCTAGGTAACCATCTCATATAAGTCACCCTAGTTTACAAGGATATTCAGGATACCTTCTCGAGGGGCGTCGATTGCAAAGCCCTTGGGGAAACTGTGACAATAGATGAAGGAGAATCTAATAGTGATGGTGTGTAGATCCAATCTCCCCCAGGAGGAGAGAGATAGCATTTGGAGTGCCGACAATAGGGGTTGCAGAAGAACTTCCTGGGCAATACCGAATGGAAGTTTCTATTAAATATAATTAAGAGTTGGTTGACTGGGGCGAGCAAGGCATCAAACATTGTGGTGTGGATGATTGGCTTGATGACAGGGTTGTATTCAAGCAAGGTGTATAACTGGGTGACATTACTCTTAGAGCGGATTTAGGAGTTCTTAAGCCTATGACACATCATTTTACATGATGCAATAGTCTATTGGATTGCTGTTGGATGCCATTTACACTTAGGTGCAGATCAACAACTAGGGAGATTGCAACTGGTCGACTAGCTAGATGCGGGTTGGCCGACTATGTTTTATTGGGAAAACTTGGGGGTGCAGATTGTAGGCGAGGACATACCTCACTTGATACCACCAATGAAGAGGAGGCACATAAGCATCTCACTACCCCGACTAAGCGAGGATGACCGTGAGTCAAGTGGAGATGATGGTACACTGAGTGTAGAGGAGGCCATCAAGTTGTCCTCTTCAGAGGAGGAGATGAGTATAAGGAAAGCTTAGGTGTGGAACAAACTCTCCAAACGCCAAAACCTCAGGGAAGAATGCAGAGGTGACTTTAAATTTTGTAATTATAGTTCAATAAGGTATACATGGAAATAATTAACAGAAAAGAGAAATGAACATATATACAATTGAATATTAGATTTATGTGGGAAAACCCTTACGGGAGAAAAACCCACCACACTAAGAAAATCCTCTTTGTATTTTAGTAAACAAAATTACATACATAGTACAAACTTCACTTTCTGATGTCAATTTTACAGTAGCAAACATTCACTGATCAATCTTATATAGAAATTTAGCCTCATAATGCTCTCAGACGCATACTATGAATCCACTCAGATCAATCCGTGTTCAATATCAAATAGAAATATCCATTACCTGAATTGATTATAGTCATCAGTTACAAAATATATCTCATTATGTTCATGGTCTATTGATCTTCCACATAGGAATAGTTGCACCTATACAACTGCTAACGGTTCACATACCGCTTCTCTGATTGGCTCAGAATGTGCCACGTAGGATAGATGTTCGGTCAAAGAAGTTCAAATAGAATCGCATGTCGGTGAGACACTAAACTGTATGTGTCTCCCTGATGCCAAAATGCCCGATCACAGAACCATTGGCATGACTATTGCTATTGGCAACACCTTGAGAAGTCATATTGAATTCACCAGCCTATCGCCAAGATCACATGCATTGGCTAGAGTTCTTACTGAATGCAAACCTAACCAAGTATCATCGGTCAGAGTTACATTGATGTCATCGGCAATTCATGTCACCCCGACTAGTCTATCGGCAAGAGCAACACCATTGACAAGAGGTTACATCAAATTTCATCATGTGGAGATCCATCAGGAGTTCATAAACAAATCCGTTGGTGAGACTAGCGCTCTCGACAAGAGTTCATACTGTCTCCCTGATGAAATCCTTTGCTAATGACACGTGTCCACTGCTCGTGCATTTCCAAAAAATCAAGCTGGGAATCTACAATATTTTCAAGAAGTCTCTCAGAATTCCGAGTGGTCCCCACATCCATCAGCTTAAGTTAGGAAAATACCAAACACCGCGACATGGAAGGAGATCGCCCAGTCAAAGAAAACACAAACTTAGCAAATCCACGACAAGGTTTCAAAGTTACAAAAAATGCCGATGCCGTGACAATGAAGGAAGTCGGTTAGTCAGAAAATTCTGTAACTTCCAAACTCTACAAAACGGTTCCAAAGTATTTGGGCGATAGGCTGATAAAGAAGACCAATAAAGGGTAACTCCTCCAAGTCTTAACAAAGATACAAGCCAACAAGTTGAGGCACCATTTTCCAACAATCTCCCACTTGACGAAGACTTACTGGCTTCCTTCAAACTCGAAGTTAGTGAAAGTCATGGGCTCCAAGGCCCATCGAATTGGCACACCACTTGTACTTGTCTGTGCTCACTGGTTTCGTCAATGCATCTGCAACATTTTCCAGAGCATCCAATTTTTCTAAAGAGACCTTTCCATCCTCCACCATATCTCAAACAAAATGATACTGCACATCAATATGTTTCGCCTTGGCATGGAAAGTAGGAGTTTTTGCCAGACAAATAACACTTTGATTGTCACAGTAAATTGTGATTTTCCTTGCATCAAACTGAATGTTAGAACACAAACGTTTTAACTAGATTTCTTCTTTATAGGCATGTGTTACTGCCATGTATTCTGCCTCTGTAGTGGACAAAGCAACTACAGCCTGCTGCTTACTCATCCAACTAACTGCACCACCATTCATTATGAAAATATATCCACTGGTGGATCTTCTGCTATCAATGTCCCCTGCCCAATAAGAATCCACATAGCCTTGAATGTTGAGAGTCCTCTGTGATTCAACCAAATTTCCATGGTAACACAAGGCATATTCTGAAGTGCCCTTCAACTATCTAAACACTCTTTTCAAAACATCCCAATGTGTCCTAGGATTTTCCATAGAACAACTAAGTACTCCCACTGCTTGGGTAATGTATGGCCTTGTACAAACCATTGCATACATTAAACTGCCAACTGCACTAGCATAATGTACTCTGGTCATGTCCTCCATCTTAGTAGGAGATTTTGGACAGTCTTCAATAGATAGCTTCGTTCCCTGTAAAACTGAAACAACTAGCTGCTTACAATCAGTCATACAAAATCTCTCCAGAACAATATTAATATACTTACTCTGACTGAGCCAAAGTTTTCTACTCTTCCTGTCCCTGGTTATTTCCATTTCCATAATATACCTGGTTGCACCAAGATCTTTCATTTTGAACTTTGCAGACAACTAAGATTTTAGGTCAAAAATCATTAACTTACTATTGCCTATGAACAACATATCAACATAGAGAGCAATAATAAGAACACAATCATTTTCAGCTTTGTAGTACACACAATGATCAGATTTGATCTTACAAATCCCAATGACAAGACAAAAGTGTCAAACTTCTGGTACCACATTCTAGGAGATTGTTTTAATCCATACAAAGATTTTTTCAACTTGCAAACCAGATTTTCTTTACCTTTTTCCACAAAGTGCTCAGGCTGGGACATATAAATTTCTTCTTCAAGGTCACCATGAAGAAATGTTATCTTCACATCCACCTGTTCAATCTCTAAGTCATACGTTGTTGCAAGTGACAAAATAAATTTGATAGACATCAACTTAGCTACAAGAGAAAAAATTTCTCCATAATCAATTCCCTCTACCTGGGAATACCCCTTCGTAACCAACCTCGCCTTATACTTTTCCACATTGCCATCCAGACGTATTTTTTTTTAAATACCCATTTGCAGCCAACAACTTTTCTTCCTTCAGGCAAGGGCATCAAACTCCAAGTATCATTCTTTTCTAATGATGCCATTTCTTCATTCATGGCTTCCAACCAAGAGTTTGAATCAGACATTCTAAATGCCTCTTTTACAGTCCTAGGCTCATCAGTGCTAAAAATTAAAGCATAGGAACAAGTAGTATCTAACAAAGAAAACCCATACCTATCAGGTTGCTTTCTTTCATGTGTTGACCTCCTCACAGGCTAAGGCTGAGGTTGTTCTTCTTCTTCAGAACTCTCAGAACTACTTGGGATCTCCTCAATTTTAGGTACATTTTGAATTTTCAATTCGAATTTGTTTGGTGTCGGAGGAATTTCAACTACATCTTTTTTATCTTCTAATTTCGTCTCTGACTACAGATCCAAAGTAGAAGGCTTCAGCTCATGAAAAATAACACTTCTGCTATATATAACCTTCTTCGTATCAGGATTCCAAAGCTCGTATCCTTTTATGCCAACACTATAGCCAATAAAAATACATTTAACAACCTTGTTTTCCAATTTAGACCTTTTTTCATTTGGCACATATGCATATGCCTCATAGCCAAAGACACAAATGTGTCTCAGAGAGGGCTTCTTTGCATACCATGCTTCCAAAGGTGTTTTCTCAGAAAGAGCTGAATTAGGAGAACGATTTATTAAGTAACATGTTGTTTGCAACTGCATCAACCCATAACTTCTCTTCCAAGCCAACACTGCTTAGCATACTCTGTGCTCTTTCCATTACTGTCTTGTTGAACCTTTTAGCAAGTCCATTTTGTTGCGGAGTGTAGGGTGTAGTTTTATGTCTTTTAATCCCATGATCTTTACAGTATCTCTCAAACTCATCAGAACAAAACTCACCACCATTTTCAGTCCTTAAACATTTTATTTTTCTTCCAGTCTGATTTTCCACAAGGTTTTTAAATTCCTTAAAATGATTGAACACTTTTGATTTACTTTTCAAAAAATAAAAAAAAGCCCTTCTTGAATAATCATCAATGAACTATACATAATATCTTGATTTAGACAAAGAAGGAACATTTACTGGACCAAAAACATCAGAATGTATATAATCAAGTAAACCAGAAGATTTATGAGGACTGGAGTAAAATGAAACATGGTGTTGTTTACCATATATACAATGTTCACAAAACTTGAATTCGAGGTTACAATCTTCAAGCCCCTCAACCAGGTTTTTATTTTTCAAGGTTTTTAAACCTTTTTCTCCAATATGGCCTAGCCTATGATGCCAAAGCATAGTCTTTTCTACTGGAAGCTTAACTTCCATAGAGTTTGCACTATCAGGAACTTTTCCCTCCTTTTCTCCATGAGTAGCCTTCTGTGACTTTGCAGAGACAATATTGCATTGCACAACATGTGCATCCAACTTATACAAGGTACCAATACGAGCACCCCTAGCTAACTCCATTGAGCCTCTAGCCATTTTGCAGCCATTTCCAGAGAATGCGACTTGCACTCCAACATCGTTCAACCTACTAACAGAAAATAAATTTTGAGATAGACCTGGTATATGCATTACATCATTGATTCCCTTCACTCTTCCATCACAGAACTGTATTCTGACTCTTCCACGACCAACTATTTCCAGAGATGAATCACTTGCCAAATACACCCTTGCACCATCGTATTTTTCATACTTAGTGAACCAGTCTCTATGAGATGTCATGTGGAAAGATGCTCCAGAATCAATCAGCTAGACATCATCTGATGCCTATGTAGCCAAGGTTGCAATGAAAGCATCTACATCACTCTGAGAAGAATCATGGTTAGAATTCTTCTTCTTCTTCTTTTTCTCCTCTTTACAATCCTTTCGGACATGACCATGTTTCCCACCATTCCAACACTTCACCTTGGAATTCTTTCCAAGAGAGTTTGATCTCCCTTTTAATTTTGATTTGGAATTCTTGTCCTTCTTCTTGCCTTTTTCTTTTGATCTTCCTCTAACAGCAAGGGCCTCCTTCGCCATCTAAGAAGATTTTCTTCTCATATCTTCTGATAAAAAAGAAGCAACAACATCTTCCATCTTAAAAGAGGAAGTAGTACTCCCAATAGCCATCACCAAGTGATCCCAAGAATCCGACAAAGAACATAACAATAGCATACAATGATCTTCTTCATGAATATTCACACCCACAGATGCTAATTGAGCAATCAACATGTTGAAAGCATTCAAATGATCAACAACAGATGATCCTTCCTGCATTTTCAAAGAATACAACTTCTTCCTCAAGAACAACTTATTCACTAGGGACTTGCCTTGATAAATAGCTCTCAGTCTTTTCCACGAAGAAGATGCAGTCTTTTCTTCATGAACATTCAGAAAGAACAGAGTCTGCTAAACAAAGCCTTATCAACCCCTTTGATTTTCGATCTGTGAGGTCCCAATCTTCTTGCTTCATGCCTGTAGGCTTCGTTCCAGACATAGCAAGCCAAAGATCACGGTCAACTAACAGATCTTCCATTTTAAATTTCCACAACTCAAAATTGCTGCCATTGAATTTTTCAATTTCAATCTTTCCTGGCGTGCTTGCCATCTTAATTTGTAATTTGAATTACCAGACTTCTACAAGACTCCCACTGAAACATAATTGACACAAAAAACCCAACGTACCCATAAGGGTAACACAATTGGCCAGGCTCTGATACAACTTTTAAGGAAAGCTTAGATGCAAAACAAACTCTCCAAACACCAAAACCTCAGGGAAGAATGCAGAGGTGACTTTAAATTTTGCAATTATAGCTCAATAAGATACACATGAAAAGAATTAAATAAAAAGAGAAATGAACACATATACAATTGAACACTAGATTTACGTGTGAAAACCCTTACAGGAGAAAAACCCACCACACCAAGAAAAGCCTCTTTGTATTTCAGTAAACAAAATTACATACATAGCATAGACTTCACTTTCTGATGTCAATTTTACAGCAACGAACATTCACTGATCAATCTTATACAGAACATTAACCTCACAATGCTCTTAGACACATACTATGAATCCACTCAGACCAATCCATGTTCAGTATCAAACAAAAATATCCATTACTTGAACTGATCATAGTCATCAGTTACAGAATATATCTCATTCTGTTCATGGTATATTGATCTTCCACACAAGAACGATCGCAACTATACAACTGCTAACGATTCACATACCGCTTCTTTGATTGGCTCAGAACGTGCCACGTAGGATAGACGTTTGGTCAAAGAAGTTCAAATGGAATCGCATGTTGGTGAGACACTAAATCGTGTCTCCTCGATGCCAAAATGCCTGATCATAGAACCATCAACATGACTATCGCTATCGGCAACACCTTGAGAAGTCATATCAAATTCACCAGCCTGTCACCGAGACCACATGCATCGGCAAGAGTTCTTACCGAATGCAAACCTGACCAAGTATCATCGGCCAGAGTTACACCGATGTCATCGATAGTTCATGTCACCCTGACCAGTCTATTGGCAAGAGCAACACCATCGGCAAGAGGTTACATTGAAGTTCATCACATGGAGATCCATTGGCAGTTCATAAACAAATCTGTCAGCAAGACTAGTCTCTCAACAAGAGTTCATACCGTCTCCCCGATGACATCCTTTTCCAATGGCACATGTCCACTACTCATGCATTTCTAGAGAATCAAGTTGGGAATATACAATATTCTCAAGAAGTCTCTTGGAATTCCAAGTGGTCCCCACATCCATCGGCTTAAGTTAGGAAAATCCTGAACACTGCGACACGGAAGGAGATCACCCAGTCGGAGAAAACACAAACTTAGTAACTCCATGAAAAGGTTTCAAAGTTACAAAAAACACTGATGCCATGACAATGAAGGAAGTCGGTCAGTCAAAAAATTCTGGAACTTCCAAAATCCACGAAATGGTTCCAAAGTTTAGGATTTGGGCGACAGGCCAATAAAGAAGACCAATAAAGGGTAACTCTGCCAAGTCTTAACAAAGATATAAGCTAGCAAGTTGAGGCACCATTTTCCAACAATGAGCACATAGGTCTCCCTAGTGGGGGACGCAAACTCACAGGAGGTGGAGGATGCAATACCTTTGGAGCTAGTAGTTGAGCCACAACTAGCCATATCGATACAATCGATAGCAATGTTTGTGCCCATATCACCACTAGTTGCATTGCTAGTAGTGCCCATACCACCACCAGTTGCACTGCCAATAGTGGCTACACCACCACCAATAGTTGAAGTGGACGATAGTGTGATAAAGGACAAAAAGCTTGATGTGTGGTGGGGGGAGATGGGTGCACCGATAGGCACCCCTCCACCATCACCAGAGCCCACTCGAGAGCCACCCTATGAGTTGAATGAGATAGAGGCCACTCACCCACCTACTCTGCACATAGAACCACCCTCACGACCAGAGCAACCAAGTACACAACTGCAACCGTAGCCATAGTTTTCCCAACTCATCGTGAGGCTAGCCTTGTGACCTCCACGACCAACCTCAAAGTCAACCCAACTAGCCTCTTGGCCAGTCGCATAGATAGTTTGGCCACCCTCACGGTAGATTCCTGGCTAGCTCGGCCAACCTCACAGGTGAGCTGCATGAAACCTTCACCCTCACGACCAACACAAAGACAGACACATCTAGGAGGACCAGGAGAGGAAGAGTCGAGTGAGGAGTTTGAGGGGCTCTTTCGGATTAGCCAACCTGATCCTCACGACCCCCTTGGTACATTGTAGAGATATTTGAGTGAGTTGCAGGGGATGGCTCAAGTCATATACGAGGTGGGAGAGATAGGATAACAGTTGGTCACAGGGCTCGATCCTTTGGTGGCACAAGAGGATAAGAGGATCTTGGCCTTTATGCAACATGGGTGTGAGTAAATTCTTTCAATGTTTTATTTTGAGATGATGGCTAGGGTTGGAGATTGGGGAGATGTTGGTCACTTGGAAGCTAACTCGACCCACTATAGTGAGGATGCAAGACATGGTCCTCACCACACTCCATGGGATGGAGAAGAGTTACAGAGATGTCTCCCTTCAATGGCACCGCTAGACAATTTCTATAGAGGAAGCTATTAAGGTGAGAGATAGAGCATTGGAGTAGGTGGAGAGTAATGGAGCAGAGTTGGCAGATCAAATTCACAAGTCATAGGAGTAGCTGGCTCAAGTGACTATCGATGAACTATGAGAGTCACAACTCTTGAGTAGACAGTGGCTGAGAGGGAGAGAGTAGTGGCATAGTGTGATGTGCAATTAGGTGAGAAGGAGAGATTACTTGCATAATCTGATGCATAGTTGGCCAAGGCAGAGAGACTCCTAGTAGAGGAGGAGGGACAACTGCAGGAGGAAAATGAGTTAAAGGGAAGGAACCAAGAGCTCGAGAGGATGAATGCCAAAATTTTAGAGGCAGTGCAAATGGTGAAGACAATATGAGAGGTAGTTGGAAGCTAACCAAAAACTTCAGCATCAACAACAGTTAGCGAACAAGACCCCTACATCATAAATGCTTCAAGGGCGCCCTCTCACCCTCCCTCTTCTTTATTTTTCCCTTTTTGTAATCCCTATTTTGGTTTTTCCATCTGGAAGATGATTTGTTTTGTTGGGTGGATGATGTAGTCGGCTTAGAGTGTCCATGTTGTTTAGTTGGCCAATTAATGTAATTAAATAAAAATATAATGTATGCAACAAAACATTTTATATTACATGTTTTGAGAATTAAGTCACTAAGTAGTTTTGATTAGTTGTAGTGGGTAGTTGCGACGATTGGTGTTCTCAACCACCACCAACAACTATATATATGTTTGTTTCATTATAGTTGAGGACATGTTATGATGTGACACAACATAGATGATTGTATACTGTATCTATTGCATTAATGAATGATAACACCATTATTCTGTGCACATTATGCATTCATAAACATTTCTTGTATATGTTATGCAAATTACATTCTCATTTACTCTAGTATCTTGTCAAGTCATTCCTATGAGTTGATAAAAACTTCAAAGAAAATGCAATTTGGAAGGCATGAAATCAAGACTCTATGACCCTTTTGGAATCCTTCCTAATGAGGCCAAATCTAGAGCTTCAAACAAGCTTTGTAGGTCTATCAAGTGTTAAGGAACTAAGGAATTTTAGAAGATAATGAAATAGGAGGGGATTTCAAGTCAATATCATTAGGAACAACGATTGATTTCTTCAAGTGAATTAGAGGAGGTGATAATCATATCTTTTGAAGTAAATGAAATATCTACATTACAATTAAGACAAGATTGCTAGGGTGTAATTCTGGATTCTATGTTACCTCGAACACCAAGCACCTTTGTATACAAGTGCACCATAGATAAAGGATTTGGTAGTATATGTGTTAAATGTTTTTCCATTTTTACAAATCACATATAGTCTAGGTAAGATGCAAAATTTGGGACACTACTTTAGCTATGTAAAACCATGATGGATCATAAGCTCACTTAAGCAATGTCTAAAGACAACTATATGATGTAGAAGTTGATAATCCAACCTCACAGATCCCAATGAATACCTGCAAGCAAATAACCTGTCACATAAACAAGATCAGGAGACACAAGAATGGTGCTCTACAAACATGAAGCAAAAATGCATTAACCATTGTATTCAATTACAAAAGATCAATCCTTATAAAAGGAGATCCAAACCCTAAAGGTGAAAACCATAGGAGTAATAATAAAATAAGGAATGCCTAAGTTTAGCTTAAGTGAAATAGAGTAAAGGTGACTTAATTAATTAATCAATATGATTAAATTAATTAAGTAAACAACCTATTTACTCTAACACACCCTTAAGATGAACTTATGGAGAAGCTAAAAAACAAAGGACATATGCACAAAAGCAAATATGGGTCCCGACAACTAGGCCTGATGAGGTACCCATGTATAAATGTAAAATATCTCTCACAACATGAGAAAACAAGAAAACCTCATGGGAAAAACTCCTCTCCAAAAGAGAGAAATACATTTGAAGGTCTAAGAAGCCTCCAAACAAGAATGCCCCAAAAAGAATAGGAACAAGTGAAGGACTAAAGAAGCCTCCAAACAAAAGTGAAGGATTGAAGAATCCTGCAACAAGAGTGAAGGACGAAGAATCCTCCAACTAAGAAGAAATTGTCCCAAAAGATAGGAACAAAGGATGAACATGAAAAACACCACTAAAGCATGAAGAAGCTGCAAACACTATCGTAGAATGATTGCTGAAATGGTGAAAGAACAACCTCCGCTGAAACATATGATGATCAAGATCAAGAAGAAAAGAATCTATATGAGTTCCCCCAATGACACTACTTTTATTTGATGGAAAACCAAGGAAAACATCAAGAACTCAAAGATACAGATGGGACAAGTACCAATAGTCTGAAGAACTGATCAAGTGAAAATGAAAGGTCACCTCCTAAATGTAAGTGTCCATATGTTAAGTGATCCATCTCAACGAAATATAGGTAACCAACCACTGATGTACTCTATATCCAAAAGTACATAGGAACAAATACTGAATACATAGCTCACTCCAATGAAACCAAGGAAGCAATATCACCAATAGTAGAAACCCCCCATAATGTTGACAAGGGAGATTCATGATAGGTACACTGAAACTGAATGCCAAAAATAAGTGCATGAAGAAGAACCAAGAACATATGAATGTGAAAACATGAAATTACCAGCAAAGTATAAAGGGTGTGCAAGTAAAGGCACACACACATGAGGCAATAATCAATGTGATTCATTGCTATCGTGGAAGGAACACTCACTAGACAAAGGTATGATGGCAAACAAAGGAAAACATCAAACCCCCATGACACCTTATAGAATAGTGCAAGTACAATAATGGCACAATATGATGTGAAAGAATCCCAATACTACATAAAGCTGAGGCATTTTATTTTAGTGTGTTTACAAATGATAAATTCATGCAATGTGGGCCCATAAGGTCCAAAAAAGACTACATCTGAGAAGGATTTTTGGAAAAAAACAAAAAGAAAATCTAGAAACCACCTGCACCACTACAAAGAGCTTAGAACCAGCTTTCTAATGATATCTTTTTTTCCTATTTTCAACATTGTATGCAAAAGTTATGTTGAAAACATTGAAGGCAACTCCAGAAAAGAAGATCTGAATTTGACTGGAAATAACAGTGACCTAAGAAAAAATCTCCAAAAAATACTTGCACCACTGGAAATTTCTCTAAGTCCTCTTTCTAATGATATCTCGTTTTCCCGATTTCGACATCGTGGGCAAAAGTTATTGCCTCTGGAATAAAACTTCCCTTAGAGGGCAATTACACAGTTTGTTGGAAAAATTTTGACGACCATATGACCGTTGTAGCAAAAATATGGCATTAAAATTAATGGCCAAATGACCATTGTTGTATTTTCCCAATTGGACTAATTTAATTTAATTTAATTTTTTTTAAAAAACAATTAAAAAAATTACATTATTAATTTTAAAAAATGGATTTAAATTTTTTTTTTTTAAAAAAAGGCAAGCCATAGGCTGCTGCCACTGGGTGGTTCCCAAGGGGCCGCTACCCTGCCAATGGTAGGAGGCGGTACCCCATGGTACCACCCATGGGTGGGACCCAAGGGGCCGCTGCCCTACCATAGCAGGGGGGCGGTACCCCTTAATAAAAGCTTGCATTTTTTTTTTAAATAACTTTTAAAATTTCAAAAAACCTGCATTAGCTTTTAGAAAAGGATTTTAAATATATATATTTTTTCAATTTGATTTTTTATTGATCAGTAATTTTTTTTTCTTAAACCATGGAAAAAATCAATATTTTTTAAAAATTACCTCGATCTATGTGCTGGGAGGCCATACAACCTCTCTGGCAATTTTTTTTTTGTCTCAGAGGCTCTCGACTCAAAATTAGATGATTTGGTAGTTGATCTTAGGGTTTTTGGGCCTTCTGAGCACAATGGTGAGGTCTGTTTGGGCCTAAAGTGCTCCGAAAAACTAGCTACCCCTTGGATTTGGCAAAAAAGCCCTTTCTTCAAACCCTCACAGATCTGACAAACAAAATCCAATTTTGACAAAACAAAGGTCAATCTTGATTGTTTTGGCAGCTTTGGATTTAATGGAGAGCTCTGATTTGACTTTGGATGCACTAAAAAATTTCTTGAAGGAAAGATCCCTCAAAAAAGGAACAAGAAGCTTCAGATCTGGAGCTCTGATACCATGTAGAAGTTGATAATCCAACCTCACATATCCCAATGAACACTTGTAAGCAAATAATATATAAAAGAGATCAAGAGACACAAGAATGGTGCTCTACAAACATGAAGCAAAAATGCATTAACCAGTATATTAGATTACAAAAGATCAATCCTTATAAAAGGAGATCCAAACCCTAAAGGTGAAAACCCTAGGAATAATAATAAAATAAGGAATGCCTAAGTTTAGTGTAAGTGAAATAAAGTAAAGTTGACTTAATTAATTAATAAATATGATTAAATTAATTAAGTAAACAACCTATTTACTCTAACATATGAGAGGTGTTAGAACACATTTTTTTTTCCTTAAGTCATTGCATGTACAATTTTTTTAGAGGATCAAATCTTAATATCATCCCTATTTAGTTCACTAACTATTATAGTATTCATTATAGTTCGTGCAAGCTTACCTTGGCATATGAGTAAGTGGAATTGATCAGTAATGGGGAGAATAACATTGTATAAGCTTTTGCATGATACTCCAAGTGAGATGGTTGAATAACACTATTGAGAATGTTGCTGGAGAAGATGAATGTGATCCAAGAGAAATATCACATGCTTACTCATCTATGTAAAATGACATTTTATTTATTTTGTTTAAATAGAGTTAATGATACCAACTAGGAGAATAATATGAATTGGGAAATGGATATAATTAATACGAGGTTTGGTTCATGGTCATATAAAATTGCTAGTAATGAGAACTTCATTTAGTGGTACACCAACCACACTTTACTAAACATATCTTTAATGTTGCATCTTGGTAATTTTGGTAATCCATTGATATTGTGGTAAAGGCTTTACGTGGATTTATATTTCTATTGGAACGTACATTATAGCAATAATTTCTATAGGTGATTATGAAGACAATGTGGTGTATCTAGGAACTTAATTAAAGACTTTATATCCACATAGTTTGTCACCCTACTAAAGTCAATTGTAGTTGTATTTAAAAAATGTTTGGGATACATGTATCAATTAGTACATAATTTAGAATATGATTGTAAATATTTCAACAAAAATGGAATATGGCTCAAATAAATGCTCATTTTAATGTCCCCTTATAGTTGCATTAACAGATGTTATTTCATGTTATTTTTAAAAAGTCCTTTTAATGATCTCTAGATCATATCTCTTTTCATACATTCAAAAGCTAGTTTTGCAAAAAATGACCATAAAGAGATCAAAGATAATTAAATACTCGATAATATATTTAACATGGGAAAATGGTCTATTAATATGAGCATATTCCATTTGTTTATTGTGGTGATACTTAGAAGGAATAAGATAAAAATATCTAGTTGTGTATGTGGTTTTTTCCAAGACAAATTGTGTTGCTAAGTGTGATTACAAATCAATATACACCATTAAAAATCTAAAAAATAAAATAAAATGATTAATTTTAAATAATAGGTAAGGAAGATCATATGTATTAGAAAAATGGCCTTATACATCTGTTGTTGAGCATAGAGATGTTTATCATCAAGTTCTTCATATCTTTTAGTATAACCTGTAAAAATGATTAGTATAGCCTAACCTGCTCTAATACCATGTTAAAAATTATAATCTTAGGATACTAAACATTATAAATAAAATATAAAATAAATAAAATGAGAAATATACAAGCATAGATTTTACACATTACACAAGATATACATGGGGAAAACCTTTTCAAGTAAAAAATCTCATAAAGCATCATTTTATTAAATACTTACAATAATGGTCTATTACATAACATAGACTGAACTTGGGGAACACTTCTCCATATTTCCACATGGCCAATAATACCTCATGTGCATAGTGATATACTTCACTTTATAATCTTCAAATTCATCATCTCTCAAATGAAAGAGAACCTCCTAAAATATAGGAGGAAGGATGAGATAATACTTGAAAGGGTATTAGTCACACCTATTCAGCAACCCTCATTCATAAATAGTCAATAATCTAATTATTTAGACTATAATTATTTCAAATGGGATATGCTTAATAAGCATATAATATATAAGGTTTTATAACCTTATATTAGAACAATATATATAAATGTTTTAAGTGTATGACCCCTAATAACATTATGTTCTAATAGTTTCCCATGAAAGAAACCTATTCAAATAGCATAAAATAAATTTTCATTGATGAGAAGGTTGTCCAAAGATAGTTTCAGATGGGAGCTCTTCTTCGCATATGGAACTCCAAATCAAATGATAGATGAAAAAATGGAAAAATTTGATGCCTTTTGGGTTGGACCTTATCAAATTGTTAAAGGATATGGTCAAGGCACCTTTTAGCTTATGAATATTGATACAAAGTTCAAAAAGCTACTCATTCATGGTTAGTATCTTAAGCACTACTTCTCTTGAGGCATGATCTTGGGAACCTTTGTACATGTGTTTTTTTCATTTTGTCGTTGCCCATGTTTGTCATGTGTTTTGTCTTGTAAGTGTTGTGTTGTTTGTATTTGTGCAATCATGATCCCTATTTGACCATGATGAAGCATTTTTATCCCATTCTCCTTTTGATCCCTTTTTTTCTACTATTGGAGTTCTAAATTCTCATTGTGCATTCAAGAGACACACATCCCAAACTAGAGCCAATTTTTACACCCCATTTTTATGTGTTTGATTTCCTTTTATTATGCTCTCATATTGTGCATTTGAGGTTATCTGACCAACATTGATAACCAATTTGAGACATCTCTTACTGGGTCTCCATGTGTCAATTTTGTTTGATTGTTTTCCTTTGCTATCCCCCATGTCATATCATGTGTTAAAGGTTGCTAGGGTCTCAAAAATTGTAAGTGTGGAGATTTTTTTGTTCAACTTTCTAAGTATTATGTTGAATATTAGAGTTTCAAAGTTTCACTTCTTAGTATTCCTTTCCACCCAAATCTACATTGTTCCTTTCTTCCTATGAAGACATAAAATTTATCCTTCCCAACATACCTTTCCTTAAACCTCTACTTTCCCTTGATTTTTTTGAGTTGTCAAAATTTCTCTTACCATCATGCCTTTCATCCAAACCTTGGCCACCCAATCCTTATACTAATTCACCCTTCAATGCTAAATTTTTAGCCATCCCCTTAGTAGAGCATTGTTTCCTTAGTACCCCCAAATTCCAGTCCTTAACACTTTTCACTATGTTACATAATCAAGATCATGAGTTTAGATATATCCATATTTAGGTACCTAAAAGAAAGAATTCATGGCTTGTGACTCTTGAATCTCAACCCCTTGATCCTTTGCACTAAGTTACCTACCAAAGCTATATTTTTGGCCTTTCCTTTTCTCAAGAATGTTTTCCTTAGTACCTTTAATCCTTGATTTCAAATAACTTTGTTCATGTGTTCTTCTAGAGTTGGAGATGTAGAGATACCTATATTTGTTTACTTAAAACATTAAGAATGCCTTACTCTTTACTAATGAATCCTTGGAAATGTTATGGGTTTTGAGATATGCTCAAATAGGTCAATCTTTAAAACTCTAAAACTCTTGAAATTTGAAGATTTCACTTCCACCTACTTCCCTACACAACCCAAGTCGTTAGTATTGACTTAATAAGAAACTAAAAATATCCAATTGAATTCTCCCACTTGGAAATCATTATTTAATCCAAATTTATAGATTCAAAGAGACTTATAATAATAAAAGATGAAGATCCTTATGTTATAATTAATGTGACAATTGAACTTTCATACCCTAAAGTCCTCATGCCATCTCTAGGCTACCATTTCAATAAATTTAATGGGTTTTTCTCTACCTTACACACTCAAGTCAAAATATTTCATTAATTGTTAGAATAATGGTGATCATGATTATAATAATTTTCTCACACCTCCAATTTCCTCCAAAGATTTTGAGGAAGCAATTTATGCATAAGGGAATTGATGCTAATGACATCAAATGTATGGGTGTCCTATGTGATAAAAACAACAATGGATCTTTTCCCCATGTCATTTGAATGTATTAAATGATTTATTTCCATATTTTTGTTTTTAAAATGGATGGAAAACTTAAAAGGGTCATTTTCAAAGCCAACAGAAAATAGATATTCACAATAATCCCTAGGGTTTCAATTTCTAGTTCTAGGTATCATTTTTTTAGTATTTTATTGATGTGGTTTCATCCAAACTTTATAAAAAATTCCTTATAACCTTGAAATAATGAATATAACCTATAAACTCAATCTTGATTGAACATCTTTGGGTGCATTATGTTCATTTTTTATGTATTTATGAATATTTGATCAAGCAAAGGATCATAAAATATCCACAAAGATTTTGTGAGGTATCTTTTCTAAATTATAAAATAATTTTTCATGTTTACTCAAGGATTCCTAACCATTTCTCATTTAATAGTCTATAATTCTAGATATAGGTCTTTTGTGAGTGAAGATGTACGAAATACAAAAGACATAAAAGAATAAGATAAATAAATAAACCAATTATCCAAAACTTTATATATTTCCTATCTTCTTGATTGAGTTGAAGTGATGCACCCTTGTCACTTGATTTTCTACTTTGGTTGTAATGTGGATTGCTCTCACACCATCATAACCTTGACAAGATGAGATTATGATTATGATTTTAACAACACGATTTTAGCATGAAAGGGTTAAGAATAATAGATAGGAAATGCTTCAATTTATAAATTTTTGGATGATGAAATGGAGGGTTAAGATGCATTGCAATATGAAAGGTCAATATTGAAGGAGGGAGCTTGAGAAGATGGCACATGGCATAGAGAAGAAGGTTAGGTGTTCTCACACATTTATGAAAACCAACATAAGGTGGATCATAAATGTGACAAGTGGGATATAAGTGGCAAGTGTAAAAAGGGTGGGAATAAGTGCGATTGACATGTAGGTGAAAAAGGAAAGAGTAGGGTGGCTTATAAATGTAATGTGTAAGACTAGGGTGGCTCTATGTTTAAAAGGGGATCTCACACATGTGTGAGAAACTAATAGGTGATTTGGTCAAGGATGACATGGTGATGTTGACTTGTGAGTGCTCACATGTGTGGGCATTGAATGGGGATATGGGCACTTGTCACAAGACTAAAAGTTTGGGGATTTGGAAGAATTAAAAATTGGATAAAATATTAATGATGATTAGGGAATGATTAATTAATTGATTATAATAAAAAAATTAATGAGTGACAGCTAAGATTGAATTTAATTAAATTATTCAATCTTTGGAAAGAATTGTCGTCTCCTAATAGTGCATCCTTGTTGAGTAAACTCGGCCTATTGGTGAAACATTGGAACTTTTCTAGGTTTTGGGTTACCTAAAGCATAAAAGAATCTCCAAAGTAAGTTGGATCTTATGGTACTCACCTAAAACTACTTCTTGTTGGGAAAAAGGGTAAGAAAGACTGCATAAAATAAAACCTATGACTAAGGTGATGCACCAAATTTATCTTCAAACTTGCACAGCTGCTTATACACATAGTTTCAACCAACAATAAAGCTTGATATGCACAACTCAATACCTATATGATTTTTCATAAATATTTCATGAGGATATAATGCATACAATCCTAGAAGGAAAAAATACTTTTCACAGCTCAAATCACTTGCATCTCAACACAACTTATAACCTGCAACATACATATTTTTTGCAAAAAGGTGCTACTAATAAGACACAACAACAAGGAATGAGATAACTTCACAAGTAATTGCATCAATCATTCAAATGCACACAACATAACAAAAAATTAAAGAAAAATTGCTTATCTTCATTGATCTCCAAGGTGTAAACTACTATACATGTCTATCCAAAATGAGTTACAAATATTGTCTTCTGCTGAAAAGGACTTCAAAAATCACAGTGTAGAAAAAAGAAAATGATAAGAACTAACTTCAAAAATTAATTTTGAATTTACTTATGCTTTTCCAAATGGTTGTACAAAAATAGGAACTAGAAACTTCCTTGGTCGTGTATAACCAAAAAGCCTAAAATCTAGCCCGTAAACCCACCCCAAAAAGGTTCAAAGATGAAGAAAAGGTCAAGCCTTGACCTCACCTATCATAAAGGCATAAGAAACTGCTCCTAGATGCTCTCAATTCCCTTCAAAACTAAGTCAAAAACAACCCCTATATTCTTGGCACTTGTCTGTCAACTTCCTCCAACCTTCCCTATATGCTTGGCATAAACCATAAGTCTCCAACTATATCTTCTTTGACTATATCTTGAAAGCAACGTATCCCCATCTTGTATCATACACAATCATTAAATAAAGTAATTTATAACTACATCACTTTAATCAATGTTGCTTTACATTTTCAAATTGGTTTCACATTTATGCAAAATAAGGCATGACTCGGTCATGTTTGGAAAGGAAATACAAAATACAAAGTTATTAAGGGGACACATCCTAATTGCTAGGCATATGAACATAAGGCAAAGGTATTAATCATTTTTTTCAAATGTTAAAATAAAGGAAAAAATGCCTTTGAGTTATCGGCATACTCAGGGTTTTCAAACCCTAGTGACAAAACTCAAACCAAAAATTCAATGCATCTTCATTTTGCATTGCAACCTTTTGTAACTATGAGAGTCATCGACACAAGGTTTTGACATGGTCTTCCATAAAGGTTTCAACTGGATTTTTCATGCATTTTTCATGAGAAATCGACAAAATGAGCTTGGGTAAGATCTCTGTCTACATAAAATCTACTTTTATTTTCAATATTTGTGGGAAAACGCTTGTTCTTGAGCTCTACTATGCCAAAATTATGAATATATTGTCTTTCTGTGCATTTGTTCATGCTTTCTTGATATTTGTAGAAAAAGGTAGAGAAGTTTCTTTCCTCTTTTATGTTATTCACTTGGAATTGAAAATAAAGAAGTTCTTTGTACTCCATGGCCACGGCTTTACATTCTTTGCAGGTATTGAAGGCTCTATTCTCACTTTGTGGCCGAGCTTCTCCATCTCACTATCTTGAAAAGACAACAAAATCTCCCTTTTCTTTCCATTTTGTTCATGGCTCGACCCTAGGTTTTATATGCAAATGCATTTTGTAGCTTTAAAATATGTGATTTTTCCTTGAATACCTATAGAAAACTCAAGGGTTTTCATTTATGTACACAAGTGAGGGTTATTATTCTATGCAAAACTATCACCTGTATAAGTACTCATGCATTTTAGAAAACTTCTTATCAAAAGGTCATGCCTTTGTCTCTTGACACATCTTTCTGGCTTTTCCTTCATTATATCAAGGTTTTCTCTTATATTTGAACTTACTTCAACATGTTGATGTATTAAACATGGATGAAAACACCTTTTATTTTGCAATACTCAATAGTCACTTCAATACCTATGACTATCATTTCATTGGACTATTCATTAACTTTGTTTACTCCATTTTGATAGTCAACACATGTCCTTCAATAAGCATTTTGTATTTTGGGATAAAGATGCTTGAGTTGCAAGTCATAAATGACTATACTCAATATGATGATAACAATGGTTCATCTCAATCCCTCTGTCCTTAATAACTATTAATGCCATGTTTTGACTTGGAATTGCTAGGACATGATCCACCCACATAACTACCCCTGACAGTCAAAGATGATTGTTCCTTCACTATTTGTTGTCCTTCTAGTGCAAGTAATGGCTTCCACTATCATGTGATGGCATGCATTGTATGATAGATTTAGGACTGCTCCCCTATTCCTTGAAGAGCACCGTCATTAGGTTATCAATAAAATTATCTTTTGAATAGTCTTTGTGACTGTTTCTATGCATAAAATCACTGCTTCTTTACTCATTATGGTTCCATTGAGTAGATATTTGTCATTTAGGATAGTGATCCACCAACTCACTCTCATGAGTGATGAGTATTTGCTCAATGTTGACAAATAAAATGAGTTTACATTCTTATCCCTCTTAAAACACAAGAAAACAACATGCTAGGTTCAACCCTTGTGGGAGCTCATTTTACTCCACATGCTATGATGCCAAATGAAAACGATCTAGCAATGAAATTTCACCTATACCTACACAGCAAACAAACATGTTAGATAAAACAATGAAACATTGCATATGATGGATGTTCACAATAATCCTCTGCTTTTCTTGATGCCTGTGATATTGCAAACTATTTCAATGCGTTATGAGAATAAACTATATGTTTTTTGATGTATCATATGTAGAGAATATGGGTCTTGAGCTCTAACATAGATTTCTACATCTCTTGCAAGCATTTCAAGTAGCAGCAGGTCAACATATGGAGCAACCAAGTGAGAGGGACTGAAGCAAGGATGCAACAGTTCAACTTGGGGTTTGTCATTCAGGCAATGACGGATCCCTATTCCTTTCATATGCTCTTTCTTTTATATCTTCAAATGTATAGTTTATTCCTTCTATTGTATTGAAATAGTTATTCCCACAACTTGTGTGGGACACCATACATTTGTAATTATCAATAAAAGACAACATTTATGCAAAACTTGTGCAATCTTTCTCTTGTATACATTTGTGTAATAAATTGCAATTTATTTGATAATACTTTTGTGCATATAAATGGAACTTAGCAGAATTGAATGCGTACCTTCATCTTTATTTCTATAAAAAATTATTGTCCCAACTCTACCTGATTGAGTTGGAAGCTAAATTAGGTAACAAGAATAAGAAAGTGTAATTAATTAAATGGAACCAAAAAAATTAATTAAATAATAATTATTTAGTTATGAAAAATCAGAAATAAGATAAAATTAGAGATATCAATTAATTAAATATTCATTTAATTAATAATAAAATAGAAAATTGATTTTTGAGGTGTCTACAGTGAGATCTTCATTATAACATCACCATTGGTTTCTATTTTACATCTTTTGGATAAATTCAGTAACTTTGTGCCTAACTCAATATAGGCACTCATCTATTATTTTCTCCTTATGATAATCATTTATTGTTAAAATTTCCATATGTTGTGAAGTGTTGAAATTGGTTGTAGGGAAGACTAGGATGGTTTCGCTAGCATCAAAAAGAAGTATTAGACGTATTCCTCAATTGACCAATGCTTAAACACTCAATATTTTGGAGTGGGATTTGGATTACTTGCCCATCTATCCTCATCTAAAAATTTTGGATGGAAATAAATTGCAAGATCTTCAGTGATGCCTCTCTACCATTGAAAAAGCCAAAAGAAATAATTGAATGAAATATTTGTGAAGTGATGAATTCTCATGTTTTAACTCAAAAGAAATAGATGTTCACATTGTCAGATGATACAATAATGAAGAGATAGGGTGGCCTCAAATTTTGAAAATGATTTCAATTTGTGGTTAAGTGCACCAATTTGTGAGACAAAAATGGCTCTTAAGATGCCCCTTTTTTTCTAAAATCAGCAAAGTCTGATGTTCACAAGAAAATGAAGATAGTTACACTCTAAATGTGAATATGCAACAAGAACTATAGTTGTAGTGCTCTGAATCTACTTTCTAATCTACTATTTTTTTTTTAAATAATGAAGATTAAGGGTTTGAAAAAGGGGGGGCACCAAAATTGGTCTTTGAAGTGGAAACATCCTGAAAAGCTAAAATTTGAGCATCCTCCCCCCTAAATTTTTTGAAAACTAATCAAAAATCAATTTTATTCTATTTTCATTATGTGTAGAATGGATTCTAGTCTATAAAAATGTAATTTGTTTCAAAATTTGATAGAGTAAAAAACTATACCAAAACTAGCACATGCTGGTTTTTGACAAAAAATGGAGGCACTAACAAGAGAAGTTATAGATGAAAATCTTAACATAATCAAAATGTAAATTTTTTTATATGTTTAGATAGCTAAGAGAGAGCCTACTGTCATCACCAATTCTCTATAAACTTGTATGTAAAGACATGCAAACCTGATGGAGAGCATGGCCAAAAATGTGTGAAATTTTGTTACCCTTTAAGAAAATCACGTCTTTGGCACGAAATGGTCATCCAACCCTTTGGGTTGGATGCCCAAGGAAAAATCCAACTCTTTGGGTTGGTATTTCCTAATGTAACTCATTTGGAAAGCGCCAAATTTGGTGCTCACCAAATGAAGTGCATCATTTGGTGCTCGCCAAATGATACCAAATTTGGTGCTAGCCAAATAAAATGTATCATTTGGAAAGGGCCAAATTTGGTGCTCACCAAATGTGAAGCATGACTTTTTGGAATGCATTTTTTGAACTCTTTCTTTTTTCTTTGTCTTTGTCTATTAGGGAAACTATATACATGTGAAATACACATTTAAGTATAAGTTGACATTTACATATGGACATTTACTTTCTTATACTTTAAGTTATATTTCATGTATATAGTGTTAGGATGTTTGATTGTGGTTTTGGATATCTTGGAGTTATAATGCAAATTCTAGTTTTTGGAAAATCTTATAATTTTTCAAGCAATCAAATTTTAATAATCAACAAGTTGTAACATCTTTATCTCTCTCTACTCATTTTCATCTCCTTCCCTCTCTCCATCTCCTCTCCTCTCCATCCGTTTCTTCTCTACTCTCTACCTACATATCCTCTATACCTCTCTCTTCCTCCCTCCCTCCTTCCATCTCCATCTCTCCTCCTCCTCTATCTCTCTGTCTCTACATATTTATCCCTCCATCTCCCCCCCTCTTTTTATCTCTCATCTCTCTCTCCTCTCCCTCTCTACCTACCCCCCCTCTCTCTCCTCTCCCTCTCTCTACCTGCCTTTCTCTTTGTCTCCCATCTTTCTATCTCTCCTTTCCCTATCTCTACCTATCTCTCCATCTCTACTATCTATATCAACTATCCCTCTTTACCTCTCCCTCCCTCTCTCATTCTCTTTGTTTCTTTCTCTCTATCTCACCTCTCTAGATCCCTCCCTACCTATTCCCCCTTCTCTAATTATCTCTACCTACCTCTCCCTCTATAACTCCATACCACTCTCTCTCTACCTATATCTCCCCTCTCCCTCTATCTCACCTATACCTCTTTACCTCTCCCTCCCTTGCCTCTCTCTCTCCCACCCTCCCTCCTCTCTCTTTGATGTGCACCAATATGTGATACAAAAAGGGGAGGAAAGTTGGGAGGGACGTATAGATGGAGAGAGATAGAGAGGAGGTAGTGAGAGAGAAAATGGTTGGGAGAGGACGTATAGATGGAGAGAGATAGAGAGGAGGTAGTGAGAGAGAAAATGGTAGAGAGCGGGAGTGAGTGAGAGAAAGAGCGGGAGGGAGAGAGGTAAGATAGAGAGAGTAGAGAGGGAAGGAGGGAGAGAGAGTGGGGAGACATAGAGCAGTGAGAGAGAGGTGATAGAGAGAGAAGTAGAGAGAGGAGGAAGGTGGAGAGATTGAGAGGGAAGGAGGAAGAGAGGAAGAGAGAAAGAGGTATATAGGGATAGGTAGAGAGAGAGAGAATTAGAGAGGGAAGGAGAGATGGAGTGAGAGGTAGGGATGGAGAGAAAGAGAGATAAGAAAAAGAGAGCAACATAGAGATATAGGTAGGTAGAGAGGGAGGGGGAGATAGAGAGAAGTAGAGAGGGAAGGAGAGAGGGATGGAGAGAGAGAGAGAAAGAGGGGGAGAGAGGGAGGGAGGGAAAGAGAGGAGGGAGAAGGAGAGGAAGGGATATATATGTAGAGAGAGAGAGAGAGAGAGAGAGAGAGAGAGAGAGAGAGAGAGAGAGAGAGAGAGAGAGAGAGAGAGAGAGAAGGGAGAAGTGAGAGAGAGAGGTGATAAAGATAATTAAAGAGGGAAGGAGGGAGGGAGGGAGAAAGAAAGAGGTATAGAGGGATAGGTTAGATAGAGAGAAGTAGAGAGGGAAGGTGAGTGGAAGGAAGAGAGAGATAAAGATAGATAGGGAGAGAGATAGAGAGAGAGGGAGGGATAGATAGAATTAGAGAGGGAAGGAGGGATAGAGGGGGAGAGAGAGGTGAGATAGAGATAAGTAGAGAGAGATATAGAGATAATGGAGAGATATAGAGTAGAGAGTGAAGGATAGATTTAGAGAGAAAGAGGTAGAGAGAGAGAGGTGATAGAGAGAGAAGTAGAGAGGTAAGAAGGAAGGTGGAAAAATTAAGAGATGGAAGGAGGGAGGGAGGAAGAGAGAAATAGGTATAGAGGGATAGGCTAGGTAGGTATAAGTAGATATGGAAGGTGGGTGGGAGGAAAGAAGAGAGATACAAAGACAAAGAAAAAGAGATGGCGAGATAGAGAAAAATAGGGAGGGAGGGAGGTGAGATAGAGAGAATTATAGAGAGAGAATGGTGAGATATAGATAATTAGGGAAGGAAGGAGAGAATAAGAGATAAAGAGGGGGAGAGAGAGAGAGGGAAGAAGAGAGTGTGAGAAAGAGGAGAGAGAGAGAAGATGGAGGGAGGGAGGGAGAATTGAGAGAGAGTGGTGATAGAAAGATGTGATAGAGAGAAGTAGGGAGGGAAGGAGGAAGGAGGAGAGATTGGGAGAGGGAAGGAGGGAAGGAGAGAAAGGTATAGAGAGGTAGATTAGATAGAGATAAGTAGATAGGGAAGGTGGGTGGAAGGAAGAGAGATAGATTGGGAGAGATAGAGAAAATTAGAGAGGGAAGAAGGGAAAGAGGGAAAGAGGTGAGATAAAGAGAAGTAGAGAGGAGAGAGAGAGAGGGAAGGAAAGAATGAGAGAGAAAGAGGGGAGAGGAGAGAGTGAGAGAAAGAGGGGGGAGGGAGGGAGAGAGAGAGGGGGGAGGAGAGATTAAGAGAGAAAGAGGGGAGAGATAGGGAGAGATAGAAAGAGGGGTGAGGGAGGAAGGAAGGGAGGAGAGAGGGAGGGATAGGTATGAAGAGAGAGAGGTGAGATAGAGAGTAGAAATATGGAAATTAGAGAGGTAGTTCTTGAGCTCAAAGGAAAGAGAGTTAGATAAAGGGATGGAGATAGTGAGAGAGAGTGAGGTCTAGAGTATAAGAGATAAACAATGAGCAAGATAAAGAGAGCAAGATTATACAACTTGCTGATTACTAAAATTTGACCTACTAATTAATAAAATTTGACATGCTGATTACTAAAATTTGATTTTCTAAAAAATTATAAGATCTTCCAAAAGCTAGAATTTGCATTATAACTCCAAGAGATTTGAAACCAATCTCAAAAATCCTAAAACTATATACATGAAGTATGACTTAAAGTATAAGAAATTGAATATCCATATGTAATGTCAACTTATGAATTAAATGTTTATTTCATGTATAGAGTTTCCTTTGCAGAGAAAGAGAAATAAAAAAGATAAATAAAAAAGAAAGAGTCCAGGAAAATGCATTCCAAAAAGACATGCTTCACATTTGGTGAGCGCAAAATATTGTGCTTTCCAAATGAGTTGCATTTTGAAATACCAATCCTTAGGCTAGGTCATTCAAGCCATTTGGTGAGCGCCAAATTTGATGCTCACGAAATGGTCATTTCAGGTAAAAAAATAAAAGTGACCTTTTTTGTGTCACAAATTTGTGCACATACCCTTGTGACCAATTTCAAAGAGATAAGGAAAATGGCATGGTAGAGAAGGCCATTGAGTGGGAGGATCAAACTCAATTTCAATGGGGTTTCCAAAGGTAATATGGGGAGGTTGGGAGGTGGTTTCATAATAAGAGATGATTGTGGAAAATTGGTTGGACAACATCTATCAAATTGCTTAAAGGCTTGAATAATGAAGCAAAATTGAAGCAGTATCTAAAAAATTACAATTGTGTAAATCAAAAGGATTAAAAAAAGGATATTGAAGGAGATTTATTTCAATATATTTTAACGCAATTAAACAAAATCAAATTCCAAGATGGATATTGCAATCAAGACTAGATAGTATTCAAGAGTTTCTACAAGGATTAGAATATTTTAAATTTCACATGTATATCATGATTCAAATATGATGGTAGAATTCCTGTTGAATTGGGGAGTTTATCAGTCCAATAGATATATTACCACAAACAATTCTTGCACCTGATTGGGTTTGGAGGTCAAACTAGAATCAAAAAAGATAAATGAAAATTGAAGGAGAGGACAGCAAAAATCTTGAGATTACAATACTTTCATTAGAGTAGATGGCAGAAAAAGGTTTTTTCTAAGGTACTAAACTATAAATAACAATGCAAGGAAATCTCATGTTTGGGAAATGTTTAGATCCATAAGATATACTCAAATTCTTCAATAGTGAATTTGACAAAATATTTCAATAAATTTTGATAGAATTGGTAGATAGAAACAAGAGTGAATGGAGAACAAAATGATGAAAAATAGGGGTATCACAGAGCTATTTTTCCCTATAAAATAGAGGGTACAAAGCCTCAAATCAGGAGACTATTTCAAATAAACATCAATGGGGTAGATGAGGTTGTTCTAAAATTTGTCAGAACTATTAATTTGGATGGAAAGCATGTCCACAAAAATAAAGTTTATGAGCTATTCTTCACAAATTTGGTTCAAGCTAGGGGGGGGAATATTTGATGAAGGTGCTCATTGAAAAAAAGATATGCATGTACTTAAGGCCAAAACTACTAGTAATGATCTCCATAATTGTTGCACAACTAAAGGAAGGTTGAATAGCTAGAATCTTTGACAAAAACACAAAAAAATAGAAGGGGAGAACCACTAAAGCATTGTGATAATTTTGGGAAGGTATTAAATGTGTGAACATGGAAACTTTCTTTTTATACTTAAGTAATATGTTGATTTCGTCACTCCTGCACAATCTGTGTGTAGCTAAGTTGGAAAATGGGATTCAATCCCCAATGGAACTGAAAGCACCAATGTACTAACCCATATGGGCATATGAAATATTTTCTTTTTTATCAATGAAAGGAAGCTACCTCCTAGTAGTGCTTATAAATACCAAAAAAAATGAAATAGGTAATAGATTTCTAGGTGTCTACATTTTTCCCCTCTTTGATACATCACAATTGAAATAAGTGATGTTGTGTCAAAGAAAAATAATATGCTCTATTTGAATGGAAGAAAAGATGCTAGAATGGTGCCCCTCAAGAGGTCACTTGGAAAAAAAATATTTTTGAGGGAGCTCTCAAAAAGAAGAGATGAATGCTTAGAGAATAAAATAAGTATTATTGGGGTAGATAGAAGAAACAGGGCATGTTATGGGGAAATGGCAAAAGAAAATGGACCAAGGGATGTAAATTTTAGGACCTCTAGGCTATTGAAGGGATAGATTAGTTTAGCACTTTTGTTAGGGTTGTAAAATCATAATGCTTTTTCTACCTAGGTTTAGTTGCTAGAATAGCAGTTTTTCTAGCAAGGAGTAGCACTTTTCATATATTAGTGATATGGGGTTGGGGATTAGCCTTTTCTAGGATAATGATTTTGATGGGAGGTGTAGACACTTAAATAGTCCTGATTGATACTAGGCATCTGATTCTAATTAATTAAGATCATTTTCTCCTAAATCACTTCTACATTAACCAATTAATTAAATAATATTTATTATTTAGTTAAATTCAACAATTTCTACTATTAATCCAATAATTAACTTTATCAAATTAATTCATCCTCTTCTCACTAATGTTCATCCCATTTAATTAAATAAATCAAATTATTTAATTAAAACCCTAAAGTCCTCTCATTTGATTAAATATCAAATTATTTAAAACAAATGTCACAAAGCCCTAACCCACTTAAGTTGATTAATTCTGAATTAATTAGCTCATAATCCTCATTACCCATTTCTCTAGCATTTAACCTCACCAAGGTTAATCAAACCTATGATCAACTAACCAAGTTGTGCATGAAAATCATTTCTTTTAATTAACTAATTAGCCTATTTTCCTCACAAAGGAATATTATTTGGAATATTCCTCTCAACCACCCATTCATAAGTTTCCCTCCAAAAGATTTTAAAGCCTCTTACAAATGCCTTAAATACCTCTTACAAGATCATTTAACTCCACTTACATGCCATATTTTCCCTCTTACATCTCAACTATATTCATTCAATTCTCTTATATTCTCTTACAAATCCACTTACATGCCTTAACTCTTCACATTCTTCAAAATGTGCTCCACACACATCCCCATGGCTTTCATTAGCCTTGTGAAAAGTGTCACAATGCTATTGGTCCCCATTTTACTCCCACATCCTCCAAATCCATCCCTTCTTCAACCTTTGAGTCCTAAAAATAGAGGCCTTCTCTATTGAATATGGATCCACAATCTAATGCAATATTACTATAGGCATATTCATCCATAGCAATCACTCATTTTCATCACTTCAACTAGGTTATCGACACATTTTCATCACAATCACATACACTTGGAATCAAAGAATCTTGGAGCTTATCAAAGGGATTGGGAAAGGGCCACTTTCCACATCAAAGTGACACTAATCCCCCTATGGGATGGAGGTTTGATCTAAGTTTTTTTACATGATTTCATTTGTTTTTTCTTTATTCTTTTTTTCATGTTTTCATCTCTTGGTTTGATCAATAATTTCATAGGGGATGATATTTGTGCTTATTTGAATGAGTAACCTTGTTTGTGTTGTCCTTGATTAGCTTGGTTCAGATTATCATCCACGAGAGGGATAAGTACTTTCACTAAGATAGTTATTTTTATGGGTTAGCATTTACACAAATTAGCACTTTCATAGTTTGGCACAAACATGGATTAAGGATAGGGGCCTATATTTTTGGTTGATATTTTTAGTGCTTTGAATGAAATGTAGGAAATTCTACCTATAGTGTAGTAAAGATAGAGACATCCTCTTACAATGAGGTTAGGCACTCATTGAATAGACATGGATCAGATGTTTTTAGCTATCATGGGATTGGATAGAATTGGTTAGTGGTTGGAGATTCACACACATTAGCTGATGATGATAGCACTAGTGGAGCATTTGGATTAAAAAACTAGCACATTTTTCCTACATGTGGGGGAGATGCTTATCAACCTTAAGGATGTATAGAGGATAGTTTGTATCCCCATCCAAGGTGACTTGGTGGAGTATGACATTGTGATTCTAAGTGAGCTACTTGAAGAAAAAAATTATGATTAGAGATTTGTTGATCAAAGGAGAAAAGACATATTTTGGCCTTGTGGTGGCTACTCTTCCTATATTTCCTCTATATTTAGTAGGGTTGATTAGTGGAGTACTAGTACCATATGGGAGATTGTGTGGATTTCCTATTGGTGAGGGTGTGTGTTATATTACATATTATCAAAGTGTGATGTATGGATAGGGATACTACATACTGGAACACCTATATCAAGATATGCATATGGTTTTATATAGAGGCAAGAAGAGTCTAAGGCTTGGGGTAACCGTACTACATGTGTGGACATGGGAGTACATTGCAGTGTTGAGACTAGTAGCCATGAGGTAATTAGTAGTCAAGTAGCCTTATGTGTATCTTTATGTTGGTGTTATCCATCATACACATATGGGAGACACATGGAAAATTGGTAGAGAGTATTGGATGATATGTATGATGTGACATGGTAACCCTATTGGTTGTATGAGACATGGTCAAATGATGATAACTATGAATGGTGATGCTAGACCTACACAAACACAAAGAACAATCAGACAATTAGTCCATTATGCAAGCTAAATCAACATTCCCCATGGAATTCATTTGAAATGTAAATAAACAAGAAATAAGTGAAGAAAACAATAAGAAAGCTACTAAATCCTATCTAATTCAAACAAAATCTCAATCTCATGGAGGAATTGGTGCCATTTTGATGTGGAAAATATCCCTTTTCCAATCCATTGTAAGCTTCAATGATGATTTGATGAAGATTTGATTCTTCCTTGGTGAAATCCCTGCATAACCTAGCTATGAAAATGTGAAAATGGATGAAGAATGGATGAGAAAATTCAAAATATCAAGATAATGTCTTTGCATGAAGTTGTGGATCCAAAATCCAAATGAGAGAATCTTATTTATAGATGTGAAAGATGGAGGATGAGGTAAAATGAATGAATGTGGGACAAAAGACCAACCAATAGCATGAATCCAGTTATAAACATGTGAGTGGACAAAGGTGGAGCACATTTTGGTGAATGTGCAATTAAATGCAATTAGGTAGAATTTCAAAATGGATCAAATGACAAGTTGTAGGGAGAAGAAAATGAAGTTAATGCCACTTGGCTCAAGGCAAAGGACATGTAAGAAACTTAAATTCCTTGTTGGATGTACAAACCATTTTGGAGGGATTTTTCAAACTTGGAGAATATTCGCTTTTTGATTCCTTTTTTAAAGTAATTGAAGATTTAATAAATCAATTGAAATTATTTTCATGAGCAAGTTACAAAAGCTAGAGGATTGGTGATTAAGATTGGAATTAATTAGGATTTGATTAATTTAAAAGGAGATTAGTTGATTTGACCATTTTGACTTAGAATTTTGGATTGATTTAAATCAAAATGAGAAGAAAATGAATCAGACTTAATTAAATAAATATTTTGATTTATTTAATTAAAGAGGGATGATATTAGATTAAATCAAATAAATATTAATTTAATTAATTTAATTAAAGAGAGACAATATAAGCTAATTAAATAAAATGATTTATTTAATTGACAGGAGATGGTGACTTAATTAGATAAAAAATAATTTATTTAATGAAGAGATGAAATGTGATGAATTTAATCAAATAAAACTATTCAATTAAATTGTTAGCAAAGGAGATGATTCAGGACGAAGCGGTGTTAGTAAAATTAGGATCGGGTGTATAAAATTAATTGGTACATTTTTTGTGTCTACATTTTGCCCCTCTTTGAAGTAATGTCCCTACTACGTTGGTTCAAAGAATAACTTCATCATGATCAAGATTCAAAATTTTCTTGATTTTCCAAATGCCCCACTATTGCCCCGGCGAGAAGAAACATGCTAATATACTGCCCCCTCGAGATATCAAACGAAAATTTTGATTTTTGGGTGATCTCATGAAAAAAGAGGACAAGGTGCCTAACAGATCTAGAAAGGGTCCAGAATGCCAAAAACATTTGAAAATGCAAAAAAAAATGCAAAACAACCCTCGGTTGGGAAAAAAATGCTCGAGGGTCCAAAACCCTAGCTGGATGGCTAAATAGGGTAAAAAAAACCTAACTTTCAAGCTTAAATAGGCCTCAAGGGGCCACTTCCAATTCATTTACACACCTAGCCTTTGGAGATTCTTGCATTCTAAGCTTTGAGCACTGATTGAGATGGTGCAATGCGTGCTTCCATGACACATTTCTAAGTGTGTTCAAGTGTACCAGTAGCTACCACGCATAGGACCAAAAATATGTCATCGTGTCCCAACCTTTAATTTCAATTTTTGAGTGCATTAATTAGGGTCTAAAGTAAAAAAAACTCAAGCAACATTGTTTGGTGCCGCTAAAAACCTTAAATCAGCGTCGCATGGCCTTAAAGTACACTGCTAATGAGAGTTGTGTCACGACAGTCCAGTTTAGAGTTTAGGGTTTAAGCGTCAAAGTCCGCTGCACTTGCAAATTACGCCACAATGATCCAATTTGCAATTTAGGTTTAGGGGTCAAATCAAAACATTGTCAAAGTGCACCATGGCAATGGAGTTTGGGAATTTTTGGTCTCCAGTGGCACAATTTGGAGTTTCCAAACAACACCGCCATTGCAAACAATGACACAGTTGTTGTTTCAGGCACACAAACTTCAACCAGGATCTCAATTTTTTTATGAAACTTGATGCGGTGACTTTTCTAATGTAGGATGACATGTAGCTAGTCCATTCACGAGAGCATAGGTCCTCAATTCTGAGTAGATTGAGTCAAGATCCCCCTTTGCATGAGCTACTCCAGGAGCACCTTGGGGTGATTGGAATTTGGTACATTGCATATGCCCCGGCCATCTAGACACACCTTGGCATGATGATAGCATTGGTGGAGCACTGACACAATGAGACGTCCTCAATTCACTTCCCTACAGGTGAGGTGACAGTGACCCTGGAGGATGTGTGGTGTATTCTTCGTTTGCCTATCCACGGAGAGCAAGTCATCTATGATGTGGATGCAAGGACAAAGGCCTATTATGATGTCATGGGCCTAGACGAGATCATTTTTTCAAAGGGAAAGATCGAGCTAGATCAGTATAGAGGTAAGGTATCATCTTTCTGATTGATTGTAGCCGCTATCATTTCAGGACTTATGGCACCAAATCAGCACAGTTGATATTTCAACCCAAGATAGGGTCTTGCCTGGGAGTGGATGCTCCAATGGAGAGATTGATTTGTCTAGGGGCCCATGATGCTTGCCTCCCTCTACCATGATCTTCATGAGTTTGCATATTGTGATAGTAGGGCTAATAGGGCAAGAGTTACATTATTGCACATCTGGGCCTGAGAGCACATTGCAGTGCTTTTCCCACAAGTCACACTAGTTGACATGGAGCAAAATTACCTAGTCTTCTAGAGATACAAGGGTGGATTGTCCTTTACCCACACAGGGGTAGCTGGCATTCATCACTAGTAGAGGGTCATCAATGAGATGATTGTTTTCACTTGGAGGCCTTGGCTCAGCATGCCCGCCTAGTATGACGATGTTCAACAATTGTTCTTTGCTAGGCAGGACCATTTGATGTAGGGCAGAGAGCACACGATGATAGAATGGTATCTGCTAGACCAAGTAGCTTGATAGTTTGGAGAGACTCGGGACCATCATGATGACCTGTACGTGGCCATCTTTGTGTGTACTATGAGGGAGACCACCTAGGGCCGACTAATTCTAGCCTAGGATGCAATTGAATTTTTTTGATAGCTAGTGGCCAGACCATGGCCATATGATCAGGGGTTGGCAGATGCAAGGGTTACACTGGCATACAGAGATTGGTTTTATCCTCTAGTGGGATTAACAATTATTGGTGCATATATATCGCAGAGAAGACCTAGATTTCAATTAGCAGGGCGGGGGTAGGGGTGGGGCCAAGGAGGCAGAGGAGACATGGATAGTGACAGAGATGTCGCCAGGGGTAGAGGAGGAGGCAGAGGAGGAGGTGGATCACCTCCGCGATAGCCAGAGAAGCACCCCAAATAGCACAGGGAGCAGAGGGATGCCCCTAGAGATGGGCATCAGGATCAACCCATGGATGGTCACCATGACCAAGATAGATAGCAGGACCCACCAAGAGATGGTCACTAGGACCAACCACCAGTCCAATCACCACCATAGCCAGACCTGAGGGACGGTCAAAATTTGCAGTTACAAGATCAGATACAAGTGCTTACAGAAAAGAGGGACCAATCGAGACAATAGGTCTTAGCCCTGACAGCCGAGCAAGATCAGGCCATCCAGTAGTGATAGGCTGCCGAGCTACAGGCAGCGCAGGAAATGGGCCATCAACAGTAGCTGGAGAGTATGGCTGCATCCTCCTCTAGGAGAACAGTGTCTATGCAGGCATACTGAGAGGCCATACAAGAGGGTGAGTACTATTGGGTGCATTATCACTAGGCAGTGCCCCAAGTAGCATGAGTTCCAAATTAATCAAAGAAAACTAGAAATAGGCCTCTAGAGGATCATGAGGAGAGGTAGGGTGGCAAGGGTAGCAACCAACAAGGCTAGTTCATTTTTTATCAGAGATACTATTCTTTTGAGATCCACAGGCTTGGTTTTTGATAGCCCCATGGGAAATTGTATTATACTGATTGATACACACAGACATCTAATCCTAATTGATGTACCATGACAGTTGTATTATTATTTTGATGATACATGAGATGATATGGTTTGATCCGATATGATTTGTTCTATCTTATTTATGCATGATGGATGGATGCTTTTAATTTCCTATATGCATTGGTCCATATGTGATGCAATGAATCTTGTAAGAGAGGGGGACCACAACGTGCAAGACCATAGGTCACAGAGGGCCAAGACATAAGAGGCTGCCCTAACTTACCTTAGCTAAGTGTATTACAAGGGAATGTGAGGTGAGAATAATGAGGACTGTGAGGCCTCTCAGTTATTCTATAGACCTGAAACACAGTAAGAGGCTAGGTGAGTTGGTTTCTAGGTCTAACACTACATCTCAGAAAGCTCTCTGTCTGAGGATAGAAGTGTGGTCTTTGGATGTTAGCACGACATGCTGGCATCTCAAAAGTATGTTGTCATCCATACAACCAAACAACAGTGAGGACGAGGTTAAACCAACAAAACTAGCTAATGGCCAGCGGACTAACTAAAGGGCCAAAATGATGTGATTAAATAAATAAAATAATCTCTAATATTATAAAGAAAATATGCAAGAGTAAAGAGAATAAGGAGGATCTCACCGAGGAATTCGTTCATCAGCTGACCCTTCAAAGAGTACGTAGTGCTACAGACAACAAGAAAGGGAAAATGTTGGGTGGTTGTATAGGGGCCTACCTCAATCAAACCCCTATTTAGGTGTTTCCACCTCCACAGACAACCAAGGAAATGAAATAAAGGAAATAAAGTAGTAAAGAGCAAAGAAACACTACAAAATAGTGTTATGCTACTCAACAAAGTGATAAAGGAGAGGAAAGGGAAGCTTACCACCTCCACCAAGAGAACTCAAGGCTACTTGGGGGAGAAAATGAGAGTACTTGAGCCTCTACTGCAATGGGGTGGTCCCAAACTTGCTCTACCAAAGTGATGGAGTGTTGCTTTGGCTGCAAGGGAATGCTTGAATGCTTGGAGTGAGTGAAAGTGAGTGCTTGAGAGCTTGAAAGTGGATGTGATAGTGCAAGAATGGATGCTTGATGTGGTGAAGAGTTGGATTGAATGTTGAAGGGATGAATTTGAAGAAAGGATAGAGAAAAATGGCCATATTCAAGTCAGTTGGTTGAAGGGGGCGTTACAACTTTGTTGTGCAGTTTTCGCACACACCTCGCTGAAAGCAGGGACCCTCTTTCACTTTGGTTTTTGGTGTCTTGGCCCTTTCATTTTGAGGTTTTATCTTATTTTGGCATGTACTTAAATGTTTATTTTGATTGCCTAAGTGGTTCCCCTAAGTTATTCATTGAAGATCTTTAGTTTTGAGGTAAGTTCAGTTTTACTGAAGTTCGAGACTTTCCACCCCGACTGGATTTTCCCGGATCCTGCTCGGACTCTAGCTGAGCACTGTGGTTCAAAGATTTTCAGTCTTCATGGAATTCCACGTGGGCCAGTTTTTTTGGATTCTATCCTATCATCGGGTTCCCGGATTTTCCTGGTTGTCTTGTTGACTGCATTAAATGTCATCTGTACGAGCTTCAAGGGATGTATTTAACCGATCTTCGATGAATTTTTCACCATTATGCTTATTGTTTACCATCGTTTGAGCTGAGGAGTGCATTCTTAGAGTTTTCTCTTTGAGTATTTGATTGGATTTGAAGTGTTGAGTTTGAATTGTTCAATTCAAGTGGTGATTTCTTGAGCATTGCTATTGATTGTCTTCAGTGGGCGCCATTAAATTGGTATTTGCTACCTCATTCGATTTCTACTGGGTCAAATGGTATGTATTCAATTGACTTACTTTTAATTGATGATTGTGGATAACGCTTTGATGTTATAGAGTTTATTGGGGTTCGAATTTCTGCATGTTTGAAAGTTTGATGCTAGGGTTGCGTGATATGGTTTAATTTCTGGATTCCCAAGTAGTTTCTGTGATTTTTCGCTTGCTTGCATTATGAGAAACTTGCTTCATAGCTGTGATTTCCCCCTAGTAGTCACTTATAAGTTGAAATTCTTGAATCTTGAGCTTTCCTGTGCGTTAATGGCGAATTTGTAGAATTTGATCTAGGGCATCACCATTTATCTTTAGTATGCTTTCAAATTGACCTAGAATTCTAAGAAAATCTATAGAAGGGCCATATCAAACTTGTCTCAGGCCTAGATTGTCAAAATTTATAATTGATCCATCGGTCTAAGAAAAAATGTCATTTCGTGTCGAAGTTCGAGTTTCGTGCTCAGTCTGGGATTTTTTTGTCTCTAGCATATTTTCCCGATTTCCTTTGATTTCCTGGAATCTGCATACTTTCAGAGTTTTACCTTATCTGTAGATTTTCGTTGGGTTCAGATTTTCTGAAGTCCTTGGCTCCCTATTTTTTCTGAATTTGCAAAGTGTCTCCTCCTTCGCAGAAATCCGTCTATGGCGGATTTTCCTAGTATCTGATGAAATATGAAGGAATATGAAATAACATGATGTGTTAATGGATTACTATGCATTTTATGATTTATTTATACTATTTTGAAATCCCACGTGCTGTATATTGATTAATAATGATCGGATTGAGTTGCTAATTGGTGTTTTCTTGATTATTCCACTAGAATCCGTCTGGCCCAGAATTCTCCAAAATTCCTCCCTGGCTTGGATTTCGCAGATGGTCCTGAAACCCAAAGTTTAACACGATCATTCTATTTGAGGTTTAATATAATTTAGTGATTCCCTTGATGAATTAGCCTTTGTTGGTGTGATCTTTATTATGGTTTTTTGTCAAGTGCAGGCTGAATCTAGCAAGGTAATAATTGGAAAGGCTAAGAGTGACATGGAGGGATCCTCAGTGTTTGAGGCAGAAAGAATTAAGATGGACATCAAGAGAAAGATTCCAGAGAGTAAGATCACTTCTGTCTAGTCAGAGCTAACTTATACAAATAAACTATGGGACTATGAGGAGTTCAAAGATAGAATGGCAGCACAAGATCTTCCCCTTGTGGCTAAGAGGATGTTAGGATCGGGATTGGCGCATGTAGCTAGTTTCCCCTCCATGGTGCAGTGTTATGAGCTGGTCCTTGAGTGTGCCAGGAACTATGACAGTGATACACAAAGAATAATTGGTCCTCAAGGGAGAATTGTGGTGAATCTCAACCCTGTTTCCATTGCTCAAACTTTTTATATGCTGGATAGATCTCATGTGGTGGAATTCACCATGAAGGCAGCTCATGAATACTATGAAGAACAAATTGTTAAATCTCAGGAACTTATCAATTCCTAGCTAGAGAAGCCTAAGTCTCATTATTCCAAACTACCTAAGTAGTTATTCAGGGAAAAGTTCAAGAAGGAATATTATGATGCCATCACTCTTCTTAGCAGGATGGTTGGATTGAAGAATGCTAGCATGTTTGAGAATTGGATGTGCCATGTGATTGTGAGGATGGAATAGGACAAGACTGACTACCATTAGGGAGGTGTCATCAGCAGAGTGATTCATGAGCAATTGTCCAATGTGTTGCAAATGAATACCTTCACAATGACCTCATACTTGGTCTATGCTCTTGCAAGGTTTCATCCATATAAGGGATTGAATACCAAGGGCACCTTTGGACAAGACATTATCTATGAGGTCCACCCTCAATTGCATTTGGGAAGTTCGAGCTACAGGAGGGTGAATGATGCATTCACCATGCATATCACCAGATTAATTCAAGGAGCAGAGCATGTGAGGATTTTAGACCAAGATAAGGATCTCATTAAGAAATATGGTGCTTGGTTTATTCAATTCCCAACCTTCTCATACATCCGAGTTGATGGCTGTTAGGGGCTCCATTCAAGCTTCCAAGGTATCCCACTGATCATATCATACTTTTGGAAGTCACTCGACAGATATGTGACTTTGATGCTATTGTCAAAAGGGACAAGCATAAGACTGGTTTTGGTGGAGACTTCCCCTTGAGGATTGGCATTGGAGAGGCATGCCCTTCCATTATTTCTTCCCAAGCTTCAGAGGAGGAGATGAGTACTCTTGGCTTATCTTTCCATTCAAAGAGGTCAAAATTTGATATAATAGGTGAAGCCCAAAAGAAGGGCAGTAGAGAGTATAGCCATAAGGTTGATTTGGAAGATTACTGGGCTAATTGTAGCGATGAATATGAGGTCAGGAAGAAGAATTTTTCTCGCCTTCCAGTTGAATCAGTCTGACTATATAATGTGAAGGCAGTTCCTGATCAACTGGAGGATGATGGAAACTTGATTCAAGATCATGCTTATGAGGCGATAAAGGATAGGCCGATTGGTGATGTGGATTGGTTAGAGGAAGAAAAGACAGAACTAAAGTAGTCAATGGATCCAATCACCAAGTTCACCAGAATGTGGCTTAAGCATAAACTGTGGGAGTTAGAAAATGAAGGTGTACAGTGCACCTATGATCTGATGGGGGATTTGGATCCTCATTCTCCTTCTGAGGAATCAGCTGAGCAGGATCCTAAGGGAAAAGGTAAGCTGGATTCTCCTTTCAAGATCAAGATAAAAGGTGTTCAGGAGGAGGAAGTCCAAGAAATAGAGAAGCAGAGAAAGCCAATTGCTAAGAAAAGGTCAAGGACTAAGAAGTCTGAACATAACGAAATGGAAAAGCAGGGTCCTGAGGTTGATGTTCCTATGCCTAAAAGAAGGAGAATTGTTAGATTATCACAAAAGGCAAGGTCCAAGGTGGGAGAGGAAGGAGTTGCTCCACCTATGGTAAATATAGAGAGTTCAGAGGAGAAGGCACGGGTGTACACAAGGAGGTCAAGGACTCCTTCTCCCAAGGATAGTGTGCCTAAAGTAGATCCTCCTCCAGTTACTTCTCATGAGGAGCAACATGATGATATTCCTTCTTCTCATGAAGATCAAAGAAAACCAGGTGAATATGAGAAGGTTGAAGATCATCCAGACACTGAGGGAGAGGAATTTCATGAGGGTGACCTTTTTAGTGTAGAGGCCGAAGTTGAAAAGGTAATGCAGTCTCCCTTTGTTGCATATGCAGAGTCACCTGTTGGAAATGAAGAGGTTAAATCACCTCCAAGAGAAGAAGAAGCATAAAAGATTTTACCATCTGAGCACATGGAGGAACATGCTGAAGAGAAGGAGAGCAAGATGAAGACTCCTGAGAAGTAGGGTTTGGATGAGGAAGCACCTAAGGATGAATAGGAAGAGAAGAAACAAAGCAAAGTGCAGTTGGAATCTACTATTCTAGAGTGGTTGGACAAGGAGACAAAGAGAAAAAAAGTTGTTGTGGAAGATACTCCATCGAACTGGGATGAGTTGTTGGCCAAGATTGGAAAGGACAAGGATAAGAAGAAGGTTAAGGTCATCTCAAGGATTGAAAGAGATGAGGTGAGTAATAGAGTTGTCCACATTGCAACCCCTACTTTGGACAAGAATAGAGATGAGGTATCTGCAAAAGACTATAATGTGCAGACTTTCAATTTGTTGCCCACTTATATTGAGCAGGATATTGAAGATAATCAGGGTTCTAGCACAGTTATCCTGGGGAGATTGAGGAAGGAAATTCAAACTAAGCAGGAGCTAAAAAAGGAAAATGAAAAACTTGGGAAATTCTTGGATGATCTGATGAAGCCCTTGCAATCTATTAACCCTTTGGCTTCTGCTACAAATCCCTTACCCCAGGAAACTATCACTGAGCTCGAAAGAATGAATGCCTCCACTCTTGCTACTGCAAACTAGCTGCAAGGGGTGTGAACAAAAGGAAATGAGGCTATTAAAGACATTCTATCAACAGGGAAAGATGCTATGAGGGAAATTGATTGGTTGAAAGAAGTAATAGCTAAGGACAAAGAAGATACAGATCTCCTGCTATAGAAAACCAAAACCATCGTGGAGTATACCAAGGATAAGCTAGTAAATGATAAAACTCTCCCTTCCTCCAGAGCTGCTGAACCTTGGGAGTGGTTTGAAGCATTGCACATTAGGAAAAAGGTTTTGAAGAAGATTTACAGGCAGAGGAGGTAGATTGATGATACCCTAACTGGTGTCTACAATGGCTGCTTCACTTTCTTTGAGATTATGATAGCAAGAAGTAAGATTTCCCCTAAGTATTTGAGTTTAGAACAGTTGAGAAAGTGGTGGCATGATGTTTATGCTCCAATTAATGATGATTCCATTTCTAAGCACCAGTTGGATGATGTGGCCACCTACATTGTTGTCATTGATAAATACCTAACTTATAAGGTGGAGTGGGATAAGTTGGTGAAGCAATCTAGGGAAGAAATTGCATCAATTGAGAGGCGACTTAAGGTTTTTCCTTTACCACCTATAGCTGACTTGGATAGGGTGCTTTTGAAAGTTCATGAAATGCTGGATTAGAATAAGGACAAAGGGGAAGGTAGTTAATGATGGGCTACATCGAGATTTGTTCTTCCCTATTATTTTTCCATCCATTGGTCTGAGCTGCATTGGAAATCCCAGGCCGACGTGGATGAAGTTCATGCATTTAATGCATATTTTACCTCATTTTGAATTTAGCTCGGCCGACTTGTTGTACATAATTATGATTGTAAAATCCTCTCTAGGCCGCCATGTTTTGGGGGTTCTAGAAATATGGAATTTTTCCTCATTTGTAAGGGTTAAAAAATTTTAAACATAGAAAAATAGAGAGATAGTTAGAGCAAATTAAGTATAGCAAGAGTTAGCAAGTACTTGTTCTCAAGCAAATATTGTAACAGAAAGCTGGAATTGTTGCTAGAGTGGATAATTTGATGCAAGTAATGACATTGTGATTTGGTGCCATACTTGTGTTCTTCTTATCTTCATGGTTCTTATTATTCTATCTTTAGAATTTCTTTGAGGAAAGTTGATGTTTAGAATTAGATTTGATTCAATGATGTTTATGATTTGATATTTGAAGTGTTGCAGCAATCCCTAGTCCATACTTTTCGCAACCAACTGATTGTTAGTTTCTTTGCAAAGTTAGCCTGGACTTTATATTCATTGTGCTTAGTTCAATTGTGAGGGTTTATTTATTTCAATTGCAATAGGGTTGTTTGAATTAATGTTCATGATTTGAAAATATTAACACCTTAGAAGATTGCACTGTTTCTATAAGATTGCAGATCCATTTGGGTCAAGTAGGAATCAGTTTTGAGGGATTGGTCTATTTCAAGTGTTTTGACATTTGCATTGTTAATCTTAGGAGTAATATTAAGTTTAGAAATATCTTTGAAACCCTCATCTTTTGTTATTTCTTTGATTATTGGATTAAAATTAGGATTGAAGTATCATCATATTGTTAGATCTGATAAATTGAGATTCATTATTTTTCTTTTAGTAAGGTCCCATCGTGATTACCAACATTTTCACATTTATCACTGAGTTGTTTATGCATTGTCAAGACATGACATTAGAGACCTTGGGGTTATCTCTTGAGGCTTGCTGATAGAGATTTACCTTCCAAGAGAGATAGGATATTATATTCTTTCTAAGTTGTTGCTGTGTAGCAAACATCATCAAAAAACTTCACCTCCAATGAGAAGTGTAACGCCTCTGCAGGTTTAGCCACAGGAATCTGTCAGGGAAGTAGGTGTGCCATGTGGATATCTACGCACCGCGTAGGCACCCCTAATAGAAATTCCTCCATTGATGCTCAAAACAAGTGCAAGTGGGATGCACACAATAGGCTTAGGTGGAAGTAAGCCTCCAATCTTGGTTTTCTAAGGTGGATAAAAGCAAAAAGGGGATTTCCACATGGGGTACAAATTCAATCTTATACAACTCTATCCTATGTGATGCATGTATGTTTTTTATTCTACGTGATGTATGCTTCTATATGATGTTATGACATGATGTAGTGATTTATGGATGCATTTCTTTTTCAGTATATTTTCTATGCACTTTTTTATGATGATGTATGGATGATGCAAATGTTATGATATGCAAATTCTTTAAAATGCTTTGACTAACATAACTATATTATGCATTGATGGATGATGATGAATGTATGAGATGCAATTACATATTATTTTTCAATATTTTTCTCATATATGATATGGTGATGCATTTATGGATGACATGACGATGACATGATATGATGTGATGATGGTTTTTAATAATGATGCCTATGTGATGATGCATATGACATGATATGATGCACATGGTATGATAATGCTTATGCAAATGGATGATATATGTGTGATGTTTATATGATTATGCAATGGATGTTTTGATGATGTATATGCCTATGTGATGATTCTTTTACGTTTATGTAATGAATACAAATGTATGATTTATGAGATGCCTAGAATAACCAATCTATATTATGCAATTATGAAATGCAATGTATGTGAGATGAAAAATGTTTCCTATATGATATGATATGATATGCATTATGTTAATGGTTTGTGGATGCAAGATGGATGCAATAGCGATGATTTTGATTAACGGACATGGTACCATGTTAGCGCAAAGAGAATCAAGAAGAAGTAAGAAAATTCAACAAGTCAACTTTATTAGGGAGGATGATGATGATGATTTTAATACTAGGAATTGGGACTTTTAAAAGGGCTATTTACCTTATGTGTGATAACACACATAGGCACGATGCATTAAGGTATAAAGAACCAGGATGGCATTGTACCTAGTTTGATGGAATTTGACTCGACAACCAAATAGGAGTACTCCTGTTCACACCTGACATACAAAATCCTTATTCAAAATGAAGTTTAGATATTCCAAACATCTCAGACCAAAACATAAAAAAGGAAAGCCTTCCTATGTGGTCAACAAGACACTTGAAACATCCTTCCTACACCTAAGCAAATCATGCATGACCAAGGTTATATTAAAAGAATATCCAACAAGCACAACAGATAAAAAGATAATGATCCTTACCCCATTCTTTTCTCTCTAAATCCCTTTGTTTGGGAAATCATCGAGAGATCATCGAAATAGGCACAATAAGATAAGTTAAAAGACAAATATCAAATAAACAAACAAGCTAATGTTCTTCATACCACTATCCAAGACTAAACTACGGTGATGCCTAATGTTAATGTCCATTGTAGGAAGGATGCATCCTAGGACATGATGTCATCAGATGATTTGGGACTGATTGGATGATTAACTATTAATACCAAGAGTTGACCAACTTGTTTGCTTATTGACCTAGAGTTGAGACCTTGACGCTTGAGCTTTCACTTTTGAGTTGCTAGACTTGTTTCCAATTCTTTTACCAAAGGTTGAGGATCATGATTGTTTATTATGAGTGATATTTATTGCAGGTGAAAGTGAGATGGGGATGGATGGATTTTTTAAAATATTTGGATGTTTTTGACATTTTTGAAATGTTTTGATGTTGTTTTTTGGTATTTTCAAGATGTTTTACAAATGTTTTGATTTTTAAATTTTCCATTGTTTTGGGATTTTCTGAGATTTTGACCATGAGACTAACTTAAAGACCTATCCTAAGGGCTTTGAAGGTTGATCAATAGATTAGAATTGCCTACGTTATACACATAGAGACCACATAGTTTGACTGATACAAACTTGATTATTGATGAGATATGAACAAATGGATTGCCAGTTTATTATGACAGACTCCTAAATGACTGACCTAAGTGTCTCGGGGGATGATTAAAGATCAACCTTGCCTAAATTCAAAGATCAGATATGATGTAGTTTAGACAAATGACTCTGTTTTTTATTTTTTGACCGATATTTTGACCTATTTTTGGATTTTTATATGTTTTGAGTTTTTTTGGATTTTTCTTTGAATGTTTTTGTCTTTTTTGATTTTATGAATTTTTTTTGGATTTTTTGATGTTTTGATCTTTTTGGATTTTCTATTTTAGGTAAGTTTCAAGAATATACATGAATATGATCCAATGAGAACATGCCTCTAGTGTGATGCAATAGACTACTTTGATATAGGTAGGAAAAACTAAACTTAAGAATGGGTCGAGTAGTTCTAGGAGGGATCATGACACGAACACAGGACCAAGCTATGATGTAGATGTGGAGAGGTGATGGATGGAGAAATGGAAGGAGATGGATGATGGATGGGTGGATGTATGATACGAAACAAGTTGTGGAGATCTTGGTGGATGGAAGGTGCTTGTTTACACAAGGCACCTCTTTGCTAGGTTTTCACCAAGGTACTTTCCCAAAGTGCCACCGAAGTGGTTTTCACTATAGGACAATTTTTCTCTTTACTATTTGTTTTAATCCTTTTTTTGATTTTTTGAAATTTTTATGTTTTTTTGAATTTTTTTGTTGTCACCAAGACGCCTGGTTGCCAGGATTTCATCAAGGCAACCATTTTTTTAAGGACATTTTCTGATTTATTTTTAATTTCCTATTTTTATACTCTGAAATATTAGGCATAAAACTTTTTGAGGTAGGAGCTATTCATGGGTTTCTATAGAGGTTCCCCTTCGAGTGTTGAACATTGATATGCCCTTGACTTTAGCTTGTTGTGATGACAAAGGGTCACAACCAATTGGGTTCAAACTTTCCCTTACTATCTAGATTTGGAACATTCTTCTGATTCTACTTGAGCATAAGTTCCCTAACTTGGAAGGTCTAACTCCTAATCTTCTTATTGTAACTCCACTTGAGTCAATTTTGATACACTTGCAAATGGTTTAAGGCATCCATATGCCACTCATCCAATAGTTCCAGCTCATTCAGTTGTGATACCCAATATTCTTCATTTGTGATGAGATTTTGCAATGATATTCTCAGTGACAGGAGCTCGATCTCAATGGGAAGTATGGATTTTTATTCATAGAACTGAGAGAATGGGGTGGCACCTGTTGGTGTACGGATGCTTGTTCCGTAGGCCCATAAGGTGGGATTTAGCTGCAAATTCCAGTCACCACCAATGTCATTTACCATCTTTTTGATGATTTTTGGGATGGTCTTATTTGTAGCCTCAGCTTAGTCATTTCCTTAGGGATAGTATTGGGTGGAAAAGTGATGTTAGATATTAAAATTTTGGCATAGGTCACGAACATCCTGATTCTTGAAAGGTGTCTCGTTATTTGAGATAATGGCTTGAGGGACACCATAACAGAAAATTAAGTAGTTCAAGATGAACTTTGATATCTGCTTTCCTGTGATATATGTCATGGGAATGGCCTGCACCCACTTCATAAAGCTTTCAGTGGCAGTGATGATGAACTTATGTCCACTGGATGAGGTGAGGGTGATTTTTCCAATGAGATTGAGCCCCCACTATGAAAAGGGCCAAGGTGTGACAATCGGGTGGAGCTCTTGAGCTGGTGCATGGATGAGGTCCCCATGTTGTTGACATTGTAGACACCTTTTGACATAGTCATGTGCTTCTCTTTCCATTGTAGGCCAATAGTACCTAGTTTTAAGGAATTTCTTGGCTAAGGTCATACCGCTAAAATGGGAACCGCATATGCTATTATGTACCTTGGTTAAGACAGTCAATGCCTCCTCGACATTTAAGCAATGTAACAGGGTCCCTTCAATACTTCTATGGTATAGGGTATCTCTTAGGATGATAAAACAGGATGATTTTTTGATAAAGTCTCTCTTGAGGTTCAGGGTTATGTTGGCTGGGAGGACGCCTATTCTTAGATAAGTGTATATATCATGGTAGCAGGGATCACCGGGTCCAACGATTTTAGACAAAATTTCAGACTCTAGTACCTCGAATGCTAGCATGAGAAGCTGATCTATGAGGAATTCTTGCTTTGGGATGTTGTGTGGGATTTCTAGGAGTGATCTGATTGTATCCATTGCACCTGTCACTCTATTGTTTGCTCTTGGTAGCTGCTCAAATGTGATATCAATGAAGGAATCCTTGAGACCTTACACCAATTTCTTGTATGGAGTTAGCTTCCCATCCTTTGTTTGATACTCATTGTTTACCTAGTTGATTATAAGTTGTGGGTCTCCATAGACTTTGAGTGCCATGATCTACTACTGCACTGTAATTCTCATCCCTATGACCAAAGCCTCATATTCTGCTATGTTATTTGTACAAGGGAATGATAACTTGTATGATTTTGGTATGTAGTCCCCTTGTGGAGTGATGAAGAAGATCCCTGGTCCTGATTCATGATTGATTCGTTAGGGAACTTTGATACAAGTGGATTTTTTGCATATATGGGTGCTTCTGCCAATTGATTTGCTATTGCTTGTCCTTTAATAGCCTTGCATTCCACATACTCAATATCATGCTCTATTAGGATCATAATCCATTTAGCTTCCTTCCATGTAAGTGTTGCTTTAGAAAGTAGGTACTTAAGGGGGTCTATCTTTGCAATGAGCTTTATTTGATGGGTTAGCATGTAATGTCTAAACTTTTGTGCTACAAATATAATTTCTGGATAGGATTTCTCAATAGGTGTGTAGTTCAATTCATGTCCCACCATTGTTCAACTGATATAATAGATATCTCTCCCTTTTCCATTTTCATCATGCTATGCTAAGAGAGTGCCGAGAGTTGTCATAGTTGTTGATATATCTAGGATCAAAGGTTTTCCTAGAATTAGCGGCATGAGGATAGGTGGCATGAGTAAATAATTCTTGATTTTGTTGAAGGATTGATTGCACTTCTCATTTCACTTGTACACTACCCCCTTGTGGAGTAGGTGAGAATAGGGGACAACCTTGTCTACTATTTATGCTATGAATCAGCGGATGGACTGAATTCTTTCTTGTAGGCCCCTTAGTTGCTTCAATGTCTTTGGTGCCTCCATTTCAAGAATTTCCTTGACCTTGGAAGGATCTATCTCAATCCCTCTCATTGACACAATATACTCGATGAGCTTCCCTGATTGTACACTGAAGACACACTTCTTTGGGTTGAGTATGAATTTATATTCCTCTAACCTATCAAAGATGGAGCCCAATGCTACTATGTGATCTTGTCTTTTCTTTGATTTGTCTAGTATTTCATCCATGTAATCTTCCATAGTTTTGTGAATCATATCGTGAAAGATTAATGTCAGCTCCCTCTGATAGGTTTCTCCTACATTCTATTGGTACAATCATTTACCTGCTAGGTCTATCCAACATTGGATTGATCTAGAGACTACATTTTTGCAAAAGTTTCAAATTCCCATTAGTTCCAATGAGCTTTACCATCAGTTCACTAATGTTAAGAGAGAGGTCAATGAGCCTATAGGGTCTTTTAACAATAGGTTTCATCGTGCCTATACTAGACTAGAGTCCCCTTATGCTGTTGATGAGCCTACTACTTTGGAAGTCTATTATGAGGGACTTGACAGTTTGACAGCTACCTTTATGAAGTGGAGTAATAACCTTCCGGCTAATATACTTGATGCATATGCAGAGGCTGTGAAGGTTAGCACTGCTTTAAGGCAACATTTTTCTGGGCCTCTACCCTCATTAGGACCCGTTGCTCACCCTGGACAAGTTCCAGCTCTCAACCAGGCTCTTGCCAACCATTCTCCTGTTATGAATCTGGTACCTCAATTGCCTTTGGTCCCTCACCCAAGACCTCCTATGAGACAAGTTTCATCCACAATTAGTTACCCTCAGTAAAATGCGAATCAACCTCTGCATATACAGCCTCAGGCTAGCTATCCCCCATACCTGCAGAATTCTGAAGTTTTGAACCAATCATTGAATGCCAATGTTGCAATAGGATATTCTCAGAATAATGTGAATCAACCTCCATAAATCAATCTTGACAAGGAGAGACTAGATGAATTTTCTAAACAAGTAAAGAAGCTAAATATGGAGGTGACTTACTTGAGGAACCAAAATAGTTAGTTGCAAGCTGCTCAGAGAAATATGCAATCCAATTGAAACAGAGAAAATCCACAAGGACAACACTTTGATAGAGGGTAATGTAATGGAAGAGGATACAACAATGGCAGAGGATATAACCAAGATAGAGGTTACAACAATGATAGGGGATATAATAATGACATAGGGTATAATAATGATAGAAGACAAAACTATGATAAAGGACAATCCTTAGGCCAGAACTTTGACAAAGGACAAGGTGGTGGACAAGGGTTCGATAGGATGCAGTCACCAGGACATAACAAGACTTGGAACATAGGTCCCAACAATGGAGGAGTCCCCACCCCATTGGATCAACTAGTTAATCAACCTGTCAATCAATCTGTCAATCAGTCTCTCAATCAGCCAATTAATCAAGAGAAGCCTCCTAGTGGTGTATATCTAACTGAGGCTACTTTATCAGGATGGTGTAGGCTCCATAAAATGAGTCAACATTCTGAATTAGATTGTCAAGAGTTCCAAATGATAGCTTCAATTTTTCAGTATGAAGTGGAAAACAATGCAAGTAGTTAGGAAATAGTGCCATCTACTCCTTATGATTGACTAGTGTTGGTACCGAATCATGCTCCATTTCCACAAAGTAAGGAGAATGTACCTAAAGAGGAATTTGACCAGTTGAAGGAAGAGGTAGACTAGGTATGCAATGGGGATGAAATGACACAGCTATTTAATGAGAGTCCAGTGAATGATAATGGTCCCAGAGATGAAGAAGAGGCTTATGTTGAAGAAGTACCAACCTTCTAGAGACCTTTCAAGAAGTATGACTTGAGGGAATTGCCACATAGATGTCCACAGGCTTGAGGGCCCTTCACTACTTCCATTCCATTGAACAATTTCAACACCCCTCCATATCCTAATGCTAGCAATAATCCATCACTGCCTTAGGTGTCTAGGCAATATTTATCTAAAGATCAAGGACATATGGACCTGCCAAAAGGAAGAGGTATTGATGTGAACAAGGACAAAGTGATAGAATACCCAAAGGAGACCCCTACTGATCTAAGTGAGGAATAATTGGCCCTGTATGTTGCTGAGGAACTCAAAAAATTAAAGGTAAGCCTATTTGCATTTGAGTTATTGAGAGTTCCAACCATTAGGAATGTAGTCTTAGGAGCTTATAATGCAAATTCCATGTCACAAGATAAATCAGTGAGCGAAAGTGTCAATAGAGCATCTAGTTCTCAATCAGTAGGAAGGAAAAATTAGACTCATAATCAGGTCCACATGCCTCCTAGGGATAAGGGAAAGGAGAAGGACAAGACTCAAGTTGCTCAAGTGGATACTCCCTTAACTTTGTTTCAAGGAAAAAAAAATACACCTCCATTCTTGATTTCTGTTCACATATTTGTTAAGAACTTGCATAATTGTTTGCTGGATTCTGGTTCTTCAACCAATGTTATGCCTTTTGGTGTCTATAGAGCTATAGGTATTACTCCTTCTGACTCGCAAAAGAAATTAACACAATTGGATAGGACTAAAGTCAATGTTCTAGGGGAGTTAAATATGATTCATATGAAAATTGCTTCTAATCCTAGAATTCAACAAGTCATTAATATACAGGTGGCTAACATACCTGATGCCTATGGCCTAATCTTGGGAAGAGACTTTACCAGGGATTTGAATGGATATGTCTTGACTAATTACTCCCATATGTGGCTTCCCTGGAAGGGAGTGCCAAACTAGATTAGAATTGAAAGAGAACCCAGAATGAAGTACATGACCACAAAATATTAGAAGACCTCTACTGAAGTTCTGATATCAGAAGTATGGGTATCTATATGCTCATAGCCCCTCTTGAGGAGTCAGATGTAGAGGAAGTTCTCATGTTCCACACAACACCTGTCAACCTTAAAGCATAATCTAGTGGTATTGAAGCCTTGGTGGAACTAGTTGAAAATGATGATGATCTAGAAGATAGTCAGCTTGGTTTGCTAGATAATTTTCAAGAATTCATCCATAAGTGCATCGAAGATCAAGTTCAATTGGAAAGAGGAATGAATTTTGGGGAATTACTTTGCCTAATTGGTGCAGAGTGCATAATGCCTCTCATTCAGATCTAGACTATTGCTTATGCCAGGCTGTAGTGGAACAAATACATAAATGTATCAACCCCACTCCAGCAGTCAAAATTGGTATCCAAAATGTCCAAGAGGGTCCCAAGGGAAAAAGAGTGATGCCTTCTAAAGAACCATCCAACAAAAATAGTGCAAGTGACAAAGCAGGGAAGTCTGCAGTTGCTAGTTGCTGGACTTTAAGATTTAATGGGTCCAAATCAAAGCAAGGGGCTGGGGTAGGTTTTGAGCTAATTAGTCCAAGAGGTAAGACATTTTTTGCTGCTCATAGACTTCAATTTCAATATATGAATAATGTAGCAGAATATGAGGCTTTGGTTCATGGACTATTAATGGCGTTGAAGAAAAAGGTTAAGATCTTGCAAGTTTTTGAAGATTCTAAGTTAGTAGTCAAGCAAGTTAGGAGACAATAATCTTGTCATGATAGAAGAATGACCAACTATAGACACATAGTATGGGATCTTATTGAAGGATTTGATGCCTTCAACATTCAGTTGATTCCACAAAGTAAGAACCAAACAGCTGACTCCTTGGCCTAGGCAACTAGTACATTACAATCTCTGTCTCTTTGTGGACTAAAGAAGTTTACTGTGGAGCTGACCCCAGTACCCTCAGTACCTGACAATGTCACCAACTTCTAGGTGTTTGAAGATGACAAGCATATCTTAGATTTTATCACAAGTACTGATGTCTTTGCTTCTCAAATCATTGATGAAACTGAACTCCAAGAAGTAGAGATGGACTTGGAAGGGGTAATTAATTTGAAGACCAATACAATTTCCAGAGGGATGGTGCAATTAGAAAGGATCTTTGATCTGGACAAGGTCATGGAGCAAGAACATGATACCAGGAAAGAGTCCATTAGTGGATAGTGTGACAAATATAATATGGGAATTCAGGATGATGTCAAAAATGTCTTTATTGGCAAAGTGTGCACTCCAAAAGAAAGGAAAGGAATAATCGATGCAATACATAGATATCCAGATGTGATAGCCTGGAGTTATGAAGACTTAAAAACTTATGATACATCAATCATAACCCATACTATCCCTCTCAATCCAGGAGTAAAACCTTTCAGATAGAGGAAAAGGCCTATCAATGCTTTACTGAAACCCATAATACAGAAGGAAGTGCAAAAACTATTGTCTGCAAGAATAATATTTCTAGTAAGACATTCTACTTGGGTTGCAAACCTGGTTCCAGTGCGAAAGAAAAATGGTGAAATCAGGCTATGTGTAGATTTCAGGAACCTAAATAGAGCATCAGAAAAAGATAATTATCCAGTACCCTCACTGGATGAAGTACTCCAGATTGTCAATGGATCTTAGATGATGTATTTTTGGATGGTTATTCAGGATACAACTAGGACATGGTGCAGTATGAGGACATGCACAAGACCGCTTTCATCACCAAGTGGGGTACTTTTTCCTACAGGAGGATGCCCTTTGGTTTGATTAATGCTAGTTCCACTTTCCAAAGAGCCATGGAAATTGCCTTTAAAGACATAATTGGTAAGTGCATAATCATTTATATGGATGATCTAATAGTTTTTTCCAAGAGGAGAGGTGATCATATCTTAGATTTGTGCAAAGTTTTTTAGAAATGCAGAGAGTTTGGGATATCTCTCAATCCAAAGAAATGCATCTTTGGAATTACAGAGGGTAAATTGTTGGGGCATGTTCTCTCTGAGAAAGGAATTTTGATTGATCTAGAATGAATAGAAGCCATACTCAAGATCCCACCACCTAATAGCAAGAAAAAAATGAAATCATTCTTTGGTAAGATCAACTTTGTGAGGAAGTTCATCACTGGGTTCACAAAAATAGTTAAACCACTAAATGCAATGTTGAAGCAGGAGGCTAAAGTTGAATGGAATGTAGAAGCAAAGGAATAATTTGTAGAGATAAAAAGGGCTACTACCGAAGCTCCAATTTTGGTGAGTCTAGACTATGCTAAGCCATTCTATATATATTTGTTTGCTTTTGATCACTCTTGTGCTGCTATGTTAACTCAAAAATTGGATCAAGGAAATGAGCATCCCATAGCATTCATGAGTGCACCATTGAAGGATGCAGAGTTGAGATACCCAAGTGTGGAAAAGTAGGCCTATGCCTTAGTCAGAGCAATAAAGAAATTTAGGCATTATATCCTCAGAAACAAAATCTTTGCAATAGTTCCCGATCCTACAGTCAAGCTGTTGTTGATGCAGAATGAGCTGGGAGAATGCAGAGCCAAGTGGGTAACTATATTACAAGAGTACAATATGGAAATTCAACCCATGAAGCTGGTAAGAGGGCAAGGGCTTACAAAGACAATGGAAAAGACAGGCCCTGATCTTACAGCTCAGAGTTACAATTTAGAAGATGTTTCTTCTGGAGAATGGTATGATGACATCGTTCATTATCTCCTGACTCATAGATGCCCTGATCATCATTATCTAGGACTGTTCTAAGTATTTTATTGGTGGAATTTAGTCTTGTATCTTGAAAGGATGGGTGAAGTCTTTGCTATTACCAAATATTCTGAATGTTTGATTTATAGAAGTTGGGTCACTGGTTTTGATATGAATTTGAAGTATTCTGAAATCTTATATCTTTCATATATCTTAAGAATCCTGATGTTCCCGTAGGATCCTTGTGAAGTCTTGACAGGTGAAAAATCCTATTTCTACTTCAGTGCCACTATGGTTCTCAGCCTTGAGTGTGAACTTCATTGCTCACAAGTTGAAATAAAAGTGACATAGCAAAGAATATCAAAAGAAAGAAAAGTGAAATATTGAAAATCAAAAGAATGAATTCAACTTATCAGGAGTATCTGAATATCTCTATCGAGGCTATAGATGCCTAGCTGGAAATAGAGCTATGTTTGAGAGTGTCACAATGATAACCTCGTCGGGGCTATAGATGCCTAACTAGCAGTGAGGCTCTCTCTAGGTTGCTTTTGAAGTTAGAATCTTTATGTAGCCTGTTTTGACTAATCTTGGTTCTTGCAGTAGCTTAAGGAGGGAAATTAACTCATATGCACACACTTGGATTTTTAGTTTATGGAAGGTTCGGTCTACCCTTTGGTTCTGATTCTTTAGTCTTTGCATTTTGACTTATTTGTTTGATAGTGAGATTGAAACCAAAGATTTTGGGTTCTTGATTCTTGTTTGTCATCAAATGCTCTGGAGCATTTCCCAGCAGAGTCGCCATTTGTTGTGTAGTTTTCACACACACGCCTTGCTGAAAGTAGGGACCCTCTTTCGCTTTGGTTTTTGGTGTCTTGGCCCTTTCATTTTAAGGTTTTATCTTATTCTGGCATGTACTTAAATGTTTATTTTGATTGCCTAAGTGGTTCCCCTAAGTTATTCATTGAAGATCTTTAGTTTTGAGGTAAGTTTAGGTTTTCACTGAAGTTCAGGACTTTCCACCTTGGCCAAATTTTCCTGGATCCTGCTCAGACTCTGGCTGAGCACTGTGGTTCAGAGATTTTTAGTCTTCACAAAATTCCGTGTGGGATGGATTTTTTCAGATTCTATCCTATCATCAGGTTCCTAGATTTTCCTGGCTGTCTTGTTGACTACATTAAATGTCATCTGTACAAGCTTTGAGGGATGTATTTAACCAATCTCCGATAAATTTTGCACCATTATGCTTATTGGTTGCCATCGTTTGAGCTAAGGAGTGCATTCTTAAAGTTTTTTGTTTGAGTATTTGATTGGATTTGAAGCGTTGAGTTTGAATTGTTCGATTCAAGTGGTGATTTCTTGAGCATTGCTGTTGATTGTCTTCGCTGAGCGCCGTTAAATTGGTATTTTCTACATCATTCAATTTCTACTGCATCAAATGGTATGTATTCGATTGACCTACTTTTAATTGATGATTGTGGATAACGCTTTGATGTTATAGAGTTTATTGGGGTTCAAATTTCTGCATGTTTGAATGTTTGATGTTAGGGTTGCGTGATATGGTTTAATTTTTGGCTTCCCAAGTAGTTTTTGTGATTTTTCATTTGCTTGCATTATGAGAAAACCTGCTTAAGAGCTATGATTTCCCCCTAGTAGTCACTTAACAGTTGAAATGCCTGAATCCTAAGCTTTCCTGTGCATTAATGGTGGATTTGTAGAATTTGATCTAGGGCATCACCATTTATCTTTAGTATGCTTTCAAATTGACCTAGAATTCTAAGAAAATCTATAGAAGGGCCATATAAAACTTGTCTCAGGCTTAGATTGTCGAAATTTATAATTGATCCATCGGTCTAGGTGAAAACGTCATTTCGTGTCGAAGTTTGGGTTTCCTCCTTAGTCCGAGATTTTTTGTCTCTGATGGATTTTCCTGATTTCCTTTGATTTCCTGGAATCTGTGTACTTTTAGAGTTTTACCTTATTCGTGGATTTTCGTCGGGTCAAAATTTTCCCGAAGTCCTTGGCTCCCTATTTTTTCCAAATTTGCAAAGTGTCTCCTCCTTCGCGGAAATCTTTCTCTGGTGGATTTTCCTAGAATCTGATGAAATATGAAGGAATATGAAATTGCATGATGTGTTAATGGATGACTATGCATTTTATGATTTATTTATGCTATTTTGAAATATCACGTGCTGTATATTGATTAATAATGATAGGAATGAGTTTCTAATTGGTGTTTTCTTGATTATTCCACTGGAAACTGTCTAGCCTGGAATTCTCTGAAATTCCTCACTGGCTTGGATTCCATGGATGGTCCTGAAACCCGAAGTTTAACATGATCATTCTATTTGAGGTTGATGTTCCTATGCCTAAAAGAAGGAGAATTGTGAGACTATCACAAAAAGAAATCTCCAAGGTGGGAGAGGAAGGAGTTGCTCCACCTATGGTAAATATAGAGAGTTCAGAGGAGAAGGCATGGGTGTACACAAAGAGGTCAAGGACTCCTCCCAAGGATAGTTTGCCTAAAGCAGATCCTCATCCAATTACTTCTCATGAGGAGCAACATGATGATATTCCTTCTTCTCATGAAGATCAAAGCAAACCAGGTGAATCTGAGAAGGTTGAAGATCATCCAGACATTGAGGGAGAGGAATTTCATGAGGGTGACTTTTTTAGTGCAGAGGCAAAAGTTGAAAAGGTAATGCAGTCTCCCTTTGTTGCATATGTAGACTCAACTATTGGAATTGAAGAGGTTAAATCACCTCCAAGAGAATAAGAGGCAGAAAAGATTCTATCACCTAAGCACAAGGAGGAACATGCTAAAATGAAGGAGAGAAAGACAAAGACTCTTGAGAAGTAGGGTTTGGATGAGGAAGCACCTAAGGGTTAACAAGAAGAGGAGAAACAAAGCGAAGTGCAGTTGGAATCCACTGTTCCAGAGTGGTTGGACAAGGAGATAAAGATAAAACAATTTGTTGTGGAAGATACTCCAATGAAATGGGATGAGTTGTTTGCCAAGATTGGAAAGGACAAGGGTAAGAAGAAGGCTAAGGTCATCTCAAGGATTTCAAGAGATGAGGCGAGTAATAGAGTTGTCCACATTGCAATCCCTGCTTCAGACAAGAATAGAGATGAGGTATCTGCAAAAGACTATAATGTGCAGACTTTCAATTAGGGGCCCACTTTTGTTGAGAAGGATATTGAAGATTATCTAGGTTCCAGCATAGTTATCCTAGGGAGATTGAGGAAGGAAATTCAAACTAAGTAGGAGCCGAAAAAGGAAAATGAAAAACTCAGGAAATGATTGGAGGATTTGATGAAGCCCTTGCAATCTATTAACCTTTCGGCTTCTGCTACAACCTTACCCCAGAAAACTATCACTGAGCTCGAAAGAATGAAGGCCTCCACTCTTGCTACTACAAACTGGCTGTTGGGGGTGCAAACAAAAGGAAATGAGGCTATTAAAGAGATTCTATCAACAAGGAAAGATGCTATGAGGGAAACTGATTGGTTGGAAGAAGTACTAGCTCAGGACAAAGAAGATACAGATCTCCCGCTGCAGAAAACCAAAACCATCATGGAGTATACAAAGGATAAGCTAGTAAATGATAAAATTCTCCCTTCCTCCAAAGCTGCTAAACCTTGGGAGTGGTTTGAAGCATTGCAGATTAGGAAAAAGGTTCAGAAGGAGATTTACAGGAAGAGGAGGTAGGTTGATGATACCCTAACTGGTGTCTACAATGGCTGCATTGCTTTCTCTGAGATTATGATAGGAAGAAGGAAGACTGCCCCTAAATATTTGAGTTTAGAATAGTTGAGAAAGTGGTGGCATGATGTTTATGCTCCAATTAGTGATGATTCCATTTCTGAGCACCAGTTGGATGATGTGGCCACCTACATTGCTATCATTGATAAATACCTAACTTATAAGGTGGAGTGGGATAAGTCGGTGAAGCAATCTAGGGAAGAAATTGCATCAATTGAGAGGCGACTTAAGGTTTTTTCTTTACCACTTGTGGCCGACTTGGATAGGATGCTTTTGAAAGTTCATGAAATGCTGGATCAAAATAAGGACAAAGAGGAAGGTAGTTAATGATGGGCTACATCGAGATTTGTGCTTCCCTATTATTTTTCCATGCATTGGTCTGAGCTGCATTGGAAATCCCAGGCCAACATGGATGAAGTTCATGCATTGAATGCATATTTTACCTCATTTTGAATTTCTCTTGGCCGACTTGTTGTGCCTAATTATTATTGTAAAATCCTCTCTCGGCCGACATGTTTTGGGGGTTCTATAAATATGGCATTCTTCCTCATTTGTAAGGGTTAAGAAATTTTAGATATAGACAAATAGAGAGATAGTTAGAGTGAATTAATTATAGAAAGAGTTAGCAAGTAGTTGTTCTCAAGATAATATTGTAACAAAAAGCTAGAATTGTTGCTAGAGTGGATAATTTGATGCACGTAATGACATTGTGATTTGGTGCCATACTTGTGTTCTTCTTATCTTGCGTGGTTGTTGTTATTCTATCTTTAGAATTGCTTTGAGGAAAGTTGATATTTAGAATTAGATTTGATTGAATGATGTTTATGATTTGATATTTGAAGTGTTGCAGCAATCCCTGGTCCATACTTTTCGCAACCAACTGATTGTTAGTTTCTTTGCAAAGTTAGCCTGGTCTTTATATTCATTGTGCTTAGTTCAATTGTGAGGGTTTATTCATTTCAATTGCAATAGGGTTGTTTGAATGAATGTTCATGATTTGAAAATATTAACACCTTAGAAGATTGCACTATTTCTATAAGATTGTAGATCCATCTGTGTCAAGTAGGAATCAGTTTTGAGGGATTGGTCCATTTCAAGTGTTTTGTCATTTGCATTGTTAATCTTAGGAGTAATATTAAGTTTAGAAATCTCTTTGAAACCCTCATCTTTTGTTATTTCTTTGATTATTGGATTAAATTTAGGATTGAATTATCATCATATTGTTAGATTTGATAAATTGAGATTTAGTATTTTGCTTGTAGTAAGGTCCCATTGTGATTACCAACATTTTCACATTTATCACTGAGTTGTTTATGCATTGTCAAGACTTGACATTAGAAACCTTGGGGTTATCTCTTGAGGCTTGCTGATAGAGATTTACCTTCCAAGAGAGATAGGATATTATATTCTTTCTGAGTTGTTGTTGTGCAAAAAACATCATCAAAAAACTTCACCTCCAATGAGAAGTGTAATGCCTCTATAGGTTTAGCCACAAGAATCTGTCAGGGAAGTAAGCATGCCACACGGATATTTGTGCACCACGTAGGTGTCCCTAATAGAAATTCCTCCATTGATGCTCAAAACAATGCCAAGTGGGATGCATACATCGGGCTTAGGTGGAATTAAGCCTCCAATCTTGGTTTTCTAAGGTGGATAAAAGCAAAAAGGGGATTTCCACATGGGGTACAAATTCACTCTTATACAATTCTATCCTATGTGATGCATGTATGTTTTTTATTCTACATGATGTATGCTTCTATATGATGTGATGATGTGATGTAGTGATTTATGGATGCATTTATTTTTCAGTATATTTTCTATGCACTTTTCTATGATGATGTATGGATGATGCAAATGTTATGATATGCAAATTCTTTAAAATGGTTAGACTAACATAACTATATTATGCACTGATGGATGATGATGAATGTATGAGATGCAATAAAAATATTTTTCAATATCTTTCTCATATATGATATGGTGATGCATTTATGGATGACATGACGATGCACATGATATGATGTGATGATGGTTTTTAATAATGATGCCTATGTGATGATGCATATGACATGATATGATACACATGGTATGATAATGCTTATGCAAATGGATGATATATGTGTGATGTTTATATGATTATGCAATGGATGTTTTGATGATGTATATGCCTATGTGATGATTCTTTTACGTTTATGTAATGAATACAAATGTATGATTTATGAGATGCCTAGAATAACCAATCTATATTATGCAATTATGAAATGCAATGTATGTGAGATGAAAAATGTTTCCTATATGATATGATATGATATGCATTATGTTAATGGTTTGTGGATGCAAGATGGATGCAATAGCGATGATTTTGATTAACGGACATGGTACCATGTTAGCGCAAAGAGAATCAAGAAGAAGTAAGAAAATTCAACAAGTCAACTTTATTAGGGAGGATGATGATGATGATTTTAATACTAGGAATTGGGACTTTTAAAAGGGCTATTTACCTTATGTGTGATAACACACATAGGCACAATGCATTAAGGTATAAAGAACCAGGATGGCATTGTACCTAGTTTGATGGAATTTGACTCGACAACCAAATAGGAGTACTCCTGTTCACACCTGACATACAATATCTTATTCAAAATGAAGTTTAGATATTCCAAACATCTCAGACCAAAACATCAAAAAGGAAAGCCTTCCTATGTGGTCAACAAGACACTTGAAACATCCTCCCTACACCTAAGCAAATCACATATGACCAAGGTTATATTACAAGAATATCGAACAAGCACAACAAATAAAAAGATAATGATCCTTGCCCCATTCTTTTCTCTCTAAATCCCTTTGTTTGGGACATCATCTAGAGGTCATCGAAATCAACACAATAAGATAAGTTAAAAGACAAAGATCAAATAAAAAAACAAGGTAATGTTCTTCATACCACTATGCAAGACCTAACTATGGTGATGCCTGATGTTAATTTCCATTGTAGGATGAATGCATCCTAGGACATGATGTTATCAGATGATTTGGGATTGACTGGATGATTAGCTATTATTACCAAGAGTTGACCAACTTGTTTACTTACTGACCTAGACTTGAGACCTTGATGCTTGAGCTTTCACTTTTGAGTTGCTAGACTTGTTTCCAATTCTCTTACCAAAGGTTGAGGATGACGATTGTTTATTATGAGTGATATTTATTGCAGGTGAAAGTGAGATGGGGATGGATGGATTTTTTAAAATATTTGGATGTTTTTGACGTTTTAGAAATGTTTTGAAGTTGTTTTTTGGTATTTTTAAGATGTTTTACAAATGTTTTGATTTTTAAATTTTCCATTGTTTTGGGATTTTCTGAGATTTTGACCAAGAGACTAACCTAAAGACATATCCTAGGGGCCTCAAGGGTTGATCAATAGATTAGCCTTGCCTACGTTATACACACATAGACCACATAGTTTGACTAACACAAACTTGATTATTGATGAGATATGAACAAATGGATTGCCATTTTATTATGATAGACTCCTAAAGGACTGACCTAAGTGTCTCGGGGGATGATTAAAGATCAACCTTGCCTACATTCAAAGCTCAGATATGACGTAGTTCAGACAAATGACTTTCTTTTTTATTTTTTGACCGATATTTTGACCTATTTTTTGATTTTGATATGTTTTGAGTGTTTTTGGATTTTCTATTTTTTTGAATGTTTGTCTTTTTTGATTTTATGATTTTTTTTGGATTTTATGATTTTTTGATCTTTTTGGATTTTCTATTTTAGGTAAGTTTCAAGAATATACATGAATCTGATATGATGAGAACATGCCCCAGTGTGATGCCATAGACTACTCTATTATAGGTAGGAAAAACTGACCTTAAGAATGGGTTGATTAGTTCTAGGAGGGATCATAATGTGAACACAGGACCAAGCTATGATGCAGATGTGGACAGGTGATGGATGTAGAAATGGAAGGAGATGGATGATGGATGGGTGGATGTATGATGCAAAACAAGTTGTGGAGATCTTGGTGGATGGAAGGCGCTTATTTACACAAGGCACCTTTTTGCTAGGTTTTCACCAAGGTACTTGCCCAAAGTGCCACCGAAGTGGTTTTCACTATAGGACAATCTTCTCTTTACTATTTTTTTAAATCATTTTTTTTATTTTTTTTTATTTTTGTGTTTTTTTTATTTTTTTGTTGTCACCAAGATGCCTGGTTGCTAGGTTTTCATCAAGGCAACCATTTTTTTAAGGACATTTTCTAATTTTTTTTATTTTCTATTTTTATACTCTGTAAGATTAGGCATAAAACTTTTTGAGGTGGGAGCTATTCATGGGTTCCTGCAGAGGTTCCCCTTCGAGTGTTGAGAATTGATATGCCCCTGAGTTATAGCTTGTTGTGATGACGAAGGGTCCCAACATATTGGGTTCAAACTTTCCCTTACTATCTGGATTTGGAACATTCTTCTGATTCTCCTTGAGCACAAGTTCCCCAACTTGGAAGTTCTGACTCCTAATCTTCTTGTTGTAACTCCACTTGAGTCAATTTTGATACACTTGCAAATGGTTTAAGGTGTCCATACGCCACTCATCCAGTAGTTCTAGCTCGTTCAGTTGTGATACCCGATATTCTTCATTTGTGATGAGATTTTACAATGATATTCTCAGTGACAGGAGCTCGATCTCAATGGGAAGTATGGATTTTTATTTGTAGACCTGGGAGAATGGGGTGGCACCTATTGGTGTGTGGATGCTTGTTCAGTAGGCCTATAGGGTGGAATTTTGCTGCAAATGTCAGTCACGACCAATGTCATTGACTGTCTTTTTGATGATTTTTGGGATGGTCTTATTTGCAGCCTCAACTTAGTCATTTCCTTGGGGATAGTATTGGGTGGAAAAGCGATGTTAGATATTAATATTTTGGCATAGGTCACGAACATCCTGATTCTTGAAAGGTGTCTCGTTATCTGAGATAATGGCTTGAGGGACACCATAACGGAAAATTAAGTAGTTCAAGATGAACTTTGATATCTTCTTTCCTATGATATATGTCATGGGAATGGCCTCCACCCACTTCATAAAGCACTCAGTGGCAGTGATGATGAACTTATGTCCACTGGATGAGGTGGGGGTGATTTTTCCAATGAGATTGAGCCCCCACTGTGAAAAGGGCTAAGGTGTGACAATCAGGTGGAGCTCTTGAGCTGGTGCATGGGTGAGGTCCCCATGTTGTTGAAATTTTAGACACCTTTTGACATAGTCATGTGCTTCTCTTTCCATTGTAGGCCAATAGTACCTAGTTTTAAGGAATTTCTTGGCTAAGGTCATACCGCTAAAATGGGAACCACATATGCTATTATGTACCTTGGTTAAGACAGTCAATGCCTCCTCGACATTTAAGAAATGTAACAGGCTCCCTTCAATACTTCTATGGTATAGGGTATCTCCTAGGATGACAAAACAAGATGATTTTTTGACAAAGGTTCTCTTGGGGTTCAGGGTTATGTCCGTTGGAAGGACTCCTATTATTAGATAAGTGTATATATCATGGTAGCAAGGATCACCACGTCCAATGATTTTGCACACAAATTCAGACTCTAGTACCTCGAGTGCCGGCATGAGAAGCTGATCTATAAGGAATTCTTGCTTTGGGATGTTGCGTGGGATTTCTAGGAGTGATCTGATTGTATCCATTGCATTTGTCACTTTGTTGGTTGCTCTTGGTTGCTGCTCAAATGTGATATCAATGAAGGACTCCTTGGGACCTTCCACCAATTTCTTGTATGGAGTTAGCTTCCCATCCTTTGTTTGATACTCATTGTTTACCTGGTTGATTATAAGTTGTGAGTCTCTGTGGACTTTGATTGCGATGATCTACTATTGCATTGCGATTCTCATCCCTATGACCAGAGCCTCATATTCTGCTATGTTATTTGTACAAGTGAATTACAACTTGTATGATTTTGGTATGGAGTCCCCTTGTGGAGTGATGAAGAAGATCCCTGGTCCTGATTCATGTTGTGTGTAGGATCCATCAAAGTAAATTTTCCAGTTGTTTGCCACACTAAGGTTGAAGATTGATTTGTTAGGGAACTTTGATACAAGTGGATTTTTTGCATATATGGGTGCTTCTTCGAGTTGATCTACTATTGCTTGTCCTTTAATAGCCTTGCATTCCACATACTCAATATCATGGTCTATCAGGATCATGATCCATTTAGCTTCCTGCCCTGTAAGTGTTGCTTTAGAAAGTAGGTACTTAAGGGGGTCTATCTTTGCAATGAGCTTTAGCATGTAATGTCTAAACTTTTGTGCTACAAAAATAACTGCTAGACAAGATTTCTCAATAGGTGTGTAGTTCAATTCATGTCCCAACATTGTTTTACTGATATAATATATAGCTCTCCCTTTTCCCTTTTCATCATGCTATGCTAAGAGAGCACCAAGAGTTGTCATTGTTGTTGATATGTATAGGATCAAAGGTTTTCCTAGAATTGGCGGCACGAGGATAGGTGGCATGAGTAAATACTTCTTGATTTTGTTAAAGGATTGATCACAATTCTTGTCCCACTTGTACACTACCCCCTTGTGGAGTAGGTGAGAATAGGGGACAACCTTTTCTGCTATTAATGCTATGAATCATGGATGGACTGATGTCTTCCTTGTAGGCCCCTTAGTTGCTTCAATGTCTTTGGTGCCTCCATTTCAAGAATTGCCTTGACCTTGGAAGGATCTATCTCAATCCCTCTCATTGACACGATATACCCAAGGAGCATCCTTGATTGTACACCGAAGACACATTTCTTTGGGTTGAGTCTAAATTTATATTCCTCTAACCTATCAAAGATGGAGCCCAATGCTACTATGTGATCTTGTCTTTTCTTTGATTTGTCTAGTATGTCATCCATGTAATCTTCCATAGTTTTGTGAATCATATCATGAAAGATTAATGTCATGGCCCACTGATAGGTTTCTCCTACATTCTTTAACTTGAATGGCATCATATTCCAACAATATGTCCTGCACATACAAGTGAAAGCCATTTTGTGTTGGTCGTCCTTTGCTATCATGATCTGGTTGTAGCCTGAGAATTCGTCCATCAACAATAGCATCTCATGTCCTACCATCATACCCATGATCATGTCAATGTTCAGAAGTGGAAATTCATCCTTGGGACATGCCTTGTTTAGATCTCTAAATTCCATGTAGATAAGGATGCCCCTAGTGGGTTTTGAAACAAGTACAAGGTTTGAGACCCATTCCGGATAATCTATCAGCTATATGAACCCTGCATCTAGGAGCTTCTATAATTCCATTTTGACCAACAATGCAACCTAGGGATGCATCTTTCTGAGCTTTTGTCTCACTAGCTTTGGTTTGAGGTATACAGCTAGGTGATGAACCACAACCTTTGGATCAAGCCCAGCCATGTTGGCATAGGTCCATAAAAAGTTTTTCTTTCTTTCTTTTAGGAATGCAACTAGAAGTTCATGTTCTTCTATGAGAAGTGACTCCACATAGAATGTTATGTGTGGTAGTTCCTTTGTTCCTAGATTAACTAGATTTCACTTCTCTGCTAGGACCGATGACTTCTCTTGATGAATTGCACTAAGAGGAAGATTGAGTCATCATCCTCTAGTGCCTCAGAGAGGTTTTTAACGTTGGATACATCCTTTATTTTTACTATTTTTGGGTCAGAGAGTACCACATTGTGGTTTTCACTCAAAGACCTAGAGATTATTCTCAAATTTTCACTTTTGCGACTGAAGGATTCAATCGCTTCCCCGTAATAGGTGTGTGTGTCCAATATGATGTCGAACTTGGCCTTATGATCTTTGTATGGGATAGTATCCTGCAATCCTATAAATTTTGAGAGCACCTCATCATTTTTTAAAGTGTCCAGAATCAGTGGTCCTCGTTGGTTGTAATCGACGAGTTGGGTAGATACTAAGTTTATTTCATGGGTTTGATGGTCTAACTCAAAAGACAAGGTACTAATCATGAGTAGAGAGGAATCTCGAAAAAGCATACGCAAATCATTATGGGATCCTCATCACTACTACACACATTAGCTATGTCAAAGGTAAAGTTGTCTAGGACTCAACTTGTGGGTATTGGTAATTGAAGGGCGGATGCTAATAGCTGATGGGGATTTTTAACCTTTCTAACTGAGCCACCTTCAAAGGGGTACATCCAAGGCCAAGATTTCTCATACGCTTCTCCAGAATGAGAGGTACTAGAATTTCATTGTCATTATGTCCAAGCTTATTGTTTCTGTCATAGCCCATACCAAGCATTATTTGTAATCCTTTGATGCTCTCGTCCATGGGAAGATTAGGCGCTAGCCTTTCATCTTGGTACAACAAGCTTGATATGTCTTTCTCATCTACTATTTCCCGACTTAGATCCCCCCAACTGCTGAATCTAGAAGGGTCTACTTTGAAGGTTTGGGATAATGTCTCAGTTTGTTGGGGTTGTCCACGAGACCTAGGAGATTGAGGTAATTCTCCTATGACTAAAGCACTTTTCTTCATTCTATAATTCCCACACCCATTGTCTTGGATAATGACCTTGATTTATGAGATATTGGGAATGGCAGGTGTCTTTGTCTTAGAAGTGGAGGCCAATGTAGTTGGGTCTACATATGGAGTGGTGGGTCCTTCATCATTCTTTGGGACTTGGGGGATTTTATAGTATTTTTCTTCTAGGCTTTTGCAGTAGGCAAAGGGCTCAAGTTCACTGTGAAATGTGACCTCTTGATTTTGATATGGGAACTTGACGCACTGATGTAAGGTTTATGCAACTTCCTGAATCACATGGATCCATGGACATCCCAGGAGAATGTTATAAGGTAATTCAAGGTCAAGGACCTAGCATGTTGTTTCTATAATAGTTGGCCCTACTTGAATAGGGAGCTGGATAGTGCCTTGAGACACTCTTTCTTGATCATCATATGCTCTGATTGTGATGCCCTTACTCTTTTCAATGGTATCCTCTGAGAATCCCAGATTCTTTATTGTTTTGAGGGAACACATGTTTAGACCCGCACCCCCATCCACCAAGACCCTTTTGAATTTGTTTTTATGAACTAGGACTTCAAGGTGGAGTGCACAATTCTGAGATGGTTGGGCAAAGAAGTCTTGATTGGAAAATGTTAGGAGACTTGGGGTGGTGATATTTCTTACAAGAGCTTGGAATTGGTCAATGTCAAGATCTATAGACATAGTGGATGAAGCCAATGCTTCCTCTAGGATTTTTCTATGTGGGTTATTTTTTCAGCAACTCCATGATGGAGATTTGAGTAGGGGTTCTTTTTAGCTGGTCTAGGACATTGTAGCCATGAGGAATGGATTTTAGATTGGAGGTGGATGACCTAGGTGGCTATGATGGTCTAGAAATGGTGACCTTGTCACCGCGTGTGGTGACTCCATAATCAACTTTTTCTCCCTTGATGCTAACAACAGTGACCATTTCATCTAGAGATGTGACAACATGGTCATACACATGGTTCACATTGGCATACTTGGTATTTCCATGGTTGTTCCCTTGGTTATGATCAAGCATCAAATTTGTGTATATTTTTAGGTCCTAATTTTCAACGGGTTGCTCAACATTTATGATCTTGTCATCAATGAGATTTTGGATTAGTTTTTTCAACCTCATGCAACTAGTTGCTATGTGTCGCTTGATTTTGTGGAAATCACAAAGGTGATTCTTGTTGTACCATGGTGGTTTCACTTGGGGTTCCTGATAGTTCTCATAAGTGGGAATTTTGATGAGATTTTTCATTTATTAGTTTCTTCATGACTGATTCAATTGGTTTCCCAAGGGTTGTGTACTTTCTCTTAGGGGGATTTTTGTTTTGCAGGGGTGGTCCCCCTTGATTATTTAGATTGTTTATTTTATTGTTGGGTGGTTGTTGTGATACCATGTTGGCTTGTGTATTGTTATGATTGTTGTTTTATGGTTGGTGCTATGTTTGGGTGTTTTTCTTCAGAGCACTGATTATGACCTTGGCATCCACCACACCATCATTAGTAATATTTTTGTTTCTTTCCCACGTGCGGGGTTTCTCATTGTAAATGGTGGATGGGAGATTGTCTTGATTTTTTTGATATGTGGGTGTTTCCCCTTGTGCAATAAGGGATCATTTGATGATGAGTGCCTTGGGGATTAGTTGGTCATAAGTGGTGATACATTGAACCTTAAGATGGAATGCGAAGGTTTTCTTAAGATTGGTAATGATGGTGCAAACTTGTTCTTCTAGCATGGCCCATTTTCTCCAGTTGGCCTTGGATCGCCATCTTTGCAAGAAGGAAGAGAATGATTCCCTCTTAGCTTTTTTAAGAGTCAATATTTCCTCTAGACTGACATCCATACCAATATTGAATGCGTAGTTTTTTAGGAATACGTCTACAATCTCTTCAAACTTTTTGATGCCAGAGGAAGGTGAGAGAACCACTTCATGGATCGATCAAAAAAACTTTGAGGAAATAGCTGCATCATATATGTATCATCATATGCAACCTCCATGCAATGTACTTGTAATTCACTGATGTGATTGTCAGGGTTTCCCATCCCACTGTATTTGTCAAATTTAGGGATTTCAAACCTCTTGGGGATGATACCATCGCAAGGTTCTTGTCAAAAGTATAGGGACACAAGTTGGTTGGTGTCTTTGTTGTTTTCCCTGATTGGAGATTGAGCACTTGTTACAAGAGCAATTTCATTTGCTTTCTCATGTTAGATCTTGTAGATCAGGGGGTGGAGTGAATTTTTTTTTGATACAACCACGGTCGGAGGGTCCTCAAAGAGAACAATCTAGACCATGCAACAAGAGCCACACAATGGAAGCAACAGAAAAAATGGAGGAAAATACAAATTCAAACATTCTTACTATTAGAAAATTTGATTACAACTGGCCAACAACATCTGGGCTTATAGATTCAGCTTGTAGGCCTGATTACAGCATGCTCAAAGTACCATCTTCCTACATGCTCCTTAATGTGAGCAAAAATCCTACAGAGAAAATCTTATCTTTCTCTAATCTCTAACTCTACCTTCTTCTAATGATCAATTACAATGCTTTATATACATTCACAAATCTAGAAACATCCGCGTTGGACCAAGGATTATTAGAATCTCTAATTAAAGAAAATGTAATGTGTGTGTGCATATGTTAGCCTAAAATTTGAATTACTCCTCAGTGGATGCATTGGATGAAGTGTGGACCTAAATTAAGGTCGGGGACACTCCATAGAACAATTCAAATCACATTGACAAGATCCGCAAGATATAGAAATGATCCACAAGTGATCGAACTAGCCGTTGGATCAGAAAATTATTCCGCTGTTGGTTCAAGAAATTGCCACATAATACAAAAGTGATAACTTGCTGAAAAATGAACCAATCACTCTCAAATATTGGAATAAGGTAAATGAATAGGTCCATGATGTGAACATAGATTTGTAAGGTCTAGTGAACAAACATGAAGAATTACCGAATCTGCCAACTTGAACTAAACAAAGACAAACTGGAATGAAAATATTTTCTTTTGGGTGATACAAGATTTCCACAACCCAAGGATGCTCCTACATAAATTTTGAAGTGGTCAAGGTGTTTGAGTGATGGGTGGAGTGTTGGGTATGTTGGTGGGAGTTTTTTGCAAGTTTTGTTGCATGATCAAGGCTTTCTAATATGTCTGCATTTGTTGTTGTGTCAACAATGCTTGTTGTTGGTCTTGTTGTTGTTGCGCCAACAACGCTTGTTGTTGGTCTTATTGTTGGTCATGTTGTTGTTGTGCCAAAAAAGCTTGTTGTTGGGCTAGTAATGTTGCTTCTTGTTGCACTTGGTACTGTTGTAGGGCTTACTAATATGCTTGTTCTTGGGTTGCTTGTAATTGTGCTTGGTATTGAGATTGTGCTTGCGCTTGCTGAGCTTGGTATTTGGCTTGCATTTGAGGTTAATCTTGCACCTTTTGGGAAACTTGGCTAGCCTGTGCAACCTGTGCTTCTTGTGTGGCTTGAGTAGCTTGAGCTACTTGTGTAGCTTGGGTGGTTTATTGTTGTTGTAATAAAGCTTGGGCTTGAGTAGCCTATTGTGCTTGTTGTTCTTGTTGCACTTGTTGTGTGGATTGAGCTACTTGCACTTGCAAGTGGATTGTTGTGCAACTTCTGTGCGCTTAAAATTGTGGATATGCCTTTTGATAGGCTTGCTGAGTTGCTTGCAACATGATGCTATATTGGTTAGCCACATTTGGTCTTGGTGGTGGTGGTGGTGGTAGATTTGGAATGGTGTTTGTTTTTGTGATGAGAGGTATGTCATATTGATGGTGGGGACTTGTGTGGTAGATGGTGCAATTGATATGCCTCGTCCTTGAGAAACCACGTTTATGGATGGTGTAATGATTACTTGGGTTCCTTGGATGGTTTCCATTTTTTGTTGCGATATCGATGGCAAGATCAGAGGATTTAGTATGATGTTTTGATTTATTATTGGGGGGTTTCTTTGATTTTTATTGAATGGTGGTAAAGGAGGTAGCCCCAAAAAGAGGGGTGGTGTGGATGTTAATGGAAAGGGTGGAAGTGGCAGAAAAATGGGTGGTGTGCTCCCTTGAGGAAATGATAATGATGAGGGGTCAAACATGCCCCCTGGTCCAAATAGCCCACCTTCTCCTTATGAAGTCATAGGGAGAGAGGTTTGTGTGTTGAGATGATATGTTAGTGTTGCGTGAAAATATGATGATGGGTCATGGGGGTCTTGAAATGTAAGCAGTACATATGGGTGTAGTGGGTTTTGAGGAATGGATTGACCCAAAATGGTGTTTGCATCCAAATCTTGGTTGTTCACAAGGGGGTGTGTTTGAAGTGATTGAAGCAATGAGCTCCCCTTGTTCAAAATTAGTTGAGTTGGAGCAATGGATGATGTGATTTGGGGGATGCTTTGAGTGATGCTTTGAAATGGAGGTGTAGATGAAATTGGGGGTGTGGATGATATTGAGGGCATGATCCCAAGAGGCTTCTCCACAATAGTGCTTACATCATAATTGGAAGGGAGTTTAGCCCCTTCTTTTTCCAATTCAAGCATGTATTGGGAGGGATTGAGCCTCATTATGGTATTGAAAATTCAGTGAGTTTCAAGATTTTGGACCATTTCAATAATTTCATCTTGTGTCATCTCTAAGACATTATTGGTGATGTCTTCCACTTGACCTTCCTCTTGAGGATTTTGTGATGATAGAGGAAGATTAGGTAGGGGATTGTTTGATCCAATAGGATTGATTTTGGAAGTGGTTTGACTTAAGTCACTCAAAGTTGATGTTTCTTTGTTCATCTCCATGTTCTTCTTGTTTGAGATCTAGTTTGAACCATAAAATAGGGATCAATTTTCAAGAATGTAAGAGGTGAACCTCTAATTCTTTAGATTAATCCAAACTTTAGGTTAAAAAAAAAAGTCTAAGATTTTGAGGATCAAAGGGTGGTGATGAGATGATGATATATGAATGATTGGTGGATGATTGGAACTTTTAGGAAACCTTGAAGGAGATGCTAAACTTTAGGAATTTTGGATTGATGTTTGATTTGATTTTGGATTGATTTGACTTGATTTTGATTTTGATTTGGTTTGGATAATGAACTCATAAACTCTAAGAGGTTGGATGTTGTCCTAGAGTAAATTTTCCCACAAGATGATAATTTAACTAAGTGTGTAAAGAAGGATTCATCTACACACACCTAGTCAAACAAGATGATTTGGATTTTTGATTCAAGGATTTTCCCAAAGTTTAGCATAAAGGATTTTTCCAAGATTTCCAAGAGTTGTTGGTGAGGTGGTTTTTGATTTGATGTTTGAAGGATGGATGAAAATGTTTTTATTTTGATCCTAAGAGACTTAGAGAGACTTCGTTTACTTAGACCAAGGTATTGAAGAACATGCTAATACTTCCTATGTGAGATACTCAAACCTTTGAAAGAGACTTGGATTTTGACAATAGTAAAATGAATAAAAATTTGGATTGTTCCTTGATGCTCATTTTAAAAAGTTGAAGGTCAATCTTTCTCTAAATTCATAAAGCATAGACAAACGTTTCTTGCGAGCTTTTTGACTAAGACCTTTGGACTTTGGTTTTTATCTTTCAAGAAATCATTTGGAAGAGCACATGTGTGGGGTCCAATTGTTTCTTATCTTTGCTTAATGAGTTCCTTTTACCACAAACACTTTCTTGATTAGGTTTTCAAACTAAATGTCTAATGTCCCAATTTCTTCTCATCCCACAAAGTCCATTATGTGGAAATCAAGGAAATTAAGGCAAAAGATCCCTATTGTTGACTTTAGTGAGAGAAAATTGTGATGTAAATTCAAATGCTTAGAAGCCTCTAAGGATAAAATCACTAGGGCAAGTAATAACACTTGAATTTTTTCAAAGGTATTTTCTTCCTCTAAAGGGTTTGAAATTTGATGATCATGTTGAATGTTTGTTTCTTAATGGTTTAAGATTCAAGAAAAGTGTTTTGATTCCAAGAACATGCACAACCTTATGGATAAATGAGACAATATTTGTTGAGTTCCCACTTGGATAAATCTAGCTACGCCTACTCTTAGCGGATGATTAGATGCTTGACCACATAGGATCCCTCTTATAGTGCACTAGCTTCTCGGGTCAGCCAAGCATCAGTACCCATGAAACTCGCATGGCATACTTCTCATCTCTACTAAGAGTCATAAAAACATGGAAAAAATTTAGAATGATCGTTCTTGCACCAACAAATAGATTAAGAATTTGGGCCTTCTAAACAAGAGGTTCTAGTATAGGCATTCTATTCGTGGGGGATCATCCATATGATAAGAAACCATTGATGCCCTTCTTGTTAGAACAATCCTTATGATACTTGAACTTTCCTCAAGTACCCACACTTATATACCAGTTGGAAGTCACTTGGATTTATTGTGTTCCCGATTGGGTCATTCCCTAGGGTGATTTAGCTTTCCCACTAGGTAGGCCCTCTAAGGATAAACAAAAGTGAGAAAGCACATCCATAGTTCAATCAATATTTGTTTGTGTGAACAAAGAGAGAACACACGCGATATACTCCACTCACACTCACAATATTTTGTTCAATTTTAAGAATCCCAAATTGAAGTGTGGAGGTAATCACTTATACAACTTAATATCACAAAAAGTTTTTTGATTCTCAAGATCATCGTCAAGCGCAAGAGAAGTGCATACATATTTTAGATGATAGTACTTTGGATAAGATATTGTAAAACATGAAAGCACATATTACCAAAAGGAAAAGTGAGAGTTGTTTGTGCAATTGTTAAGCCTTAAAAAGAATTAGTAAGTTGCCTAAGGTTCTTTTTAATCCTTTTGTCTTGTTCTTTTTAAGCCCAAATGAAAATTAGTGAATCCTAAAAATCATGAAGATGACAAAGTCCTTAGAAAAGGAATTACAATTCCTCCCCAAAATGTTTAAAAACACTTGATACAAGGAAATTATGATGCCATATAGAAGGCTTCATCTTTGTTTCCTCCCTTCACTTTTGATCAATCCAACCTACAAAAAATGGTTAAAACTATAGAAATAGAGGTCAAAATCTAGTTAGTAATTAAAAGCAACCAAAATGAAAAAGCACATGTTAAAAATAATCTGAAAAAGTACCTTTTACCCAACTCTAGTGGCCCAGTCTATAGAGGTGACACAGTTTGAAGAAGTCAACAACATTGTATAGGGCCATTGGGGACATATAGCAGCAGACTATGGGAAACTAGTGAGTGCAAATGCAACACTGTATTGACCAAGCGACGCTGTTTGGAGTTTGGATGTCCGATGATAGAAAAATGGCCCAGTGTTGTTGTTTGAAATTCAAATTTCTAGGCGAGAAGAACATGGCGTCACAGTTTGGAGTTTGATAGTGGTGCTATATGGCGCTGCTGGACTAATAGCGACACAGTTTCTCTATCAGCAGTGTACTTTTCTTGTAGACACAAAAAGTTTCAAAAAACCATAGAATTTAGAAGAAAAACATGTTAAATTCTTCAAGTTCACCCTCCTTCTAGTGCCAAAATGTGAATGGTGATGTTAGACCTGCACAAACATAGAACAATCACACAATTACTCCATTATGAAAGCTAAATCAACATTCCCCGTGGAATTCATTTGAAATGCAAATAAACAAGAAATAAGTGAAGAACACAATAAGAAAGCTATTAAATCCTATCTAATGCAAACAAACTCTCAATCCCATGGGGGAATTGGTGCCATTTTTATGTGGAAAATGGCCCTTTCCCAATCCCTTGTAAGCTTCAATGATGATTTGATGAAGATTTGATGCTTCCTTAGTGAAATTCTTGCATAACCTAGCTATGAAAATGTGAAAATGGATGAAGAATGGATGAGAAAATTCAAAATGTCAAGATAATTTCTTTGCAAGAAGTTGTGGATCCAAAATCCAAATGAGAGACTCTTATTTATAGATGTGAAAGATGGAGGATGAGGTAAAATGAATGAATGTGGGACAAAAGACCAACCAATAGCATGAATCCAATTATAAACATGTGAGTGGACAAAGGTGGAGCACATTTTGGTGAATGTGCAATTAAATGCAATTAGGTGGAATTTCAAAATGGATCAAATGAAAAGTTGTAGGGAGAAGAAAATGAAGTTAATGCCACTTGGCTCAAGGAAAATGACATGTAAGAAACTTAAATTCCTTGTTGGATGTACAAACCATTTTGGAGGGATTTTTCAAACTTGGAGAATATTCCCTTTTTGATTCCTTTTTTAAAGTAATTGAAGATTTAATAAATCAATTGAAATTATTTTCATGAGCAAGTTATAAAAGCTAGAGGATTGGTGATTAAGACTGGAATTAATTAGGATTTGATTAATTTAAAAGGAGATTAGTTGATTTGACCATTTTGACTTAGACTTTTGGATTGATTTAAATCAAAATGAGAAGAAAATGAATTAGACTTAATTAAATAAAGATTTTGATTTATTTAATTAAAGAGAGACAATAGAAGCTAATTAAATAAAATGATTTATTTAATTAATAGGAGATGATGACTTAATTGGATAATTTTTTTTATTTAATTAAGAGATGAAATGTGATGAATTTAATCAAATATAGATTATTCGATTAAATGGTTAGCAAAGGAGATGATTTAGGACAAGTGGTGTTAGTAAAATTAGGATTAGGTGTATAAGATCAATTGGTACATTTTCCATGTCTACAATCACCAAATTTATAATATTTTGTCTGAAATTTACTTTGGTAGGTCAAACTATACACATCATTGAGTGGTATTTATCATTTAGGGTGATGCGACATTTTGGCCATCAAAATTTTGTAGGGTGGTGTTCTCATGAGTGACATGACAAATTGTACCATGGAAAACAATGATAGGTACAATATATGTGAAGAGATCATGGATTAAGATGAATGTGGTTGTAGGTATCATCAGATATAGAGGACGTAGGGGCAATGAATGAGTATCTTCCATGTTGGGATCATCATCGACCAATACAATTGACACCTCAAAGATACATCAGGGAGAGGAGGGAGGAGATATGGATGTTGATGGATAGTAAGGTGGGTATGGAGAGGAGGGGGATATTGATGGTTAGGTAGATTGAGAATGAGAGGAGGAGAAGGATGTTCAAATGAGGCTACAAATAGTTATGTATCAATTGTAGCAGTGTCCAGAGAAAATGGATCAGGCTCAAAGAGATCTAACAAAGAAGATAGTAGAGAGACACTTTACAAACTAAGTTGTCATGGGTGAAAGAGTTGTAGGCTTAGGGGAGAGATGGTGCATAACTATTTCAACTAACTGTTTCGTGTGACTAGGTTGTTATAGATCAAGATTTGGAAAGGGTTGATTAGGATGCATATAGATATGAGAGAGATAGAATCCAACATAAAGTGGATGAGATGAGGGGAAATCAGATGATAGAGTTAGTAGAAATGAGGGTAGAGAAAGATGTGTCCATGTTAGAGTGTGATGTGACATGCACTTCAACAAAGGTCTAATGTAGAGGTGCCTCTCTTGAGAAAGGAGCAACACATTGTGAGGAGCATGTTGACTGCATAGGAGATGGACCAAATTTTTTTAGACATGTTGCAAGCTCGTCAAGAGATGGATAGAACATTATAATAGGATCAATATTACATTTCTCTATATATGAGGAAGTGATATTGGAAAGACAAAGATCTGTAAGTTTTGTAGAGGCAAGTAGGTCAAGGAGGACAGTATCTATGAGACCAAGACCATCAGTTAGCATGGATCCACCAGTACCTTGGGGTCCACCACTACCAAGGGTGGAGTACCAAGATCATTGGCACCTTCAAAGGGTGGAAACACGAGTTAGAGAATTTTTTGGATTATATTCCTTTGTGCTCTTATGTATATGACACTTGAGATTTGTTATACAAGCATTTGGTAACACTTGTATTGTGACTTTATGGGTTTTGATATATATGATATGATTTTGGTGATGGATTGTATGATGTGCTTTATGATGTATATATGTTATGGATTCATATGATATTCATTTATGGATGTTATGGATGCATATTATGTTTATGTTTATGGATCTAATGTTTTTGTTTATGGATGCACATGCTATTTATGTTTATGATGATGTTGATAGATATATGATGGATATTATTATAATGTTTATGATTATGGATGCATATGGTATTGATGGATGTATAATTTTATTTGTGGTTTTCTATTATATGATGTATTATGATTGATAGGTGATCTAGATGGTAATTATGGATATGCTTACATTTGTATTATGATGTGATGGATATAAGGTGATAGATATGTGATGATGATTATGATATTTCCTAATTGTGGATGGATGCAAGTTGGTCATGAATGCAATGGATAATGATCCTTGTTATGATCATTATTTTATTCATGATACAAAATGAAAATAAAAAATAGGAAAGATGTTAGGATGAGATGGTTGGGAGAATAAATTGAAGCCTTGAGGAGGGATTATGGATTGATTGTAGTCAATTTTTGGTAAATGAGTTATGGATGGGTGGATAAGGGGATGGGTAGGGTAGGTTATGCCAACATGTATAGAGAAATCCTAGTTTTTGATACAACTGGAAACAAAGATTTTGGCACCTAAATGTTATATGCTCCCTCTAGGGTTTTTCACCTTAAAGTAGATAAGATTAGAGCCAAAATGTAGTGTTTACACTCAAAGAGGGATATGATATAGATGAAATATGCCTAAATGAAGTAAAAAAAATGTAGAGAACTAAAAGATATTATTGAATGTGTATGCAAAACTAAGAAATATGAAGTGTTTGAAAACATAGTGTTGTATGCAAACATGAACTAGAAACATGCACAAATGAAAATAGAATTGAATGAGATTGAATGGAGTGCACCTGGAGATGGAATGTTGATGCTGGAAGGTTCTATAATGTCTTATAAATAACTCTTGATGGCCACTGGGACTCATTCGCCACTAATAGTGAATCGGTCTTCTGGTAAATTTGTTGAAACTAGTTTCTAAGTGCCAGGAATTGAAAACTGGACAAAACACCTTTTCCAGCCTAGCAGTGGGACTCATTCACCACTGATGGTGAATCAGTCCACCCACAAAAATATAAATTTTTTGAAGTCAACTCTGTGGGTCTAGATCTACACTAGTCTTCTTGTTGGGTTGACGAAACCAAATCTGCAGAAAATGGGTTGAATGTTGTCTCCAAGCTTGAATTAGGTTTTTGTTGAATTGAATAGATTTGATGACTTTTTGGCCACTTTTCAACACCTATCTCTTTGAAAAATCTTCCTACAAGACCTACAAACACACATGCAAAGAGGGGGAAAATGGTTAAGGGTTAAAGTATAGGGATTTACCTTGGTCAAATCCCACTTTGGTAATCAAACCCTTGATAAAGAAATGAAATGCAATAAGAAAGGAATGATGAATAAACAACATGCAAGTGTCCTAAACTCACCAAACCCTTGTTGTTGAAGTCCAAAGATATGTCAATGCTTGCTCTAAGATGCTTGATAATTGCTTGGTTGAATGATGTTATGATGCTCAAGTGCTTGGATGGGTGCAAGGATGATTAAATGGATGAATGGATGCTTGAATGAATGGGTGAATAGGGGTTAAAATGGATAGAAAAACACTTATTTATACACATTTATGCCCTAATTTTCTTAAAATACATCACATGCCAACCTAAGGTCTTAATGAATAAAAACTTGAAAGAAATTTAAATTTATTTTGAATTTTGTGCCAAGAGGGACTCATTCACCACCTATGGCAAATGGGTCCCACTCAAGGCATGCAAGTGGGTGTCGGGAATTAAGTAATCTTTAATGTTTTTTTCAGGTTTGTATTCAAAAAAACATTTAATTAAGGCCTATAAGTGCATAAAGGGGCCAAATAAAGCATAATAAAGGTGTATTTAGTGATGACAAGCCTAGAAAAGTGTGAAAGTTTGTTACAAGACTTTACAACACTTTAGAATAAGACTTGTTAAGTGATAAAAAGGGAATATTTAGATGAATTATGATAAGAAGAGTCTAGAAAAGTGTAGAAATGTGTTACAACACTTCACAACACCTTCACAAGACATCCTAAAATCTTAATAATTTGAATATTCAAGACCTAATGTGAATGCATAAGTGACATTACAACATTAAATCATGGTGAAATCAAGCTAAATAAGCACAAGGAGGGACGAAACAAGAAAAATTAAAAGGGTTAATTTTTTCGTGTCCATAGTTAGCCCCCACTTTAGTGAGAGGATGAACTTTCTTGGAACTCACACTAAAGTAGTCGAACATGCATCTTAGGAGGGGTTAGAATGTACTAATGATTGGTAAGATGAGAAAAAAATGATTAAGAGGGATGATCAAGCCCCCAAGATGAAGATCCCATGGAAAATCAATCATAAGCACAAAGGAACACACGTGAAATTGGTTAAGAATGAAGGTAAAGAAAGCTTTGATCGTCTATCCAACTCATTGTGGATTAGATCTAGGTTGTTTGTTTGGATCAAGAAATGTGTACTCACTCTAGGGAGATGGAACTCATGGCTTTCTGTCGAGTGAGAAATCCCAAGTATACTCACTTTAGGGCCATTGAACTTATGGTTGTCTGTAGGGTGATAAATCCACCAAGTGGCTATGGGGAAAAGTTGTGCCTCGAAATGGGATTTTCTACTCAACCATACTAAAGTTATACCTCCTGATAAATTTAATAAGGTGCCACAAAGAAAAATGTTGGTTCATGCTTCATGAGACAAGCAAAGCTTCATATGCTTAGTACTCATGAAAAAATGCAATGGTACCACAGGCATGCAAGTTGTGTTATGCAAGGTGGCCATGTAAATGCAAAATGCAAAGGAATGTTTAGATGAGTCTTGCTACATTCATGCAAGGTCTTAACTTAGGGAACATTGTGTCTAATGTCTCCAAGAGAAGACCAATCAAAGAATAGAATATTCACAACTTAGGGGATGCAGTGTGTCACATCAAGCCAATAAGAGGAATGCAATATACTAAAATAGATCACACTTATGAAGGACATCACACCTAATGTCATCCACAAAGTGACAAACACATTGTATAAAGTAATAAGGCTGCATTAAGAACCAAGAAAAAGAAAAATGCAAATGAATAATGCCAATGAATGCCCCCACTTTAAAGGAATTGCTACACACCATTCTGTGAGCAATTACTTTATAGTAGTGAAGGAAAAATGAAAAAAGAAAACAAGACATAAGAGTCAACTAGGAAAGGCCCTAATATGCCAAGTCATACATTTTTGAGGAAGGTTGCATCATGCAAAGGAAAAAGGAACAAAAGAAACAGGGGTTTACCCCAAAAAAGATCACTCCAAACACATAAGGGATCTATGGATTTGGGGTTAGTATGTTCTTTTCTACAATGTTTTCAAAAGAGCTTGAAACTTTCATCATTCCTTAAATACACATAGAACTGGAAGTATGACACAAAGAGAGCAAAAACAAAAAAGAAAGAAAGTCCATTTTGGGTCAACATGGAAGAGACATGGGATGTCTCAACACTTTGCATCATCCCAAAAGGAAAACACAAGCAAAAAAAAATGAAGATGCGAAAGAAAAGGAAAATATTTTGGGTCAACATGAAGGAGACATTTCGGTCTCAATGCCTTGCGTCATTCCCAAAAGGTAAACAAAAAACAAAAGAAAAAAAGAAAATAAAAAGGACCGATTGGGTCAACATGGAAGAGACATAGGGCATCTCAACACTTTGCATCATCCCCAAAAGGAAAACAAAAAACAAATGAAAAAGGAAAAAGCAATGTATGACATATAGAAGAATGGAGGTACAAATAGAGGAAGTGCACAAAGAGAGGGAGAACATCAAACATCACACTATGGGTAAACAAGATAGGAACAGAAAAAAAATTCAAAGGACTAGTAAGGAAGATGGAAGTCAACCAATGAGCAAGTCATCTGCATCCCAATCATGTTCAGTGTATTGTGAGGGCGATTGACTGTCCAAAGGGAGAATTGAAAGTGTCAAACTAGGGGAAGTACCAAGTTCTTCACTTGGTGTAGGATTTTTTTCATTTAAGCTCATGGAGGAGGAAAATAAAGAATTCAAATCATTATGCACCTCTTCATCTATTTTAGAGATCTCATCATCATCATCATCCAGGTTAATCATGATGGGAGGGCGGATGGTAATTTCTAATGAAGGATGTATTAGGAGTTGTGGCTATTGTATCAAAACATTTTGTTGTGATTCAAGAGGAGGGTTGTTATTTATTTCTTCTGTCAAAGGCAGAGGTTGATTTTCTTTGTTTTCTTTAGTTTTTAATTGATGAGAAAGGAGAAGACGTCGATGCCTATGCTCCCTAGCACCTCAGTTTCATTTGATTCTATTTTGAAGTTGTGTAGGTGAAAGGGCAAGTTGATCCACCATAGGGTCCTTTTCTTCCTAAGGAGGAGGAACCAAAGGAACCAAAGGAGATGGGTCAATCACTTTCTCTTTTTCTTTATAAACTTGTTTGATGTGAGGGGGCATGATAAGATTGGTTTCATTATATCATGGAAATTTGGATGAGGAAGGTGAAGTGTTCATGTTTGGTTGATCTGAAGTTGGTGGCTCAAGTTCTATTTGAAGCATTGTCTCATCAAGGATGGTGGTGTTGGAAGTATACGAGGAGGGATTATTGAGGGACAATTCAGAAATTTTCTTTTCTTTAAACTTTTGATAAGCAATGTAATTTTTTTTTTTGTGAGCTATTATGGGTTCCATGGGCTCTGGCCAAAAGGCTTCTAACGAGAAGTTTCCTTTAGAAGAAAAAGGGTTAAAGCCACTGTGGTGAATAGTGAATATGTCATTGTCATGTGGAAAATTTAAATATTTATGTATGAATAAAGGGACAAATTTCATAGAGTGAAGCCATGGATAGCCTAGCCGAAGATGAAACTTATCTGATTGTGGAATGATGGAAAATGATACATCCACTATCTTAGGTCCTATCTATAATGGAAGGACGATCAATCCTATTGTAGGGCATGTAAAACCATTATGTGTTTTGATCCATGCATATGGTTTGCCATAAATATCTTGATAAAGATCATGTAATACCAAAAATTCCTTAGTGATCACATTCTCGCCATAGGCGGGATCTATGAGTATCCCATTAGTGGGCTTATCATAAATACGGTCAGCTATGTAAAGAGGACCATCAAGAAGATTTAGAAGAATATCAGTAGAAGAGAAAGTATTATCAAGATTTTTCTTAGTTGGGACTTTATGAGGGATAACATCTATCGCTCCTACCAAATCATGCATAGGATTAATAGAAGTAGAATGTTGAATAGGATTGGGATTTTCAATAGTTTTATGAACAGTCATCACATTATTGTTTTGAGTCTCACTAGCTTTGAAAAATGACATGGTATGTTTGGGCATCGAATTGGTAAAAATTTGTAAATTTGGATTGGGTGGGGCAACAGATGGATTTCCTTTAACATTGACATTTGAAATGGATAGATAGTCAATAAATGAGGTATTGCATGATGTGTTTAACACGCTTACACTGTGTTTTGTCATGTCCATTTTGTTTATGATAATGGCAATAAGCGTCAGGTTGAAAGTTTGGAGGCAAAGGTTTTGTTGGATCGAATGGTTTAACAGTAGGCAAAGTAATCATCTGTTGTTGTAGCAATTGATTCATTGTGTTATGTAGAGGATCAAGTAAGGGGTAAATTGTCTCTTAAGGTCCCAATAGGTAAAGGGAACCAATGCTTTAACAACAACCACTTGATTATGAATGGGTTGAGTTGGTTGTGGGGGAGGGGGATTGAACTGTAAGAAGCCTTTATTTGGTTTTCTAGAGTTTTGTGAGCTGTTTTGGTTGTTTTGTTTAGATTTCTTATCTCGGCTAGAAGTGGATTTTGCATCACGACTAGTAATCGAGTTGTGATAGTCACAAAGAGCTGTGCATAAATGCATGAAAGAAGGAAATTTCATCATATTCAATTTATCATGAATGTGAGTTCGCAAGTTTTTGATAAACATCTTTTGGAGATGTGAATTAGGAACCTTGACATCTACTTGAGCATACAATGACTGATAGTGTGAAATGAAATTAGTTACTTTTTCATCTGCATTTTGTTTACACCTTATTAAATCATACATTATCTTTTTGGGAGTCATATGGACTTGGAAATGACTTATAAAGGAATCAAAAAGTTCATTAAATGATCGGATTGAATGATTGGGTAAGGAGGAAAACCACTCCAAGGAAGTATCCTTTAAAGTCCTAGGAAAAAGTTTAGCTAACAGTTTATCATCAAGGAAAAAATAACTGCATAAGGTTGTATAGGCATTGACATGATTAGTAGTGTGTCCTTTCCCACTGCACTTCTCAAACCTAAGCATCTCAATTCCTTGTGGCATTCGTGTTCTTAACATTTACAAACATAATGGGCTACTACGGACATAGTATGTGGGTGGTGTAGTTTGGTTTTGGTTTATGGTGGATATTTGTTGTTGCATGGAAGAAACAGTGTGAAAGAGTTGTGTAATGAGATGGTCAGTGTAAGATGTATGAGGTGGAAGAGAGAATGGTGATGGAGTGTATGTAATGTTGGGACAAGTGAAGTGGACATTAATAGGGGTGAAGGTAGTGGAGGATGGAACATTCGATGCCACAAAAGAACAAGGAATGCTTGTTGGAATAACGAAAGGAGTTACATGACTAACATGTTGCATGGTTGTTGTAACTTGATGAGTGGTATAGGTGGGAATGGATGCTATGGTTGGAGGAGGACTATGAGATCCACCTTGGATAACCATAGTGTTTTTTGGTTGAGATGTGCTAGTGGTGGAAGAAGCATGTTTTTGATATATCTCAAAAAAATTGTTTCATGACATCTAAGCCCTCATCACTTTCAAGTATTCGATGGATGTTCTCTATAGTAGGAATTGTAGTGGTGGAAATGTTTTCAAGACACAATTTTTGTTGAAAATGTGTTAAAACCTCATGAATGTTAATGAATTTATCTTGTGAAAGGGAATTAATTTGTGTGTCAACATGCATTTTATGTGAAGGTAAAGGTGTAATAATGGTAGTATACATGCCTAATGCACCATTTTCCATATCAGGAGTAGAAGCTGGAGACAACCCAAGGTCCACAATGAATGTGTTATCACAGGATGCCATTATAGAGAAGGGGGATTCACTACTCATGAGTTCTCTTTGTTTAGAGAGCCTCACAGGGTGAACTACCCTAAACTACCTCGAGGAACAACAACGAGAGTTCTAAAATCAAAAAGAGAAGGTCACGAAGATTTTTCTAGAAAAACTAGAGGGCTCTCGGCCAAAGAACATCAGCGTGTGATGTGGATGATAGCACAACACATTGGCATCTTAGAAGCACGCTAGCATCTTGTATGGACCAAAAAAAAAAGTTTATCACAAAAAATGACTACTTCTACTCTGATTTCTAGGAACTTTTAGAATGTGGAAAAAGTAACAAGATGTAATGGAACTGAAATAAAGAAAAGTAGAAAAGATAAAGATAAAGAGAAGAAACAAAAGAATATGCTCACAATAATCCAAGTATTGAAGCCTCCAGCTAGTAGATATCTTCAATACTTGCATTTGTAAGATCTGGAAAAACTTTTGGGGTTGTATAGGGGTTTTCCTCAGTCAAACCACCATTTTAGTGTTCCCACCTACATAGACAACCAAATAGAAAGAGAGAGTGTAACTAAAATGGAAAAAGTGTGTGGTGAAAGAAAAACCCACTTCAGTAGTAGAGCCCACACCACCAAGTGTGAGTGATAAAAGCAATCCCTACTCGAGGAGGAGAACCCGTATCACAAAAGAGGTGACAAAAGAAATCCCCGCTTGAGGAGGAGAACCCGTATCACAAGATGTAGATGAAATAGATAGGGGATGTGGAATCCCAAGATTCTCACAAGCATGAGACAAGGGAGATGAAGCTGCAAGAGTGAAACTAAGAGAGCTTCAAAGTGCTTGAAGCTGCTATAGCAAGCTATATGGAGTTGTGCAAGCAAGATAGAAAAATAATGAGAAGAGGAAAATGGTAGAGCCAAAGCTAGAGAGAAGTTAGAAGTAGAAGAATGGAGCTAGAGGAAGTTAGAGTGCCAAATGAACTAAAAGGATAGCTTTTAATGAGGGACAAGAAGCTTCACCAACCGTTACAAGGTGTCCTAGGTCGTTACCACTAGAAAAAGGTGAGGAAAAGTGGCAAGCATGCTCAAAGATAGTTGTTTGAGCATTGAAATGTCACAGAATGCTATTGCAACATGCAAATGTCTATGTGGTGTGCTAGTGTCTGGACATGTCACACTATAAAACAACAAGAACGGGAAAATCACAAGTGCTGACAAAAGATGACCCACAAGGGTAGATGCTGAAAAGGGGTGTTGGAGCATCTTGAGAAGGAAAAAGGCTGATGTAGGGGCTAAAATGAGCCTACTCAAGATGATAAGGGAGTGTACATTAAAGAGGAAGCAAGAATGTATGTGAAGTTGCAAGGGGTGTAATTTTACAACTATACATTTTCCCCCACTTTAGTGGGCATATGAATCTATGCTAATATGCACACTAAAGGAAGTCTACTAAACATAAATAAAATAATATCCCAAAAGGATACTATAGAGGAAGCAAATAACCCTTCGAACCATGCAAGCATGCCCCTAGGCTGAAGACCTACAAAAAAAATGCAACAGACAAGGAAAACCTACACTAGACAACAATGTTAGAATATAAAAAGCTAAAGGATTTGAGTCAAAAAATTAAAAAGACCTCGATGAGAAAGGTTGTCTCAATACTATGAGTCATCCCCAAATTAAGAAATAACTCATAGAAGAATTCTAAAATGAAGAGAGAAAGGGTATATACATAGGATGAAGAAGATACAAATCTTCGATCCGGTATATAAAAAAGAGAAGAGAAGAGAGAATTTAAGAATGTAAGCACCTCACAAGGCCACAAACCTGCAAGGAAGGTGTCCTCCAAGATATCACATGAAGGATACCCGGAAAAGTGCCTTACAGACTGTAGTCCTACAAGGAAGCATCCCCCAAGATCTCTCACATGGAGGAAGCTGAGAAAGCACACTATAGACACGAAAACCTATAGGGAAGGTGTCCTTCAAGATCTCTCGCATGAAGGAAACCCAAGGAGGGGGACTTCATAGAGTTGAAAAGCAGCTTCACAGGCACACCTGCAAAGCGAAAGCAGCCATGCAGGCAAGTAAGTGGGTAGTTACATAGAATATCGATAGATTGGAAGGCTTTCAAAGGGGTCCCTCAAGAAACCTTAAAAAGAAGAGGGGTCCACCCAAGGTTCACACTATTTGAAAAGTGAGGCCTAGTTAGGTTGCCCCAAAGCTCAACGTGATAGAATTCATTTGAGAGAAAATATTTCACAGGAGGGTCTCTCGGGAACCCTTCAAAAGAAAAAGGGGTCCACTCAAGAGACACTTCAATTGAAAGATAGAGAGAAGAGAGGAGGTCCTTAAGAAGGACACACATCTCCAAAACAAGTTATCACTGCCCCCATCATATAGGGGAGGAGAACCATGCAAGATACTTAAAAAATTTAGGACAAAGGTAAACCTCGATATCACTTGTCAAGTGAAGTAAAGGCAGGCACATCAATCAAACAGGAGTTTGATGGAACCTAAATCAAAAAGTTGTATTTTATCCTTCAAGGCCTTACATTCACTAGTGGAATGGCCAAGCACTCGATGGTATGAACAAAAAGAATGTTTTGCTTCATCATGTTTATAAAATTTCTTACATGTAGGAGGAAGAGTAATTAAGCGAGCTTTTAGAAGCCATAACAAAAAATTATCTTGCTTAGATGGAGGATGAGGAGCATGAAGCAACCCTTTCTCTTATGGAGAAAAGTTTGACTGCTCACAAGAAGAAGATACAAAGGTAGAAGAAAAAGGAGGATCTTCATGGAGAGTATTATTTCAGAAAAGGGGATCATACTCCTCTACGAGATCGCCATCATCTTTCTTGACAAGACTACCAACATTAACTTCTTTAATAGAAGTGTGATCATCTTCCTCAGAAGGAGAATCAACATAAAGAACATTACAATTTGCATTCACCTTACCCTGCGATATAGAAGAGTAGTCATCTTTGATGGTGAGTTTGGATGATGTTATTGGAAGGTCTGAGTGGATTGGGTCGACTTTATACTCCTGAATGAAGGAATCCGTAAAGTATAAAGAACCCTAATCATCACCAAGACATGCATTCTCTTGAGGAGAAGTAGAAGGAGCATACTTAATGTTTCTTGCTTCAGAAGGATCTTCCTCAGGGACATCTATCTCAAGAGTATCCTTTGTAGTAGGTACTGCTGGAGTAAACATCGACACAGTGGAAGATACTGAAGGAATAAGAGTAGGAACAACTAAAACCTGACCAACAGTTGCCATCTCACATAAGTGCATAGCATCAGGGTCAGCCTTGACTATGACTACTTTATTATTGCAAATAAATTTAATAGATTTATGCAAGGTAGATGGGACTACACCAATAGCATGAATTCATGATGTACCAAGAAGAAGGTTATATGGTAACTTTTCTGACACAACATATACAAGGGTGGGTACAATAATGGGTCCAAGCTGCAAAGGTAATACTATTGCACCTAGAGCTTTCCGCCCAACATTATCAAACCCATGAATAACAATAGAAGAAGCATTAAGAGAAGATGAGTCAATATTAATCTTAGGCAATAGATCAATGCTACATACATTGAGTGTTGAACTAGCGTCAATGAGAGTACGTCTAATGCCAATTTTATTAATGTTGACTATAATCATTAGAGGATTTTCTTGCTTCTGCACTTCGGAAGGTGGGAGCTCTTGTGGATAGAATGTAATATTCGGTGAATCTGCACGAATATATTCCATCATTGCATCAACATCTGTCATCCTAGCAGAAGAAGGCAAGAGGATATTTTGCAAGGATTCTTGAAGCATACCTTGATAAACCAGAGCAAACTGAAGCAAGTCCCACAGTGATATCTTAGCTGGAGTAACGCAAGGTTGCTTGACAAGATCATAATCACTAGGTGCTTTAGTTGTGGGTTTAGGTGCTTGAGGAAGGCTTGGTTGTTTATTCATACTATTATCATAAGTATGGGCTCCCACTCTATAAGAGGGAGTCATAGAAAGATCAAGGGGACCACCATCAAATGGAACATCATCAATAGAACAAATCCATTTTGAAGGAATAGCTAGAGTCATGTAAATGACAGGTGTCTTAGGCCTTTGAGGGGCAGCAAAGACACAGATTACATTTACAGAATCATCACAACTAGTAGAATAATTATTTGAAGACATATTCTCAACATCGATCCAAACAAGATCAAATGTGGAAGGAGATTCATCATTTGCTAATGCATCATCTCTATAGGAGAGTGGATTGGAATAGAGAAGAGATTCATCATTCACTAATGCACCATATCTAGAAGAGAGTGCATTAGAATGAAGAGAAGGTAGTGTAACATTAAGAAAGGTATCAATGATTTCATCTTCTTGCAACAAGATGTCCTCTGAAGTAAGAGGACTCTCATGAGAAGGATCAAAGATATCAAGTGACATGGGTAAAGCCAAGTCATTGTCATATACATCAAATGGAAAATCATTAACATTTTGAACACAATTAGATACTAAACTAATAAAAGAAGATATTAAATTCATTATGATTTTTTTTGGTATGTTCTATGTTCTAGTAATTTGTGTTTTTGGAGGTATTTGGAGTGGAATTTGAGGTCAGGACTTGCGCCAGTCCCTAAAATTTAATTGCCAAAGGAACTAGTATTTTAGGGACTGAACTAGTTCTCTAGGAGACCTTTCTGATGGTTCAAACAGTTCTGAATTCCAAGCACCGAATTAAAAGTTATGATCCCACCAAGTAGGGGTAAATAAATTCCTAGTTTTTTTGAAAAATACCCTCTTCACGTTAGGTTCACCAAAATGTAGAGAAGGTGGATTTGCTACTCACAAGTTCTCTTAGTTCAAAGAGCCTCACGATGCAAACTTCCCTAAACTACCTCAGGAAAGAACAATGAGAGTTCTAAAATCAAAAAGAGCAGGTCATGAAGATTTTCTAGACAAACTAATGCTCTCTCGTCCAAAGGACGTCAATGTGAGATGCAGATGACAATGCCGCGCACTAGCATCTCAAAAATCCACTAGCATCTCGTATGGACCAAAAAATGAGTTTATCATAGAAAATGACTAAATGACTACTTCTATTCTAATTTCCAGGAACTTTTAGAATGTGAAAAAGTAATAGGATGTAATGGAACTGAAATAAAGAAAAGTAGAAAAGATAAAGGTAAAGTGAAGAAAGGAAAGAAGATGCTCACAATAATCCAGGTAATGAATCCTCTAGCTAGTAGATATCTTCAATACTTGTGTCTATAAGATCTAGATAAAGTTTTGGGGCTGTATAGGGGTTTGCCTTAGTCAAATCTTTGTTTTAGTGTTCCCACCTCCATGGACAGCCACATAGAAAGAGAGAGTGTAACTAAAATGGAAAAAGTGTGTGGTAAAAGAAAAACCCACTTCAATAGTAGAACTCGCACCACCAAGTGTGAGTGATAAAAGCAATTCCCACTCGAGGAGGAGAACCCATATCACAAAAGAGGTGACAAAAGAAATCCCCGCTTGAGGAGGAGAACCTGTATCATGAGATGTAGATGCGATAGATAGGGGATGTGGAACCCCAAGATGCTCACAAGCATGAGACAAGGGAGATGAAGCTGCAAGAGTGAAACTAAGAGAGCTTAAAATTGCTTGAAGTTGCTATAGCAAGCTATATAGAGTTGTGCAAGAAAGATAGCAAAATAAGTAGAAGAGGAAAATGGTAAAGCCAAAGCTAGAGAGATGTTAGAAGTAGAAGAATGGAGCTAGAGGAAGTTAGAGGGCCAAATGAACTGAAAGGATAGCTTTTATTGAGGGACAATAAGCTTCTCTAGTCGTTACAAGGTGTCCTGGGCCGTTACCATCAAAAAAAGGTGAGGACAAGTGGCAAGCATGCTCAGAGATAGTTGTTTGAGCATTGAAATGTCATAGAATGCTAGCGTGGTGCGCTAGTGTCCAAACACGTCACACTACAAAACAACAAGAATGAGAAAAGCATAAGTGCTGACAAAAGATGACCCACAAGAGTAGATGCTTAAAAGGGCTGTTGGAGCATCTTGAGAAGGAAAAAGGTTGATGCAAGGGATAAAATGAGCCTACTCAAGATGCTAAGGGAGTGGACAGTAAAGAGGAAGCAAGAATGTATGTAAAATTGCAAGGGGTACAATTTTATGACTATATGGCCATGAGTCAGGAACTTCTTCTCACTAAAGCATTATCAATAGGGCACCAAACACTCATAAAAATACCACAAGAGGTGGGGTGGATGCAAATGAAATGCAATCTAGGGATAATAAAATGAAAATAACAAAAAAATTGTAAACTAAAATAGGAATGCAATACTAGAAAATCGAAATGCAGAAATTAGTATGAAAATGATAGAAAGTGTTGTGTAAAAAGTGCAACTGGACTAATTCGCCTAGCATGGCAAATGAGTCCAGGGGTGAAATTTTTTGTGATTTTTTAGAAAATTTAAAGTGATTTTGATGCTTTTCAAATGCAAAACTAGGATGCAGATGCAGAATTTTAGTTTTTGTAATGTTTTGAAGTGCAAAATTGAAATCTATATGAAATATTCACTAATGCAATTTTGTAAACCCTAGGATGCAAAACCTAATGCAATGTTGATGCAATTTGTTTCTAGGATGAAAATGCGCTGAAAATCAGAAGTAAGAAATTTTCTAAAGTCAACTTCACCAAAATGGAAACAAAGATTTTGGCACCCGAATGCCAAATGCTCCCTCTAGGGTTTTTCACCTAAAAGGAGATAAGATTGGAGCCAAAATGTAGTGTTTACACTCAAAGAGGGATATGATATAGATGAAATATACCTAAATAAAGTAAATTAAATGCAAAGAGATAAAAAATACTACTGATTTTGTATGCAAAACTAAGAAATATGAAGTGTTTGAAAACACAGTGTTGTATGCAAACATGAACTAGAAACATGCACAAATGAAACAAAATTGAATGAGACTGAATGAAGTGCACTTGGTGATGGAATGCTTATGTAGGAAGCTTCTATAATGTCTCAAAAATCACTCTTGATGGCCACTGGGACTCATTCGCCATTGATGGTGAATCAGTATTGCTTCTTGTAAACTTTGTTGAAATTGGTTTCTGAGTGTTGGGAACTAAAAATTGGACAAAACACCTTTTTAATCTTGTCAATGGGACTCATTCACCACTGATGGTGAATAATTCCACCCACAAAAATCTAAAAATTCTGAAGTCAACTATGTGGGTCCATATCTACACTTGTCTTCTTGTCGGGTTGACGAAACCAAATCTGCAAAAAATGAGCTGAATGTTGTCTCCAAGCTTGAATTAGGTATTTTTTGACTTGAATAGAATTGATGACTTTTTGAAAACTTTTCAACAACTATCTCTTTGAAAAATCTACCTACAAGACCTACAAACACACATGCAAAGAGGGGGAAAATGGTTAAGGGTTAGAGTATAGGGATTTGTCTTTGTCAAATCCCACATTGGTAATCAAACCCTTGATAAAGAAATGAAATGAAATAAGAAATGAATGATGAATAAAGAACATGCAAGTGTCGTAAACTCACCAAACCCTTTGTTTTGAATTTTGAAGATATGTCAATGGTTGCTCCAAGATGCTTGATAATTGCTTGGTTGAATGATGCTATGATGCTCAAGTGCTTAGATGGATGCAAGGATGATTGAATGGATGAATGGATGCTTGAATGAATGGGTGAATGGGGGTTAAAATGGATGGAAAATCACTTATTTATACACACTTATGCCCTAATTTCCCAAAAAATACATCACAGGCCGACCTAAGGTCTTAATGAATAAAACCCAAAATAAATTTGAATTTATTTTGAATTTTGTGCCAAGAGGGACTCATTCGCCACCCATGGAAAATGGGTCCCACTCAAGGCATGAAAGTGGGTGTCGGGAATTAAGTAATCTTTAATGTTGTTTGTTGGTAAGGCCTATAATTTCATAAAGGGGTCAAATAAAGAATAAGAAAGGTGTATTTAGTGATGACAAGCCTAGAAAAGCATGAAAGTTTGTTACAAGACTTTACAACACTTTAGAATAAGACTTGGTTAGTGATAAAAAGGGAATATTTAGATGAATTATGATAAGAAGAGTCTAGAAAAGTATAGAAATGTGTTACAACACTTCACAACACCTTCACAAGACATCATAAAATCTTAATAATTTGAATATTCAAGACCTAATATGAATGCAGAAGTTACATTACAACATTAAATCAAGGTGAAATCAAGCCAAATAAGCACAAGTAGGGACAAAACAAGAAAATGTAAAAGGGTTAATTTTTTTGTGCCCATAACAATAATGGAGATTATGCACCAAGGTATAGGGACAAGGTGGAAAGGTAACCTATGCATGGACTTGACTCAAACAATAGGATGTTATGATACACATAGGGCGTGATAAAACCTTGGGGGCCATGTAAAGAAATGAATTTAAGCACAAATAAATCCTTGTGCACATAAGACATTGGTTTTTCCTTGATGGTTCTATACAAATAATACCCACAATACATAAAGGTGATCCTACACACAGAAGGTTAAAATTATTCGTGGTGGGTCATGTAAAGAAAAACCAATCAAGAAAGGATGGCCTCTTACACACAATTTTTTTCCAAACTTGGTGGGTCCTTAAGGGTACAACCAATAAAAATAGCACACAAAAAAAAAAATACCATTCCCCAATGTATACCAATTGAAACACACCAAGATATGAAAAGATCATGGTGGCCTCCCACAGACATAGTATGGGACAAAAGATAAATCAATACAAAAGTCCAACTGACAAACAAGTGCAACCATCATCTCTTTCCAAATTTAGATAAATTATGTGGAATTGGATTAATCCTAGTGTGGGAAGGATGCATCCCTAAAGGTATGATGTTATGTAAATGAGGATGATGATCATTAGTTATAGGGACTGCATGTTTTCTAAAATATAATCCTAAGTGTTGTTTTTTATCGTTATGTGATGTTTGATGTGTGGTTTGTTAGTTTGAAATGTGTCCTATGTTATGCATATGGCCAAGTCTTTCATCTAGTAGCTCAACTTATTGAAGACATGCAATTTGATACTCCTCATCAATAAGATGTTGAAGAGATATTCTAAGGGGAATTTGACCTCAATTGGAAAAATGGATTTAGTTCCAAAGATGAGGGAATATGAGGTTTCACCAATCAGTATGTAGATACTAGTGTGATAGGAATATAAGGAAAGGTTGATTTGAAGCTTAAAGCAACATAACAAAGATACAACACAAATAATCATTATAGAAAGAGAAAAACATGAACAACTTGTTATATGAGAATATATGTACCATAGATAACACATGCAAGTCATATTCTTGTCAAATACACAAAATTTGGACATAAACTCAATAAACACACCAAGTTAAGGCATTTAAAACACCCTTGCCAATTAAGGTCAACACTTAGAGGAGGTGATTTCTATCAATCATGTGCTTTCCTATGAACACCATTCCCTAATAAATGTATTGATTCCATAGGCAACACTTCTAGACCCTTTGAAACATCAAAATGATGAATTTGAATACCATTTAGCAACTCTAATTGTTACATTGCATGTGGATATCTCTCAGCCTCCAATTTCCATAGCATATGACCACTAGAAACCTCTAAGACACCAATGTAGCATGCTAACACCAAGTTCTTTAACATTAAGTTTATGTCTCTACAATATGAGTCTCGACACACTTTAGTAAGAATCCTAGAGACTACCATTTGACACACTTCTTTCCCTACCACCCTCCATTCCTAACCATGATGGAACTGTAACATTTCCTTTTCCACCTCATCTTCCTCATTTTCTAAGTTTATAAGAAGCTCCTCCAATATTTTCCCTAATCTTGTTATTTTCCATTGCCACTTTAAGCTTTTTTTAAAAGTATGCCATTATTGATCCCTATAACAACACACTACTGTTATCACAAATAATATCAATACCCAAAACTACCTTTATCACCTTAAGGGTGCTAGGGGATGAGTAACAAAAGATTATATTTAGTTCGTATTCAAACACTCTCTTTGTTGAAGAGGATTCCTTGCAAAGCACTCTTGCGTCCCACCCAACCCCTGTCATCGATCGATAAGAAACTAATACACCTAAGCTATTAATATCTCCAAGAGGAGGAAAATTAAACACCATATACTCATACCAACAATTGTCATCGCCTTCCATTTAGCACACATCTTGTTGTATCTACTTGTACCAGTCACAAAACATATGGGGGATTCAATTGATGATAAACACCATACACACAAGTATTTTTTTTCTATGTTGAAAATAAAATTATCTTACCATCAAGTGACACCTCATAAGTGCCTTTACAAAGGAGGGTGATCATGAAGAATCATCTTCTCTAGATTAGCCCAATCATTAACTACATTCCTTTCTATAGAGGTGAAATCATTGTAAGGAAGCTAAGGTAGCAGGAAAAAATTCCTACACTAATATTGAGAGGAGAAAAATTCAAAACTTAACATATCTTTAACAATTACAAAAACTTAAATAGAAATAAACACAAATATCATTCATACAACACAATGATTTACGTGGGGAAAAACCTTTCGAGAGAAAAACCCCACACTCCAAAATCCACTCAATATATTATTTAGAAATCAAAAGATTACAATATACTTGTAGAGAAAGCTTCTCATAGGAGTATCACCACCAGAGATCAAGAGACAACATGACGTCTATCAGACTATCAAAATACACCCCTGTCTACATACAACCCAACTACCTATAGCAAGATTTTTGGAACCTTCTAGAATTAGGTTTTTACATGGTCATTTTTCATTTGACGTGTTAATGGAAAAACCTTGATGTGATAGCAGGAAAAAACCTTGACGTTTTAACAGGAAAAAACCTTGATGTATCAACCAAATTTTTTTTCTAGGCGATGCCCCAAACCCACGTCTTGATATGAGTGTATAGTATTTGCATGATCAGATGCCACATACCAACACACATCCTATCAACAATAAATGATATATAATTGCAAGGTGGGGACACATTTTCCCAACAATCATCATGGTGCATCCCTTGATTAGCAAGGTAGTCAATAGCTACATTACATTTTCTAAATTAATGTGGGATAGACACCTTTCTCCAATTTCTTTAAGTCTATCATTCATACATGTAGCAAATATCCTTGGGTTACTACTATTTTTTCAATTCAATTCTCAATATATACTAGCTTAATCAACTACCATCATGGTGAAAACTCCATGCCACCACTCAAATATTACACTAGAACGTGATAAGATCTCAATTTCAAGGTCATTCATAAGCTCAAACCTAAACCTCAAGGGTTCATTCATGATGTCCCTACCTGTGTATCCCCTTTTGGAAATCAAAGGCTTTTTAGTTCATATACCAATGATAAACTTCTTCCTCTCCTCTTGTATGAGATATTTGATCTCTTTTTATATCATAATTTTTATTTAATCAGATGCTTTTAAATTTTTCTTGTTAAACTAGAATGATAACAAATTACCATCAAGTGTTGGATCCATATTAATCATTGGTACAAAAACCCAAAAATTCACATAGGGTCATATTATTCCATAATTCAAAGTTCACACAATGACTGGCTCAAGCATATATCATAAGTACAATAACAACTAGCTCATACACATATCATGGGTACAACAATGACTAGTTCAAGCATACATCACATATATCCAATTTGAATGATCCATATATCATAAGTACAATAGCAACTAGCTCATACACATATCACGGGTACAACAATGACTAGTTCATACAAATATTACAAGGATAATAGGGACTAGCTCATATGCACATCACAAGTACAATAGTGACTAGATCATACACACATTGTAGGTACAACAATGACTAGTTCAAGCATACATCACATATATCTAGTTTGAATGATCCACACATACATCGCATGTTGACATAAAGATCAACTGGTAAAGTGGAAACGGATGCAACCTATTGCATGCATCATCCCATTACTTGGTTCACAGTAATGTAAGCTTGTAACTAAATCTCACTTGGAAAAGGAATGTCGGTGCATCCCATACCACACCATGGGTCTCATTGTTTTTTCCAATCCACTACCATCTATGATGGAAATCAAGCATCCCATGGTACTTAAAGGCATCACTAGCAAGGGCATCATTATAATAATGTGCATAAAACTTGAGTTCATTTACATGTGCATAGTGAGTGACTAACATATACATAATGAGTGACTAACATATACATAATGAGTGACTGGCATATACATAATGAGTGATTAAGTTTGACCCTTTTAGTGCATCCCAACTAGAAAAGGATTTTTGGTGCATCTCACACTACACCATGGGTCCCATCCATTTCCTTAGTTTTTTGAACCAACCGTGATGATGCCAAGCATCCCATACTACTTTCAATCACCACTGGATAAGGAGTAAGTGTAACAAACACATCGTGTATATGTGGACTTTAACAAAAAATTCATAGCCTACTGAACCATCAAGTTGGTGGATTCTAACATCTATCGCCCCTAGGCCACCAATGACTGTCCATCCATGGAGTAGAATCTAACATATACCACCTAGTGACCTTAGTGATATTATCAACTAACCCCTTTATAATATGCATAGCACCTAGCATTACTCAAATTCATGCTATAGGTGACTACTCGCTAACCCTCATGATAAAATATTTAGCTCTAATTTATGCTACCTACATAATAGGGGTAAGAGCTAGCTTAATTTCTCCAATATCGCATTTTGGATAGCCCCAAATAATCTTTCACTTTTGTAGTACAGTTGAATGTCGACTAGTCCATAAGATACAATAATAACTCTAGGCATGATCCATCATTTTGCATGGTCCAACAACAACCTACTACGACTCTAGTATCAAACTCAATTATAGCATGTGAGGGTCTTGTAATCACATACACATAGTCTACACATCATAAGGGTTCACAAGTCCTAATCAAGTGGACCTAAATATGTATATCACAATTAAGTGATTGGGAGTCTATACATAGAGCCCTATTGGTTTGGATTTGAATTCTACAAATACATAAGAAGCACATTGAACCCATTGTAGCATCGTAGATTGTCGACCCTGACAATATCATATTATGTTTGGCTTCCCCTTAAGTGCATGGACCTAATTATGCATATTATTTGTTTATTTCATTATCATTTTCAGAAAATCAAGACAAAATTGGCAATTAAAATTAATTATTTATTTAACGAGCATCAAAAACCCAAAATAGGTATGGTCTAGGATGCCCTCACCCTTGACCACCCTATTTTGGCCCAATTTTAAATATTTTATTATCAGAATTAATACATGTTTGTAAATTTAAATTCATTTATTGGCTTCTCAAAATAATTATTGCGGGAAATGAAGAAATACATATAAATATAAGTCTTTTTCACCATTTGAAAATCTAAGCAATCTAGAAGGAAATTAAAATTCAAATTGAGCACCCTAAAAGTAGTCAAGAGCATAATAAGCATTGCTCTACAACATTTTCATCGGTCAAGGTTCATGTTAGCAATGCATCATGTAATATTGTTTCATGTTTTATGTTCATTATCATTAAGAGTACTAACACTTGTAGGACCTTCAAGGAAAGTAGATTTAAGTAGTAATTTGTAGCATTTTTTATTTATCATTTGTTTTATCCATTTGCCTCTACCTGACCTAGGGTAAGCACTCTTTATCCAACATCATCATAGGCATTGTGGAGGTGGAAACACTAAAACAGGGTTTGAATTAGGCAAGCCCCTATATGATAAAACACTTTCTCTCTTTTCCTTGTAGGTGGCAGATCTGAAGTGGATTTGGAGAATATTGAAGACATAACATCAAAATCAAGCATTCAAGCATTCTACTTCATCAAATTAGGGCAAGAGCAATTATTCATCAAGAGAGAGAGTTATGAACTTAAGTCTAATAGAGAACTAACTATAGATTGTAACCTATTTGTACCTATTCAGAGATTCCAAAATCCCTAATTCTCAACCTAGGGTGCCCACACCCCTGACTAGTTAGTTTTCATCCATATTTGAATGTCAAGTTCCTTTGTATCTACCCTTTTCTTTTTTGTGCTTAATTTGTGTCAAACAGTTATGTGCTATTTTGTATTTACATTAGTTTGTTGTAGCGACATAGTTAACCTAATTTTACATTTACAAAATCACATATAATATATCAACCCCCAAAGGGGACCAAAACCCTTATCATCCATTATGAATCTTCCTTGAGGATAGTAACCAAGTGGTTTTTATGATCATTTTTTGTGCCCCTTGAAGTGATGTAGGTTAAAGGTGTGATTTAGACCATAGATAATCTTTTCCTACACCATACCCACATGAGATGGTCTCTACTCAACATGTACACATAAAAAAATATTGACTTATAAAAAGAAATCAAGTCGACCCACTTCATTCAAATTGATATCTAAACACACTATTAAGAAACACATTCTTTATTAGATAGATACAAGGGTATAATATCCAACCTTAATAGTAGTTATACTTTTTGTCTATAGACGGCATAGGCAATCTTAAAGAAATTCATCCCAAGCTCAATCCAAAATTAGGCACATACAATAGACCATTAGTGGCCAATAACAATACTCATGGTTCACCCCATTAGATCCTTTAAGATATGAGATCAGATTTCCTTAACTCATTCATAACCATCTAATACAGATTTTAACCTCAAGTTGAAGCCTACTAAAGAGGGAAGGTCAAACAAGTTTAGGGATAACCTCAAATCATGGAGTTATTCCCAAAATCCTCCCCTATAGACTTGAGGCCACAAGGTCATCCTTTGCCCAAGCACTACCTACATACTTTCTTCCAAAGGGGGATCGAAGTCACAAATAATTATCCTCACAAGGTCTCTCTCAAGGAACACACAACTATAACTCCTACATAGAAAACCCCTCATCTAATTAATAAATATGGATAATATAATTTGTTTCCATTGAAGGGAAGTTAATTACGTTACCAAAATGATACTTATTATGTCTTATATATTGAGGTTCTATATACCTTAAGGTTCTCTTACACGTGAGAATAAGGATTTTCTAGGTCTTTTTTCAAGAGTATGATTATCTAAGATATATTTCCCTAGGAATGGAGATCCAAACATACCTAGGTACAAGGTTGCTAGGAAATCCAGATTCAATCTAAGAATAGGACATCGATAAAGGAGTGTATATCCCTAGATGGTAGTAATAAAAAAAGTTATGATGCAACAACAAATCAAAATCCTTGATAAGGCTCCCAATAAGGTCCCCCACAAAATGGTTCTATAAAATCAAGTATCATATATGACATCCTCCTAGACCTCAATATAGATATGAAAATAATTAAAACTTTCTCTAAACATGATCAATGTTCAAGTCATAGTTGAGACAAATGAGCAACACTTTATCCTTTATATTGTCATATGAAGATGTACACTCAATACTATAATAATAATACACTTAACCCTTTGATTTCATTTACCTTACAATGCAATGCAATATTCTTATATTAGTCTAGTTCCTTGACTATATAATATTCACACTCACCACTTATAATTGATTATGATCATTGTTAGCAATAAGATATTAGGAGATGTTATACTATATGACTTCAAATAATTTGGCTCTTCATCTCATAACATCATCAAACTAAGACACAATTTTCTCCTTAGTATTACAAAATTGTACTACCATTTAACACAACTTATAATACCCTTCCTTCAAAATCACCTGATAGGTCCAATATAAAAGTTCCCATATTTAAGGGGTCAACAAACATTTAAAAAAAAATAAAAAACTTGAAATAAAATAATTTAATGATATCTTTATTCTAAACTTTAAGCCTGTCCCATAATCTCTTAAAACCTTTGCCCTCTTTACTATGCATACACACTTTCAAATTATGATCTATTTAATATATCAATATCTTCCTTTTAGAGGACTCTATTTCAAATGTATTAAATTTCAATCAAATATTATACATTCTAAGTGTAAAGGTCACGATCTTTACATACTATGGTTGCGATCCCATGCTATATCATTCCAAGCTAAAGAAGTCTGGAGGCCTTATATTATTTGTAAAGTGGTCGTGGCCTAGTTATGGTTCAAATGCCCTTCTTGGGAGTCTTGCAATTTTTCCAAACATTCGATACCGTTGTCTAGCCTTTGTGCTGGACATAACTGTGTCAAGAATTTCAAATAATTTGTGTATCTTTCCACATTTTGCATACATGTCTACCAGGGGAGTTGCAACTACAATATCTAACAAAATTCTTGTACCCTTCATGCTTTGACAGACTTCAATACCCTATTCTAAAGCTCCAATTTTGGCATAAATAGGAAGGATGATGGAAAATGTTGTGGTGTTTGGCTTTAACACCTTCCAATTGCATTTTCTTTGAGAGTTTCTAATGCTTTTCCAACAAATTCATTTTGTGTATAGCTTGTAATCAGTGCAGTCCACGAGAACACATCTCTTTGAGCCATTCTATCAAATAGTTCATGTGTCTTGTTTATGATTTCATATTTTGGATACATGTTGACAAAGGCACTTGCAACCACATTTGATAAAAACATTATTATGCTTTATGAATATTCTGTCATATACCCTCTAGGTCTCGTAATTTTCTAGCATGACTCCTAGCCCCATGGTAATTTGGACTAGGGGAGGATTTATGACCCTATTATGATAAATGAACTTCTATGAGTATGATGATTATGTTTTGGACATGTATTAATTGATATATGCATAATCTTGTCATGTTTGATTAAATTTAAATGCTTGATTTTTATTTATATTGACTCGGACTAATGACTCAGCTGGTGGACTTGTGTGAGGTTTGTTGTTGGATGCAGGTACTAGGGGTGCAAGATGAGGTGGATTATGTGGTACGATGATGAAAGAAAGGTAAACTCAGAGCCAAATCCCAATGAAAAACTCTGTAGGTAACTTTGCCTTAACCGAAGGTTTACTTGATTTAGGATTGAGTTAGGAATGTGGTTAGACAATCTTAATAGTTGAGTATACAAGGTTGTCTAAGGACATAATTCCATAACTATGAATGGTAGTTAAATTATTATAGGCATTAAAATATCATCGATAATATAAATTAATGGATAAATGTGTATAAAAATAAATATAGTATTTATTAATCCCACACAAACAACTAATAAATAACAACGAAATAAAATATAATTGAATATAAATCTCTATAACAAATAACTAAAACTAAATAAATAAATGAAAATAAAATAATGAGAAAATATGCTATGGAATATCTAAATAAATTAAATATATTTTGGAGGCGTTCCATAAAGAAAGGTAGCCACAAATGAAAAAGCAAACAAGAAAAAGAGAAGAAAGCATAAGGCAAAAATCACGAGAAGGTGAAAAATAAAAATAAGAGATCTTAGCAATTATCAACAACCCAACAAAAAAAAAAAAGAGAATAGAGGAAGAACTATGTCATGGCTGCTCTAATCAGTCCCTCCATAGCTCTGGCGAGACATTTCTGGCTTCTTGTAGGCTGGACATGTTTATATCTCCTAGTTACCATCCATTCCCGACTGTTGTAACAATATTGAGACCTACATTGCATTACAAGTAGGAGCTAAACACTCAATATGGTTGTAACATCATGCTAATGTCTAATACTATGCTATATGGCTGTGCATAATTGAAAAAAAATTCTGAGTTGCAAATGTCCAATGTTGAGTCTCTATCATGTTCAAAAATTACCCTTACTGCTGTTATTCCAGTTTACTATGCAATGCTAGTGCTGAATAGATGAGTTTGTTAAATGTTATTGGTTCTGATTCTTATAGAAATGATAAATCTTTATATAAGCAACAATAACTTTCAGTTTCAATCAAATTAGTTATTTAGGGGATTGAGTCCATGCTATTGAAATATCTCTATCATTGAGTAATGAGTCAATTTTTGAGGAAGTATCGATATGATATAATTTTTTGAGCATCTCTTATTGAAAAATCAGTCATAGTGGAGGCAATATTGAATTATGAAATCGCCGTCTTAACAATTTGCAATTCGTTGTAACCCATTTTGGGTATTAGAAGTGTGTCATTTGGATTTCTAAGTAAAGAATCTTCTTACCAACTTTGAGTTCAAGTATGACCTGTTATTCTAGGAAATCCATATTATGAAATCAATCATGCATTACACTAAGAAACTATTGAACAACTGTTGCTACAATCATACCTATGATGTTGTGTAATAGAATGCAATGCTAATGTGGATATAGTGTGACTAGGATGTGGTGAATGGTATTAAATCTTGGCATCATAGTGCAGAACTCAACACTAAGCGAGTAATGCTTCCTCTATACACATATTTTGAAGTCCGTTCATGGCTGTAACTAAACTTAATCAGCTGCAACACCTTTTTGGAGCCAAGGAAAATGGTAGTAGAAACTATCACTAAATGGGTAGAATGTTGACCACCTTGTTGGCTTAAGTTGGGATAGAATATCTACCTTCCTTTGGTTGAGTAACAACCATAAAATTTGAAATGAATGAGTTTTGGAACCCCGCATGTATCCCAACACTAGAATGGGTAGTTGAACCTTGAGGTGGCTATAATAGAACCTACTTATTCTAAGTTAGGAACCTCTTTTCTATTTATAGGGATAAGCTGGGTGCAGGTGCTAACTTTTATGACAACAGATGGAGTAGGACCCTACGAGGGCATAGGTCGAGGTGGTAATCCTTTGATCACGTAGGTTATTCCTATCCATCCTAGGTGATCACCGATGAAAAATCCTATGGCATGCACAGAGATAAGATTATCCATGCTCGAGATTGACAGGAGTCAAGGAGCATACTACGTTGGCAAACTGTTAGCCATGCCCTTGGATAGTGGGATAGATTCTGATAGGAGCATGTGGGCCTTGGAACCTGCAACTTGTCAATGAAGAACCACTTTGCTTGCTTAGCCATCCGTTGGATTGTAAGGAAATAAATTCTAACAAAGATTAAGTAGGTAGAAAAGTGGATATACCTCGTAGCATTAAGTCATATAATTTTTTATGTGGTGGTATCTTAATTTAGCAATGGTTGGAACACCTTGGGTAAATGGTAATCAAGATTGGTTCCTTGCGTCAAACAAGCTGGTGTAGTTATCAACTCTCTCATCCCAAGCCACAAAATCTATGTGGAGGGGTGGATAAGGATTAAATACACATGGAGGGATCATATTGCACCCCTAAACCGAACTAAGACAGGTAGAGACATGGAGTCTACATGACCCTGCAGAGCAATTATGGTAAGTTTTAGGTATTATTGTTTTGGGTTTACTTCTTATATTTTCTATTCTAATCATTGGAATTAAGGTTTAATTGGTTGTATGCATAAATGGTGAATGCTCTTTTTGCTAGAAATAAATTTGTATTGTTGATAGTGGTAGTAAGTTAACTTGATATCATGATTGTAATGTTGAAAAAAATTAGTGCTCTTTTTTCTAGATTTCATTGGGGTTGTTGTCACATAGGTATTAGAGCCTAGAACTCGACACTAGGACCTAAGTGCTCACTCTTTCCTTGCACTAATATGACTGTTTGGAATTGGAAGTCATGGGTTGCAAAGAAAAGGAAAAGGAAAGAAGGCCTCGAAAAAACATCCCCAACGAAATAACCCAGAAGGATCCAAGACCAATACTATTGCACGACCAAAAATTGAAACTGAAACCATGTTCGAAAGCCATTGGTAGAAAGTATTAAGGGACTAAAATTATAGAAAGGAAAGAAAATGGCCAAACCAAACAAGAGTCATGAACCACCAAAGGGATGCCCATGACCAAACCCAAAAACCAAACACTCTCGACTATTAGGGAATTCCCTTTTGGTTGTGGACGCAATGCTCCTACTGTCTCTAAGGAAGCCATTGCGGAATACAATTGTGTCCATGCTAATATGTATGTAATTATGGGAACCTCGAATGAGGAAGAACCCGAGGAGGAGGCACCTACTCTGTAATTGAAACTATGTAAAATACAATGAGCTAGTATTAAATAACCATCATCATACCTATGTACCAAATATTAACTACTAATGATGAATATGAAGATATATCAATATATATTTTACCAATAATGTGTACAAATAATGTGTTATGGTGATTTTGAGAATTAAATAGAATGGATTTCTAAATGTTGTGAATCATATATGTTGTCTTGCATTTTTGCCATAATTCTAAATTTGATAGAAGACAAGATTAAATGAAGAACAAATAAAATTAAATAATACTCTCCTTTATCTCGTAGAATCAATTTGATGCAATGAGGAGAACTATAAGGAGAGGAACGAGCCCTAGCCTTGCTGAAATGCTACGTGTGAGTAAGGGTGAGAAATCTTCACCTCCTACTATAGCTAAAGAGTTACAAGTTGAATTGAATGCACTTTGTGCTAAGATAGCATCACAAGAGCAACAAATTGAGGATTTGACAAGAAAAAAGGAGCAAACAACCAATCAAAACACTATTATAGGAACTGTAGAGCATAGTAGAGAGCACAATGAGCGTATAAGTTAGGAGCATGAAAGCAGCTCTAGAACTCCCACATATAATCACTCTCTGCCAGATCAACAATGAGGTGTGGGAAAGGACCCAATGATTCATGAATTGTAAAAGATGCAAGCACCTAAGTTCGATGGTATTGGGGGTGGAGATGCATCTAAAGCTTGGCTAATGGGTATGAATAAATATTTTGGTCTTTCAGAATTAAACACAAATGACAAGGCTAGAATCACCATCTACTAGCTAAAAGGTGGAGCCTCACTATGGTGGGACCATTTGGTGGAAATAAAAAATTATGATGTATGTTAGTTGACTTGGGACAAGTTTTTTAGGTGGTTTCATAAGGAGTATTTGTCTGCCCATCATTGAGATCAAAAGATGATTGAATTTCACTCCCTATGTCAAGGGGGATTGTTGGTAGTAGAACAAGGCCAAGTTCATGAACCTACTTCAACATGCTCCCTTTATGAAAGAAGAAGAGGATCAGATGAACAAGTTCATTTTGGGATTGAATAAAAAAAAATTGTATGCCATCAAGCTTTCTTGACCTAAAAATTTGAACTAGACTGTGGAGGTAGCCTTAGTCGTTGAGGAGAAGCAAAAAAGCAAGTAGGAATGCCAATAGAAGGTCCATTCTTCCAACTACTTGGATAATAAACAAAAATATTCTTAGGAAGCTAAGCCTAAAGGAAAGGATTCTTGACAGTTTAAGAAGGGTCAAAATTACAGGGAGAATTGAGGGTCAGAAAGTTGGAAAGACAAGGGAGATAAATGATAGAAATCATCCAGGCAAGTGGCTCAGGGTGACCCTGCGAGAGGCAAGGAAGTCGAAAGAGGACCGGTTGATGGTTGTTGGACATGGGTAGGAAACCACTACATTAATGAGTGTCCCAAGAATCCAAACAAGACCACCAATCCCATTGCTTGAATTTATGCAACTATGGATAATTGGCAAGCAAACCAACAAGCCTCCCTAATAGAGCTCCAAGGTACACTTTTCGATCAACCTGTTTCTATTATGGCAGATTTAGAAGCCATAGATAGCTTTATATATCCTAATGTAATACAAAAATGTAAAATTGATCGTAAGAGTCTAAGACGAGAGGAGATGGAGGTTGAGTTTGGTTCAAGTAAGACACAAAAGATCAAGTTCTGTCCAAAGGACCTAAAATTGACTTAGGAATTATTAAGACTAAGGTAAACCTATGGGTCACCTAGTTAGGATCCTATGACCTCATCCTAAGAATTGATTGGTTTTAGGAGCATCAAGCTAAGTTGGATTGCTACAATAAGAAGATTGAATGTCTAGATGATCAAGGGAGACCTGTGACTCTCTAGGGAATCCAAAGACCTTTAGTGTCGAGAATGATCTCAGCCATGCAAGCTAAGAGAGAAGCATGGAAGGGAAGACAAATTTATATAGTGAAGGTAGAGGAGGGCAGTGAGGACCCAACTCCTAGCTTCGAAGATCATCCAATCCTCTAGGAATACCATGATGTCTTTCTTGAAGAATTTCCATGATTACCTCCTAAACAATGGATGGATTTTGCAATAGATCTAGACCTAGGGGCTGAACTTATTTCAAAAGCCCCCTATAGAATGAACATGGATGAATTACAAGAGCTTAATATGCAGTTGCAAGATCTAATGGAGAAAGGATTAATTCGGTCTAGTGCGTCCCCTTAGGGAGTCCTAGTTTTGTTCATCAAAAAGAAGGATGGAACCTTGAGGTTGTGCATAGACTACCAGATGTTGAACAAGGTGACCATTCAAAATAGATATCCTCTATGTAGAATTGATGACTTGTTTGATTAGATGAAGGGAGATGCTATCTTCTCCAAAATAGATTTAAGGTCAAGTTATCACCAGTTAAGAATCAAGGAAGAGAATATTCCAAAAACAACATTCAAAACCAGGTATGGCCACTATGAGTTCTTGGTAGTTCCCTTTGGCTTAACAAATCCCCCCTTTGTTTTCATGAGTCTCAGGAACCATGTTTTCCATGACTATCTGGACAAATTTTTGTTAGCATTCCTTGATGACATTATAATTTACTCTAAAAATCTACAAGAACATAGGATCATTTGAGAATTATTTTGCAAAGGTTGAGAGATCATAAACTATATGGGAAATTGTCCAAGTTCTCTTTCTTTCAGCATAAGGTACATTATCTCGAGCATATCATATCAACCCAAGGAATTGAAGTGGATCCAACAAAGGTACAAGAAATTGTATAATCACCTATTCCTAAGAATGTGGCTGAAGTTAGAAGTTTCATGGTATTGGCGGGGTATTATCAATGGTTCATAGAGAACTTCTCAAAAATATCCAACCCCAGAACCTCCCTTCAATGAAAAGGAAAGAAGTTTGAATGGAAAGAGAAATGCAATGTCTCTTTTCAACAGTTGAAGGAAGCTCTTACCACCATACCAATCTTGCAATTGCTTGATCCAAAAAAGGAATTTGTAGAATGGATGGATGCTTCTCTAGATGGGTTAGGTGGAGTTCTAATGCAAAACAAATGTGTGATCACCTTTGATTCTAGGAAGTTAAAGGATCATGAACTCAAATATCCTACCCATGACTTAGAGATAGTTGCAATCGTGCATGCCTTGAAGGTATGGAAACACTATTTGGTAGGGAGACCTTTCAAGTTGAACACTGATCACAAAGGACTCCAATATCTATTCATACAGTCTGATTTGAATACACGATAAAGAAGATGGTTGGAATTCCTAAGAAACTATGAAATAGACATTTCTTATGTTAAGGGGAAAGAAAATTGAGTTGTAGATGCCTTAAGTTGCAAGGCTAGATTAGCTACAATCATTGAACTAAAATTTGAATTGCCAAAACATATCATTGAAAATATAGGCACAAGGCCCTTTATGTCAGAAAATGAAGTGGAAAGTGTAGCAAAAAATTAACTCAGTTGAATATCACATGGGATATGATGAGGTTCTTTTTTACCTTCATTGAATTTATGTACCAGAAGAGGGAGGTTTGAGATTGAAATTTCTTATAGAAGGCCAAAATGTGCCTTATCAAGCACACCTAGGGGTGAGTAAAATGTACGCGGATTTAAAAACTCACTACTTTTGGCTAGGAATGAAGAAGGATATAGCTTGTTATGTTTCCAAATGTATTGAATGCTAATGAGTTAAAGAAGAACATTGTCATCCCATAGGAGCCCTCTATCCTCATGATTTTCCTTGGAAAAAATGGTCAATGATTTCCATGGATTTTGTGACAGGTCTTCCCAAAACTTAGAACCAACATGATAGTATTCTAGTAGTGGTTGATAAACTAACCAATGTAGCACACTTCAAACCAGGAAATGTAAAGGATGATTCCCCACTCTTAGCTAAAATATTCATAAAGGAAGTCATTAGACTACATGGGATGCCTGAGGTGATCATTTTAGATAGAGATAAGTTTTTACTTCCAGGTTTTGGACCTCTCTTATGGCTACATTAGGTACCAAACTTAATTTTAGCACTGCTTACCACCCTGAAACATATGGTAAAACAAAAAGAGTTAACCAAATCATGGAAGACATGCTCCAAATGTATACCATGGATCAACCCACTTAGTGGGAGGAGTATTTTCCTTTAGTAGATTTTGCATATAACAATTCATACCATTCATCATTCAAATGGCACCATTTGAAGCATTATATGGAAGGAAGTACAAAACACCTATAGGATGGTATAGCTTAGAAAATCCTATAACTATTGGACCAGATCCCTTCAAGAATATGACAATCAAGTGAAAATTATAGGGGAAATGTTGAAGGAAGCTTCAGATCATCAAAAAAGTTATGTTGATGCAAATAGGACTCCAAGGGAATTTTCAGTAGGTGACAAGGCGGTTTTACATGTCAAACGTCATAAAATCTCAATAAAGTTTGGCAAGGTTTCTAAACTAGCTCCATGATACACAGGGCCATTTGAGATACTTGAGAAGATTAGTTGTGTAGCTTATCGACTAGCTCTTCTTCCATCTATCTCTCGCATTCTTGATGTATTTAGTGTACATCCTTGCTTAAGAAATATATTGTTGACCCAACACATGTAACTGATTGGAAAGCACTATAGGTGGAAGGCGCAAGAGATATCCACCTTGAACCGCTTACAATCATAGATAGGCCCAACCTTTAGTTGTAAAACTAAACCATCCAACAAGTTAAGGTCTTATGGGACCAATATGGGGAATATGGAGCCACTTGTGAAGATGAACATGTAATTAAACTAGAATATCCATACTTTTTTAACTGAATTGAGCCGACTTAATCCTAAGGAGGGGAGTATGCCATATCTCCTAAGACGAGGTAATTTTCTAGCATGACCCCTAGCCCCATGGTAATTTGGACTAGGAGAGGATTTATGACCCTATTATGATAAATGAAATTCTATGAGTATGATGATTATGTTTTGGACATGCTACTATTAATTGATATATGCATAGCCTTGTCATATTTGATTAAATTTAAATGCTTGATTTTAATTTATACTGACTTAGATTGATGAATCGACTAGTGGAATTGTGTGAGGTTTGTTGTTGGATGCAGGTACTAGGGGTGCAAGATGAGGTGGATTATGTGGTATGGTGATGAGAGAAGGGTAAACTTAGAGCCAAACCCCAATGATGAACTCTATAGGTAACTTCACCATAACCTAAGGTTTACATGATTTAGGACATAGTTAGGTATGTGGTTAGACAATCTTAATATTTGAGCATGCAAGGTTGTCTAAAGAGATAATTCCACAACCATGAATGGTAGTTAAATTATTATAGCCATTAAAATAACGTTGATAATGTAAATTAATGGATAAATGTGTATAAAAATAAATATAGTATTTATTAACCCCACACAAACAACTAATGAATAGCAATGAAATAAAATACACTTGAATATAAATCTCTGTAAAAATAACTAAAACTAAAAATGAAAATAAAATAATGAGCAAATATGCTATGGAATGTCTAAATAAATTAAACATACTTTGGAGGAATTCCATAAAGAAAGGCAATAAATTTAAAAAAACATAGGAAGCCACACATGAAAAAGAAAACAAGAAAAAGAGAAGAAAGCATAAGGCAAAAATCAAGGGTAGGTGAAAAATAAAAATAAGATGTCTTAGCAATTATCAAAAACCTAGCAAGAAGGTCACCCAAAATTAAATGGGCATGACATGGCGTGCAAAAACATGGCGTATATGCAACAAAAGAGTCTTTGTACCATTAAATGAGTATGGTGACCCTCTACTTGACACATAAATGTCAGGTTGTGTGGGAAAAAGGAGTCTCATTACCATTAAAAACCCTCACGATCCCCCTTCTTTGGGGGTATCCACGAGTGCTAGAGAAAAAATAGATAACAGACGAAGAACTAGGTCATGGCTGCTCTAATCAGTCTCTCCATATCTTTAGCAAGACATTTTTGGCTTCGTATAGGCTGGATGTGTTTATATCTCTTGATTACCATTTGTTCTAGACTATTGTAGCAATATTGAGACCTGTACTGCATTATAGGTTGGAGCTAAACACTCAATATGGCTGTAACTTCATGCTAATGTCTAATACTCTGTTTGTTATATGGCTGTGCATAACTGAAAGGAATTTTTGAGTTGCAAATGTCCACTATTGAGTCTCTAGCAACAATAACTTTCAGTTTCGATCAAATTAGTTATTTCCTAACCACAGACCTAGGGGATTGAGTACATGCTGTTGAAATCTCTCTATTATTGAGCAATGAGTCAATTTCTGAGGAAGTATCAATCTGATATAAATTTCTATGCATCTCTTATTGAAAAATCAATCATAGTGGAGAAAATGTTAAAGTCTAAAACAACCATCTTAACAATTTGCAATTCATTGTAAAACATTATGGGTATTAGAAGTGTGTCATTTGGATTTCTAAGTAAATAATCTTCTTACTAGCTTTGAGTTAAAGTATGACCTGTTATTCTAGGAAGTCCATAGTATGAATCCAATCAGTATTACACTCAGAAACTATTGAAAAACTACTGCTACAGTCATACCTATGATACATTGTGTAATATAATACAATGCCAATGTGGATATAGTGTGACTAGGATGTGGTGAATGGTATTAAATCTTGGCATCAGAGCTTAGAACTCAACACTGAGAGAGGAATGCTTCCTCTATACACACCTTTTGAAGTTCGTTCATGGTTGTAACTAAAATTAATCAGCTACAACACCTTTTTGGAGCCAAGGAAAATGGTAGTAGAAACTATCACTATATGGGTAGCATGTTGACTACCTTGTTGGCTTAAGTTGGGATGAAATATCTACCTTCCCTTGGTTGAGTAACAACCATACAATTTGAAATGAGTGAGTTTTGGAACTCCGCATGTATCCCAACACTAGAATGGGTAGTTGAACCTTGAGGTGGCTATGTTAGAACCTACTTATTCTAAGTTAGGAATCTCTTTTCTATTTATAGGGCTAAGTTGGGTGCAGGCACTAACTTTTATGACAACGGAAGTAGTAGGACCCTATGAGGGAATAGGTTGAGGTGGTAATCCTTTGATCACATAGGCTATTCCTATCCATCATAGGTGATCACCAATGGAAAATCCTATGGCCCGTAGAATGATAAGCTTATCCATGCTCGAGATTGATAGGAGTCAAGGAGCATACTACACTGATGGACTATTAGTCGTACCCTTGGATAGTGGGATAGATTTTTCCAAGAGCATCTGGGTCTTGGAGCCAACAACATGTTGGTGAAGAACCACTTTTCTTGTTTAGCCATCTGTTGGATGGTAGGGAAAGAATTTCTAATGAAGCTTAAGTAGGTAGAAAATTGGACATACCTCATAACATTAAGTCATATAGCTAGTTATGATGGCGGTATCTTATTTTAGTAATGGTTGAAACATCTTGAGTAGATAGTCATTAGGATGTTGTCCTTGCATGAAACAAGTTGGTATAGTTTCCAAATCTCTCATCTTGGGCCATATAATCTACTTGGAGAGGTGGATAGGGATTAAATCCACATGGAGGGATCATATTGCACCCCTAAACCGAACTAAGGCAGGTAGAGACATGGAGTCCACATGACCTTGTAGAGCAATTATGGTAAGTTTCAGGTATTGTTATTTTGGGTTTACTTCTTATATTTTCTATTCTAATCACTGGCATTAAGGTTTAATTGGCTATATGCATAAATAGTAAATGCTCTTATTGTTGGAAATAAATTTGTATTATTGATAGTGGTAGTAAGCTAACTTGATATCATGATTGTAGTGTTGAAAATAAAAGTGCGCTTTTTTCTAGATTTCATTGGGGTTTTCATCACATATCCATACCCTACTCTCATTTTGAAACATGCTTTGTCTTCTTTAGAAAAATGTATTAATCTGGTTGGGCACATGTTCGCTACATTTGGTGAAACAACTTAAATGAATTGTGTGAACACCCATGTCTTCGGTATGCTATAATCATCACATCCCATGACAATCTGTCTCCTTTCTTTTGTTAAAAAATTAGCATTAATAATAAGTGGCTACTAGACAAAGGAGTTGTATTACATATATTACATGACATTAGTTATGTTAATAATGTATCTAGTGTTTTCAATCCCAATTTAAAATCATATTTTCTTTGGAAAATAAATGCTATTTTGAAATTTTATTTGACATAAATTCAAAATCTAAGTTCTTGATCTCAAAAATTTAACATCTAGTGAGATTGTGGGTTCAACTTCTTATCTCTTAAACACTCTATATTTACCATTAAAACTCTTATAGGCTTTTTTAGTGTGCAAATTATGAACCTTCATATCTTTCTATCTATTTGATTTGAGAATTTAGTTGATCTTATGTCATGTCAAATCAAAATGAAATATATTCTAACACACACTAACAAAACAAATGAAATCAAAATAGGTAATATATATAAATATATTAAAAGTTATATTTTATCTATTACAATTTTTTGGCTACTATATCTTCTTTTTTGAGTGTTACTTTAACTAATTTTTTTATGATATTCAAGTATCCTCTAAAAGAAATATTAAATGTAAATCACCTAATTACAATTTGGGTGGCTATCAACCTCATAAACTGTTTGAGGAGCAAGCTTGGAAAGAATAACTCACCCATTTTTTTTTATGGATCAAAATTATTCATACTTATGTTTATGGAGCAGTATTTTATGATCATTGGTGAATGAAAAATGTGTATAATTAATGATGGTTCTTATTATTCCTATACCAAGAATCAAATTTACTTGATTATTGTGTTACTGACTATGTTGATGATTCTATTTATAGGAAATATACCATAAAACATGTTTTTAAAGTAAATGTTGCAGGTGATCTTATAGGGATGGTGTAATACTTTAAAAAAAAGTTGTCTTCTATGGTTTTGTAATCAAATCCCAAAATATAAAAGTACCTAAATTAAAGAATCAATGTGGCTTTGAAGATTTATGGAAGAACTTCAATTGCATACTATTAAAAGTACAATATTACTATATGATAAATGGAGTTATTTTATTCTTATTAAAGAATCTAATTTTCAAAGAGAGAATAAAATCGAAGATCATGGGAACTTGAATCGAGAGAAAGCATTCCATCATAAAAGTTCTACCCAAGTGAAAGTATTTTATCATAAAAATTTCTCTCCAGTTCTATTTAAGAAAAAACTATTTTATCATAAAAAAATTTCTCCAGTTCTATTCAAGCAAATGAATGCTACGGGAAAGAAGAAAAGTATTGAAATATTAGCCATCATTTATAGAAACCTCTGTGCAATGATTGGACTTAGGTGATTCCATTGAAGGGAAGGGTGCATAAAACCACCTCATGAATAAATCCTAGATGTAAGACCTAACATGCATAATATAAGACCTATAGGAATTATATGCTCCAAATTTAAATACATGCTTCACCTCAGGTGATGCCATTGAGGGGGAGTGTGCATGTAAATTCCACCATCTAATGGCTAAATCCTAGATGCATAAGTCATACATGCATATATTAGAGTTCTTCTCTTTGTAAATCTCCCAATTATAAAAGCATTGTATTAAGTCCTACAGGCATATTGTATTAAGTTCTACGGGCACTATGTAATGAACTAATGCAAGCATTCGTCCTTCATTCCCAATTCACTCACAAACGTGTACAAAGAGTTGTTGATAAAGATAATAAACTCCATTTAATGAAATTGGTTTTCAAACAATCATGCTTTTGCTTAACATCAAATCAAAATTTAAATCTACATTTCAAAATTACAAAACATTCAAAATTTATTGGTGTTTCTCTCACCAATCTTTATCACACAACTTTTCCTTGCCCTTGTGAATTATTAATATTTCCTTTGCTACCCTCTCTATCTTCACCTCTCTCATTCGGTCTTCCTACTATTCCTTTTCAAACTACCAACGTTTATTTAATTTTCAAATGCAATTTAAATTTAGCATGCTATCTAGTAAATCCTATCACCCAATCTTGAATTTACTTGCTACCTTTAGATTCAACGCCTTCCTTTGAACCAAAACTTCTCTTCTCCTAGATGTACCATTCTTGTTTCATTCAATGCCTATTTTAATGCTCATCCTCACTCATTCCCATTGGGATCCTTTTATGAAGTTGACCTCTCTTCCTTTTAAAATTTTTCTTCTCTCTTGGATGATTACCTTTCAATTTCACACCTCTTCATTTATTGTGCTTAATTTTTTTATTTGATTTGTTTTAAAACAAAATGAATATCTTTTCTTACCCATGTCCTCCCACGTTTTGGAAGTGAATAGGCATTTTAAATACTAGGTTCAAAACTTTTAATTAAATCCAAGTCTTCTGCTGCCTCCCCAAGTCGACCCTTTGCTTTCTCATTGTCCGATTTCTTAAATGAGAATAGGCACCAACTCAAAGCCGTAACCCCTTATTTAAATTTTGTTTTGACTCAGAACATAATTCCTTCCTTTTTGACCCATGATCTTTACATCTCTTTTATATATTGAAAGCTTCAAAATCCTGGTTTATGTCTCCATATTTTGTATATATGTTGGCCATTTGTTGATAGATTTGAAATGAAACCAATCACATTCAAATCATAAGAGTGTTGACAATAGATAGAGGAATTTGGCTTTACATCAACCAATAAGAGTGTTGACAATAGATAGAGGAATTTGGATTTACATTGGCTTAAAAGATAACTTTACAAAATTTCTCTGAGTGTCATAGTAGTGTCATCGTGAAAATGGAAAATTTAAGAGGTTTAGGCATTGGTGGAAGAAAGGAAAAAAAAACAAACCAAAATTTGAAGAAGATAAATCAAACCAACAATTTTTTTTTTGGTGGTGCTGATTGCCCATTCACCTGTGTGCTCCTGCACTAGACACGCTAGGTAAGTGAAATATTACTTGAGTTGGTAAACTCAAGAACATTGAAAGGTGAATGGGACAATAATCCCATGTTTTTTTTTATCCAATACTACTCCTTGTCCATGTGAACCTTCCCTCTTCTACACTTCAACTCATCCTCAACACTCAAGCCACCACCACTGGCATTATCTTGTTTCTATGAACAACTTCTTACCACCGGTCCATCTCGGTGCCCTCCACATTCTCATGGGCTGCTACTCTTTGTTCCTTTATTGTGTTGCTGCAATAAATCATAATCCAATTTTTCCTTTCCCCTTGAAATCTACCCTTTAAACGACTGAAAATCATTGTACTCACTTCATTCCTCTTCCTCTACTCATTTCTTCTTTGCATTGCAACAAATAATAGAGCTAGATTCTTTCACCTATTTCACCTTCTCCTTCAGAGAACTCAACATATAATTGTATCCATCTTTTCGAATGGTATACACATTTTTCCTACCATAGTAGATGGTTTCCCTGTCAAATTTCCATGGCCTACCCAACAACATATGAGACACAATCATAGGCATCATGTCATACAACACCTCATCTCTATAAGAACCTATCTAAAAATTGACTAAACACTTCTCACTCACAATCATTTTGTGTTCCTTCCGTAGCCAAGAGACTTTGTACAGACTAGGATGCTTACTCCTTTTCAAACTTAGCTTTTCTACCATTTCCTTTGAAACTAAGTTATCTGTACTACCACTATCAACTATAACTTTGTAACACTTACCTCCAACATTGCACATAGTCCAAAACAGATTCCTTCTTTGGGATGGTTCCTCCTCCAATGTATTTGGGTTCACCAACACTCTCCTCATCATGAGAGACTCACCTTCTTCTGGGTCTTCACCTTTCAGGGCTGCATCGTATTCCTCATCCTCTTCTGCCAAGTGATTCCTTACTACACTCTTCTTGTTTCCCTCTTGTATTTGATGACACTTGAAAGCATAATGACCAACTTCTCCACATTGGTAACATCTAAATGGAAACCCTCTACTGCTGCTACCATGTCCTCTTGTTGATACCTCCTTTTCTTTGGTGTTTTGGCCCATATCTTTACTCCATTGGGCTTGAATTCTTCTTCAACCTGCTTTCCTTTGGTACTACTCGCTTACCCCTTTTTAGTTGCAAATCTTCCCTGACTTTTGGAATTGTTTATTTTTATTCTCATTAATTTCTCCTCAACCTTCAATGCATATTGGTATGCTTCCTCAACTGTGGTAATTTTAAGCATACTCATTTCATCTTGAATATTAAACTGCAAGCCATTCACATACCTAGCTACCTTCTCCCTATTGATTTCGTGCCTCCTTGATCGAATAGCCAACCTGTAAAACTCTTCCATGTAATATTTTACACTCATACCATTTTTTTCATATTTTGTAGCTTTTTAAATAACTCCATTTTGTAGTCTCTAGGAATGAATTTTCTCTTTAACTTTGTAACCATCTAGTTCCATCTTGTTATCCAGGGATCTCAACCCATTTCCCATTCTCTCTGCAACCCTTTGCACCATAATGCAACATGCCATTTCAATTTTGTTTTGGATATCTTCTCCTACTACAGATCAATTTCCTCCATTTCGAAGTAATCCTCCAACTCTCCAATCCAATCAATTAACTCTTCTCAATTTAACATTCTAGAAAAAATTAGTACATCCATCTTATTACTCTTCATTATTCTTGAGAGAGCTCTAAAAAATATTTCTTGTTTGGCGTCCTCCAACCATTCTTCTTATTATCCTCCTTTCTCTTCCTCTTCACTTTCTTCCTCATTCTCAGGTTCTCTTGTATTACCAACAACTAACCTCACCTCATTTTTTATATAAAATTTCTAATTTCATCCATTATCATGTCTTGGAACCATTCCAACACTACCTCTAATTTGGGTCTTCCTCTTTGTGGTGACATCTCTTTCAAACAAGGACTTCAAATCTCAATTTTTTGGGACTCCACACAAACTTGCAACAATTCTTTTGAGCTCTCCTCAACCATTACTCACTTTGATAGATCTTGGTGGATACTCTCCATGCTTAGGATTGCCTGCTCTGATGCCAATTGATGCAAGAATTCGTCCTTCATTCCCAGTTCACTCACAAACATAGAGTTGTTGATAAAGATAATAAACTCCATTTAATGAAACTAGTTTTCAAACAATCATGCTTTTTCTTAACATCAAATCAAAATTCAAATCTTCATTTCAAAATTACAAAACATTTAAAATTTATTGGTGTTTCTCTCACCAATATTTATCACACAATTCTACCTCCCCCTTGTGAATTCTTAATATTTCCTCTACTACTCTCTTTTGCTTCACCTCTCCCACTCAGTCTGCCTACTATTCCTTTTCAAATTGCCAATGTTTGTTTAATTCTCAAATGTCATTTGAATTTGGCATGCTATCCATTAAATCCTACCACCCAATCTTGAATTTACTTGCTTCCTTTAGACTCGGTGCCTTCCTCTGAACTGAGAATTCTCTTCTCACAACTGTGCCATGATTTTTTCGTTCAATGCCTATTTTAATGTCATCCTCACTCATTCCCATTGGTCTCCTTTTGTGAAGTCAACCTCTCTTCTTTTCAAAAATTGTCTTCTCTCTTGGCCAATTACCTTTCAATTTCCTACCTCTTCAAATACTGTGCTTGATGTTTTTATTTTCTTTGATTTAAAACAAAATGAATACCTTTTCTTACCCACATCCTCCCTAGTTTTGGAATTGAATAGCGTTTTAATTGCTAGGTTCAAAACTTTTAATAAAATCCAAGTCTCCCGTGCTACCTCCCCAAGTCGACCCTTTGCTTTCTCATTGTCTAATTTCTTAAATGAGAATAAGCACCAACTCAAAGCCATGACCCCTTATTTAAATTTTTTTTTGACTGAGAACAAAATGCCTTCCATTTTGATCCGTGACCTTTACATCTCCTTTATATATTGAAAGCTTTGAAACCCTGGTTTATGTCTCTAGATTTTGCATATATGTTGGCCATTTGTTCATACATTCAAAATAAAACCAATCACATTCAAATAGTGAGAGTGTTGACAATAGATAGAGGAATTTGGTTTTACATCAACCAATTATATTGGCTTATAAGATAACATTACAACATTTCTTTGAGTGTCATAGTATTGTCATAGTGAAAATAGAAAATTTAAGAGGTTTAGGCATTGGCAGAAGAGAGGAAAAGAACCAAACCAAAATTTGAAGAAGATAAATCAAACCGACAATATTTTTTTTGGGTGGTGCTGATTGCCCGTTCACCTGCGTGCTCTTGCACCATGAACCTAGGGTGAGGCTAATTTGAGGATACTCAGGCTCCAATAAAAATCTTTATAAGACTTAATATATAGAAACATTTTTAAAACACTAGGATTATAAATTATGACAATAAGAATTTCATGTAGTCTAGAATACATGACCCTTCATCTTGGCATATATTTATGTCCCTATTTATCACTACCAAAGAAGACCTACATTACTGGGATACTTCATTTTTTATTTTAATTGACATGTGATGTCCCCTATTAACATTAAGGGGGAGTGTTAAAACATAATGTTATTAGGAGTCATACCCTTACAAAATTTATATATATTGTTCTAATATAAGGTTATAAAACCTTATATATTATATGCTTATTAAGCATATACCATTTGAAATAATTATAGTCTAAATAATTATATTATTGATTATTTATGAATGGGGTTTGTTGAATAGGTGTGACTAATACCCTTTCAAGTATTATGTCACCCTTCCTCCTATATTTAAGGAGGTTCTCTCTCATTTGAGAGATGGTGAATTTGGAGATTATATAGTGAACTATATCACTATGCACATGAGGTATTATTGGCCATGTGGAAATATGGAGAAGTGTTTCCCAAGTTTGGTCTATGTTATATAATAGACCATTATTGTAAGTGTTTTAATGAACTTATGCTTTATGGGGATTTTTTACCTGAAAAGGTTTTCCCTATGTATATCTTGTGTAATGTGTAAAATTTATACTTGTACATTTCTCATTTTGTTTACTTTATATTTTGTTTATAATCATTAGCATCTTAAGATCCTAATTTTTAACCGAAACCCTCCTAACTTCTTCCAACTTGGTCAAGTCATGCACTCTTTGAGAAATTGCATCTTTTTCTTCCCCCTCAAGTTATTGCAACAATTTATAAATGGGTAGTTCAAGGCTAATTGGCAGTTTGGCCTTCACCTATAAAATAATTCAAGTGGAATTATCCAATAATTTTTTTGTAGGTTTTCTATCTACCCAAACAACAAAATTTATCTTATCATCTCACCTTAACTTATTTGCATCTAAATTTATTCCAAGCATGTTCATGATGCTTTTATTGCTAGATTTAGCTTATTCATTTCCCTATGGATGAAAAGGTGATGAATGTATTAGAGTTATCTCATACTGAGAACATATATCATTGATGCTATAGTATCTAAAACATACTATGTTATCAAAAAATATTCTTGATGGCACACCAAACCTCAAGCTAATGTTATCTTATAAAAAAAAACACTACTTTTGATGTAGAATTCCTTGTAGGGATTACCTCCACCCATTTGGTGAAGTAATTAGTAGTGACTAATATCTATTTATATCGATTTCCATTTTTCAACAATATCCCACACAAAGTTAATACCCCACTACTTGAATGAAGCCTCAACTAAGATGGTAATGAGAAGTACACCTACAAAATTCATCTTGCTAGAAAACCTCTAGCAAGAATCACTTCCTTTGATAAACTTGGCCACATATTTGAAAAATGTGGGCCACCAATATCTTACTTTCATAATAATATGAGTAGTAGTATTTAAGATAAAATACTCACCACAAAACCCAAGGTGGAATTCCTATATAACCATTTCTGACTGCTCATTATCCAAATGCTTGAGGAATACACTAACGAAATTTCTCCACATTAATTAAATTTGGAGAAAAATATACCTTTGAGCTATTAGCTTCAATGTTATCTTTTGTTTATAATCTAGCTTTAGAGGATAGCCTAGGTTTTCCAAATAAAAAATAACAACCTTATATGAAAAATAATATTTCAAATGACAAGGAGAAAGAGAGAGGTTGGAGTCAACCTATTGCACTCAACTATATCTAAATTTGTATCAACCATTAACCTCGTAAGGCCTTGATCTCTAACCAACTTGGTTGTCTTCACCTCTAAATCATACTCTTGGATCTTGTTGATCCATCTAAACCTTTAATATGATGCCTCATGTTGCAAAAAAATATCTCTAACTATTGTATGTGGCATGAAGGAAGTGATCTTGGCTAGACTACTAGATACATCTAATTTTTATAGTACTTTAACAAGAGCATAGGCATGCTTATCCATAATGAATTAGTTCAATTTAACATCTCTAAAATATTTGTTGAAAAATACTATTAGTTGTTCGCAACCATCATCATTTTTCTATAACAAAACAATAATAATAGTGTAAAATGATGTAAAAACATTATTGAAAAGACTTTAAATAATAAAGACTTGCTAGCATGGGTGCCTTCTTAAGTACATCTTTGAGCTCCATGAAGGGATTGGTTGATTCCTTGTCCCAATTGATTAATTGTTCCTTCTTGAGTACCTTGGAAATGACCTTGGACTTCTTTGTAAAATTATGAGAAAATCTCCTAATAAAGTTTATTTTCCCAAAGAATAATTTGATTGCCTTGACTATCTTGGACTACAAGATGAGATCAATAACCTTGATTTAGGGTAATCCCACAATTAATGACTCCCATTTTTTGGCCAAAGCAGGACATTGAAATCAACATTTTTAACTAAATCTTCACTTTTTGAGGCCTATAGCAACTAAAGCATTAAGAATTTGAAGATGATGCAAACTAGTGATTTGTGACAGTTTGTGTGTAGATTCTAAATATATTTTTGTTTTTTTGAAATAAATTGTGAATTTTCTTACATAAATTTTAATAATTTTTTAATAGTAAACAACATTTTTAAAAAGTGACATTTATGTCGTAACACAAATTTTTTCTAGATAGGATAAAATTTTAATTTTTAAAATATAGATTTGTAACTTTAGTATCCAGTGCATCGATACTTTTTCATAATTTTTTGTTGCATATTTTTTTTATTAATTTTTAAAATTAGGGTAATTATAATATGCACATAGGTGTATGTCATAACACATAACTTGTTTTGTATATATCAAAATTTATTTTAAAACAAGGATATCAATACCTAGTGCACAAATATTTTTTGGATTTTTTTTTCAATATTTTAATATTTTTTCACATGTGTAGAAAAAAATACTTGATGTAAATAGTAAAAAACCTATGTTCAACAAAGAATAGAAAATAAATAAAATAAAACAAAAAATATTAAAATTACTTTTTAGAAAGATCTTTTTGAGGACTACAATCTTGCAAATTATCTTGTCAAGTTCGTCCCATTTGAAGGCCCAACCTGAGGTTTGAAACTAGGTTTATAAGGAAAAAAATGAAGTAGATATTGAAAGTGTCTACCTAAGGCCCTTTGTTTGAAGGTATTCATGATATTCAAGGATCTTCATTTGAAGGTACATGTCATTCCCAAAAAAAAATGTAAAAAATCCCTCAAACAAAGGTAATTTCGAAAATTGGAAAAATGAGACATTCAAATGAAGGTCCCTTTTTATTTCTTTTCCAAAAATTTCCATAAAAGGAATAAAAAGGGACTTCCATTCAAAGGTCCACATTCAAACAAATATAATTTTAGACATACTTTCGAAAGAAGGTACCTTTGTTTGAACAAAAACCTTTGAATGAAGGTATTTTTAAGTTTTCACTTGCATTCGAGATTGAAAATTTGATTTCCCAAGTTTGAGACCAATTATTGTGGGATGACCCCTCACTCTAGATGAATCCTCACATCTTCCTTGGAAAAAATGTGTCCATAGATTTTTCCTTCTTCTTTGAATTTATATTTCTTTGGATTCAAATAAATCCCATAATCTAAACACCTTTTGAAGATTATCTCTAAGTGTTTGCAATAATCATTTTTCTCCTTGGATTATGCAATCAAATTATTATGGTAGATCAGAAAATATCATTCATAAGGCTAGCAAATAAAAAATCAATCACGCTCCTAATGGTGGAGTGAAAACTATTTTTTGCTACTCATTTTTTCCATTACTTGATTGTAGCTTGAGAAGCCAACCATTGTAGACATCAATTCTAACCTTGTCATGCTATAATAAATGGTCCAAACTAGGTAGTGGATAGTTACCTTTCAATAATTTGATGTTCATATTTCAAAAATCTAAACAAATCCTAATATCCCCATTCTTCTTTGTTATTGGAACAGTGCTAGAAACCCACTCTAAATGTCTAATCAATTTGGTTATTCCTCCCTCAATGAGCTTCATTAGTTCTTTTTACATATGAGGGGAAAGCATGGGGTTTATAGTTCATTCTTTCGGTTGAATGGGCTTTGTGCTAGGCTCCAATGGAATAGTATGTCCAAAAAAATCTTCTTTGTAAGCCTTCAACTCATCATATGAACAAGCAAAACATTTTTTATATTTTTAAAATAGAGCAATTGAAATATTATTCTCTACTGGTTTTAATTTCTTACCAAGGTAGATCATCCTAGGAGTTGTATTAGTCCCTAAGTTCACACCTTTCACATCATTCCTTCTACTAGACTTGCTTCTTATCGTGTAAAAATCAACATTGTTGAATGTTCTTTTTAAAAAAAAAACTTCTTAGAAGAGCAGTTTTTTAGTTGTATAACATTGTTCCCAAAGAGAGTCTCTTCTCCATTTTCAGTTTATTCCTTCACGGGATTACAATAAACTAGTTGATTTTAAAACTGATCATAGTAATTTAAGAATTCATAAATTTGTTGGTCATCAATAAAGACTTTCCAATTAAAAATGTTGTCAAGAATGCTAGGTCTATTGAGGATTTTAACACTATGTTGTAGTGGGGAGATAGCATAGAAGTGAAATTTTTGATGATAAAACAAGTGCATTAGCTATATAATTATCTTTTCCATCCAACCACTTGATATCAAAGGCATCAAACATTTCTATTGCATCTCGAGCAACATTCCTATGCATCCTTAGTCATTTTTTTAGCAACACGTGTACCTCTTATTTGAGATGTAGTTAGTTATAAATCACTACAGGGTTTTAGAACTTAATTCCATATTTAGAAGCCATGTTTAAACCAAGTAGTAGGAATTTATCAGCCACATTGATGGTGCATTCAAAATTCAACTTGAAGGTGAACTTATAATTTGTGCCATCCGACAACAGCAATATGACACTTGCACCATTTCCTTCTTTTGAGCATGCACCAAAAGAATACATATTCCATATACCATTATCTTAAAAAAATTGAGTGTAAGGAGACAAATCAAGATCAACATGATTTCCAATCTCATCATCATAGTATCACAAAAAGCAACTAGACTTTGTGTTGATGTAACATACCTTATTTTTTTTGCTTCATCTAGATTCTACACAATGAGAAACACTTTTTTTATCTATACAAATGGACTTATTTTCTTTGAAAAAAAAAGATAACACAAGACTTAGAGACTTGTAGGCCTAGCTAGTTCATGACTTCTAGTGAAATAATATTACTAGATGCTCTAGAATCTTTCATGCAATTATGGACCAACCACCCATTTATTATCAAAGAAGTGTAAAATAGATCAATAACATGTTGGTTACCATTAGATACGGTTTCAAGAATTTTAATACTATGTTTACATATTGGGGAGAAGTCGTAGAAGTATCAAATTTTGATGATAAAAGAAGTGCATTAGCTATAGAATTATCTTCTCTATCCAACTACTTAATATCAAAAGACATCAAACATTTCTATTTCATATCAAACAATATTCCTATACATCCTTATTCTTTTTTTAGCAACACATGTACCTCACATTTGATATATTGTTAGTTCTAAATCACCATAGGCCTTTTAGAACTTAATTCCATATTTATTAGCCATGTTTAAACCAAGTAGTGTGGACTTTATCAACTGCATTGTTGGTGCATTCAAAATTCAACCTTAAGGTGAGCTTATAATTTATCATTTGGCAACACCAATATGACACCTCCACTGTTTCCTTCTTTTGAGCATGCACTAGAAAAATACATGTTCCATATGCTATTTTCTTCAAAAAAAAAATTGAGTTTAAGGAGACAAATCAAGATCAACATGATTTCCAATCTCATCATTATAGTATCACACAAAACAACCAAACTTCATGTTCATGTAGCTTCATCTAGATTCTACACAATGTGAAACACTTTTTTAATCTATGCAAATGGACTTCTTTTCCTTGCAACAATATGGTAACATCAGAAAAATCCATATTACTTCTACCACTGATTGAAGCCACCCATTTTATTGACAACAACATACCCCATTCAGTTAGATAATCGACTATGATAATATCCATTAAAAGATTTATTTGGATATGCAACAAGTTGTACTTCAAAATTTCTTCACTATCCCAATCATATTCACCTCTTGAGGATCCATAGAATATCATTTTCCATAAAACTTAGAGACTTTTAGGCCTATCTAGGCCTATCTAGTTCATGACTTCTAGCAAAATCGTATCGCTGAATGATCTAGAAACTTGCATGCGATTGTGGACCAACCACCCATTTATCAAAAACGAAGCGTAAAATAGATCAATAACATGCTGGTTACTATTAGATATGGTTCCAAGATGGATCTCTAGTGTTTCCTAGATATTGACCTCAACTTTTGTGCTATCCATCATTTCCGATCCCACTATCAACCTCTTTTTCCTCATTTTCTACTTGCTTCACTTGATTTTGCTTAATGTTATTTCTTACAAACTTTGAATTTTCTACATTGTTGAATAGAACATCAACACATTTGTTTTGAAGGACATACCTTTTCTACAAGGATGCATTTGGAATATAGACCTTTTTCTTCAGTGGTAATATTCTAGTTGTCCTATTTGTTGTCTGTCTCTACATCTTTCTTTTGTTTTCCATTACCTATTTGTATGGCTGAAACCTTTGGTATAGCAATACCTCTAGCTTGATATTTAGTACCTAAGTGCTTGTTTATAAGATCTTTCTATAAAAAATATTTACTAGCAAATGCAACTTTATCACGGTATCGTTTAAATACTAGTAGAAAGTTTTCTAGAATGGGTATCCACAACAAACATTGTTTTAGCTTCCCAGCTCCAGTTCCAGGTGGAGCTAAACACTTGTACTGAATCTGTTTTATAGCTTGAGTTCCACATAGAGCTAATGTATTGGAGATCAGATGTCGATTCTATAGCTTGAGTTTCACGTAGAGCTAACGTACCAATTCTGTTTGTATTGAAGATTGGATACCAATTCTGTTTGTAGAGCTAAACAATGTTTACTGGAGACCAGATACAAATTCTACAAAACCTTTTATTATTATTTAAATGATAATTCTGAGAAAGTGGGCATTTACAGGTGCAAATTTATTTCATTTTGCCTTTCTTAAGATTAGGTTCCCATGGAACACGCCCTTATATATACTCAATTTCCTCCGAGTAACACTACATCAAGTGTGGTCTTCTTCTAAGCCTTGGTCCGAGGAATGGGTATACAGTGGTCCGCCAGTATGATAATTTTCTATATCAATTGCTTGCACTTACAATTAGATTTTCAATGTTTCTGCTTTCTACAAATAATATGAAGTCATGTTGCAGCCAACCAGAATCCAACAACCAGAAATGAGGCACGTGATAAAATGTTGGAAACTTGCATGTGTGAGATTGGGATTAGGCGACGTGATGCATGCTTTGCTTCTTAGTGCAGTCCTTTTTGGCAATGAGAACATTTTTCATTTCTGCGCTCTATTCCTCTGTCACACTTGTTGCTCTTCTTTATATGATGAAATGTTTCTACTCCATTGGACGACAAGAGCTCCTCTTTTCTGCTTTGATTTTCATATTCGTTTCTGTCTTTGTTGTGGGCGCTTTTGAACTGTCGCTCTGCTGGTAATGTCTAAGTTATGGTAATCTATGTGATTTTCAGAATAACATTTGAAATAAAGATCACAGTTGAGCACTCCGAGTGGTGTGATATTGCCTATGTTCAGTATGTGTTTGGTGTGATATTGCATATTATTTAAGTGTTATTTATGTTTTAAAATAGAAAGCATCTGGTTGTGAAGATTAAATTTACTTAAAGATCTTATACGGTGGTTCAAATGACTCAAATTTAACTATAAATTTATTTGACAAATTAGGAGCAATTTTACACACTTCAAGATGTTATGTGATAATTCAAATGACTCACATTTGTATAATGTGATAATTCAAATGACTCACATTTATATATTAATATACTTGATAAGTTAATTATTTAAAATTACACTCCAGGAAATGGGGTATTATGTCAACAAAAATGAATAAAACTTAGTTTATAGTTTATATGTTTAAATAAGTTCTTTTTGTGCATCTATATGTAATAATGAAACTCATATAATTAATAACTTTAGCATCTGAAAAATTAGTTTTAAAGTAAGAAAAATAAATGGTCTTTTGATACCCAATACACTCACAAGAATTAGATCTCACTCAACTATTGAGTACTTTTTCACAACACTTTTTTCTGTCTTCTTATGAGGAAATAAAAAGCTTCCCTATATTAATTTAGATCTAATTACATGATCAAATAATAAATAATAACCTGACCTAAATTACATATGAGTTGCGATTGAAATGTAAATGATAAGAAAGATGAAAGGTTCTTAGTATTTTTAATTTTGAGACATCAATGTGAGATAACTAGCTATTTTTTTTAGTTGATCATATCCAATATAAACCTAAGTTTGGATTTGGAATTTCTATCATGTGATGAATTTTGTTTACTTCTAAACTAACACAAGATGATGCCAAACTATTGTGCCTAGTTTGGGCCAATTTCCTTCTACATGATATAGTCCTATCATAGATTTGTCTAATGTGATTGTGACCTTCTACACACTGCTCCTATCTTTTGTACCTATTTTCAAATGGAGGGTTGTGCTAGAAAGAATAGTGAGATCTATTGTTCACTAAGGGAAGTGTGAACTTACCTCTTAGTAGTCAGACCCCTTAGGTTGTTGAACAATATTTAGACACACCAAGTAATCTTGACGTAATGTTCTAATTCTCTTTTATGAAATTAATTTATAATTCTTTCTAATTATATGTTTTGTTGATATTTTTTTATGAGAACTAATGGCCTAGGTTTGTTTATATAAATACATGATCCAAGTTATTCAACTTGAGGTAATTGATTTCTTGGATGATAGGTAATGGTCATAATCTCTAAAAGGGTCAACTGGGGGTCTAGAGATTCCAAATTTGAATTAAGTGCATTAGGTTGTACCATTTGACATTGTCCACAAACAAGGCTATGCATGTAGCCTAGTCCAAGCCGACAAAAGTACTTTAGGATCAAAACATTGTCTACAATAATGAATAGAACTACACATTTTAGATGATAGATTGAAGATTAGGGTTGGTTTATGTGCCAAATAAGTACACATGAGTCTTACTTGTACTTGGAAAGCAACCTTAGTGTCCAAGTGTATATAATCATTATATATTACATGTTCTATGAGTATGAAACACATAGTTTGTAAAGTAAGGTGTAATGTATGGCATATGATTTTGTATAGGGTATTATCATGTTCTGAGCTAGTTAGACCCCACAAATATATGCATGACATGAGGTGTAAAGAGAAACCATCTTGTATGGGTAAATTTTGGAGTTGTTAGCAAATTTATCTACATGATGTGCAATTATGCATCCATGTAAAATTGAGATGAAATGGATTTATACCCATGTTACCCCTATGACACATGTAAGAATAAACCATGCAAAGATGAGAATGCAATCATGATGTATAAGGAAATCACGAGGTTGTGACCAAGTAGTCCTCCATGGTGTATACAAACATAACATAGTATATTACTAAGAAATGGCATAGATTATATTCCCTTCAAATTGAGTGTGCAATGGTGTTGCGTATTCTACATGAAAAGAGTGGAAAAGATATACAATGGCCAAATTTTGCAATGTGACCGTCATAATATATAAATTATATCATGTGACTATTATAGAACATGTAAAAGTGGGTAGTGTTTTCCCTTAATTTTTCCCACATACATGAAATAAATTCATTCTCTTACCTCAAGTTAGATAGCTTTTAGCATAAATTAAATCATTATTTACATGTAAGTTCTATGTCTTATCTTCAACTTTACTTAAAGAATAAATGGTGCATATAACCTAATTTGTATAAATGATTTTTAGTTTATTTTTTCTTATATGCCTAGAAAAGGAATTCAAGGGCCAACAAAAAAGAGTGTGAAGGCTCATATTATGGCATTCAAACAGATCACTAGATCCATCTTAGATTTGCAATATTTATTACAACTTCTAAATAATAGAAGAAGGTAAAACAATTATGATTAAATTATCCTAGTAGTTCCATGATGTCTTTGTCATAATCTATCTCACAAGAAAATATAGGAAATTCATAACATGCATTCATGGCTATAGTGCTATATTATTACTACACACATTAAATTGCCTCAATAATGGCTTGTCTTCATCTTTATACATAAAAAAGCCACTATAATGTCCATCTACTAGTACCAACATATTATATATCCAGAGGGGTGAAAAATTACAAGGCCCACTAATCATCAATCTATACTACCATAGTTATCAAATCTTCAACCAAAGGGGAGGGGGCCAAGTAATGTAGGGAAGAATTTAGTTTTCAAGTCTATATAGGATATTTGTATTTGATTGTAGGAAAAGGAATTTTTTTTTTTTTTTTTATGGATTTTTTTAGAAAGTTTGTATCATCTAATGATGAGTGGACAAAAAGTGGCCCTATTTTTTATCATTGAAATATAAAATAAAAGTATTGTTATCCATTCCTATTTTTTCATTTGTTTCATTAAGTATTTTTTAAATCCAATTGGTGGAATGATAGATAAAAGCATATACTTAACGAATTTTATTTTTTTATTGAATAATTTTTATTTTTTTTAAGAAACCGAATCTTGAAAAAACTAATCATTGAGCATGTGTATCACATTTAACTTCCACAAAAATATTGAAAAATGTAATTTTTGCAATGTGTCTAGAATGAACCATAAAGAATCCTATGTAATGTTTTTTCAAATTTGTATAAAAAAATTAAAAATATATGAAAAAAGATAATAGATATGTATTTGAAGAATATAAGTTGACATCACTAAAAGTAAATAGAGATAAATTAATTAATTTATTTAGCTGTAGAAAAATTCTATGGTTAGAAAATTAAGAAGAGATTACCATTTTGTTGATTTCAAAGAAATTTTACTTTAAAACATGTAAACTTGATGAGGATAAATTTTGAATATTCAACTTTATATGCAAAACATATATTTTGGAGCCCAATATGAAATTCCAACCCTCAAAATTGAAAATCCAAGCCTAATGGGTGGGAAATTTATAATTTGAATTATAATATGCATGCATTATAATGCAAGAATCTTATTTAATATGCACACACTATATAAAGTATAAAATAAAACCAAAAATACAAAAAAACATGGCTATAATTTAAAATAATGCATATATTTCATTGATTAAAACTAAGTAAGATATAATGTGTATATGTTATATGACTTGTCAATCTCAAGCGCATGCACATCAAGGATTGATAATTCTTTTAGGAGCATGAAAATATTTTTTTCTTAAAATAAATTTGATATTAATATGTGGATCAAAAGGCCATTAAGGTTTAGGTTGTTGTAGATCAACTAACATGAGCTCTCTTCACAAATGCACATCCTTTGATAGCATATTTTATTGATGAGTCTATCTTCATGGTCAATGATACATATTTATGAAATATTTACTTAGATGGGTCATATACACAACATGGTTGAAGAGAACACATCCTCTTTGTTACCCCTCAAGGTGATTTCATATCCAAGGATTTCAGATTAGCATTCCCATGCACCAATAACATGGGGGAACATGAGCCTTAATTACATGAATTAAAATAGATATCCAATGGATCATCACATAGCTACAAGTCTATGGGGAGTATCAACTTATAATAAAATAGGTTAACAATGAGTATCAAATAAAATATGACAAAATACTCCCTACAAATGCATGGTCTAGATGGTTTCAAGCAATAATTTACTCATACATAGTTTGAACAAGTCCCTCGCCTCAATAATAAAATTGATGATGTAATGACCATAATGGATCTTTGATAGATATGCTACATGATATTGAATAGTGTGAGTTTCTAGTTGAACAACTCCTTATTCCAACATACAATGTCTTTGAATTCAAAATTGTTTACGATATTACTGGTCCCAAATCTCCTTGGTATCATGACATCTACACATACCTACATGACCAAACACTACCACCAATCTCTCACATAACCAATGCAAATCCTTCATCTAACACACCTCACATTACACTCTCTTGGGAGATACATTTCATTTTCAGGGCTATGGTGGTTCCTTATTACGATGTTTAAACGTGATAGAATCTAATATTACATTACAAGAGGTACATGGTGGTATTTGTGGAGCACATACTAGTGGAATGGTACTGGCTAAGAAGCTTCTTAAAATAGGATATTATTAGCTTACAATAGAGTATGATGCATGCCAATATGTTAAAATATGCCTTGCATATCATCATCATTGAGATATTATTTGTACACCTTCCTAATCATTACAACCTATCACTATCCTTGATCATTTTCTTAGTGGGGCCTTGACATAGTTGGAAAGATTCATCCCCCTTTTCTAATGATTATTTCTTTTGAGTATTTTATAAAGTGGGTTGAAGCCATTCCCCTCACTTTCACCATTAGTGCCCAAATATCCAAACTCATCCTCTATCATATCATTTGTCGTTAGAGCATCCCATACACCACCATCATCAATAAAAACAAACCCTTCAAAATCTATGAAGTTCACACCCTTTTTTGAATTTTTCTATATCTAACATCATTGGTCCACCCCTACTACCCTTAAGGTAATGACTAGGATAAGGAAACTAATAAAACCTTGCTAAATATCCTCAAGAAACTTGTCAATGATATTGATCGTGGGTATGTGCAAGATCAGGATGGGCCAAAAAGTGGCGATATGATGGGTATGTGGCTGACGACTTTTTTTTAACCCAAAATTGATGAAACAAAAAGGGATTTTAAAGGATATTCTTAGCTTTCCACTAATATAAATTATGCTTTACTTTGAATTTAATAAATAATTATTATTCATTTTCTATTTGAATCACGACTAAAGTCCCGATTGATCGGCTGATTGAAAAAAATCTATAGCTTTCAAACAATATCACATTTTTTGAATCCAAAACATGCATCACATTTTATGCTTCACCTACTATAGGATTTAAAAAAAAAAGAATTTGATGAAGTTTTGACCAAGTTAAGGTGGTTAGACATATGAGTTTTTATATTCTTTAAAAGTTGTAATGAAAAATTCATAATTAATTATTTACTTAGAAAAAAATTACAAAAAAATATACATCACATCCAGACATGAGTCCTCTACTTATATCTAAAATATTATAAAAAAATGTTATCATTTTATTGTTGTTAGGGTGGTCAGAACACCGCTTCTTATTTTTCCTGAATTTAAGTACTCGCATAGAAATTTCAAATTTTCACCAAATAGATTTTAAAAAAAAAAAAACCTAGTAGTTTAGAAACTACATTCAATTTTCTATAGATTTTATTCTTACATATTTTTGAAATAATATAGATAACTTATTCAAATTTTTACATCAAGTTGCCTAACTCTAATTTTTTTAAATTTTTCGCCACTTAAGGGCCTATTTTTTCCATGATGATCCTGCACATACCCTCATGACTGAAACCTCCATCTCAATCCTACCTTTTGGATATATCACACTAGAATTCACACAACTATCAATGCTACTCTATATTCCCTTGTATTTGGTACCAAATCTATCTTTTTGATTGAATTCAAAATCCCATAATTGTGTATCTCTCTAAATGATGATGAGTATCTGGCTGCATGCTTGCATTAGTTAGAGCTACTAGATGAATGATGCCTCGACGCCTTCAATCACTTATAGGCATATGAAAATCATTTTCATAGAAGCTACAATAAGAAAATTAGACCTAGGATTTATTCCAAGTTGGTATTCTAGGTTGGTGACCTTGTGCTTAAAGATAATTAGAAAAACCTTTAGGACTAAGAAATGAAAGGAAAGTTTGAACCTAATTGGTTGGGTTTTCATGTCATCATAACCAAGTGTAGATCAAGTACTTATCAATTGACCACTCTAGAAGGGAAAAATTTGGATGATTAAATCCACTCAATATCATCCATCCCAAATAGTTCTATGACTAAATCCATGAAATATTTCTTTCAAAATAAAAAATACCAAAAAGAAAACAAAAAAAAGGAAAACAATAAAATTAAACAAATCTAAAAAAAGTAAAGAAAAAAATTATCCTATGGTGAAAACCACTTAGTGTAATGGGTGATCCCACACTAGTGGTTTACACTTTTTGGGACATCTTGGTTTTTGCTAAAATCACATATTTTTAGAAAATATAAGGATTTAAGCCTTGAAAAGTTCCATTTAAAGGATTCTGATTGAAGATGATTTGATCAAACCACCTTAGATTAAACCCCCTTGGATAGAATTGTTGGATGCTATGGATATGGCTGCTGATATGTGGTTGTCATTGATGTCAACACTATTAGCATTTGGTGTACTAGAGGCTGTATATGGCGAGGCTATTGAGAAAATTGTAAAAGGAAGTGTTCTAGGTTCCCAGTGGAACTGTGCAGGTCCTGAATGTGCTTTGTTATGTACGTTGAAGATTAGCTAATGTGGATTAAAGGGTTTATTGTTGAATGATTCTAGATCATCTACTAGAAGTTTCAAAGGTCCATGTGAAGTTTTGAGTGTGTTGTGGTTTGATAGTGTTTCTGTGGTCTTTGTCAGTATTCCTAAATGAAGATTGTGTGATTCCGGTGATCTCAGTTGTTGCAGATGCTTCTTTGTTGTTCCTTGGTGTTCTTGGATGTCTCTAGATCATTCTCTATCTTTGTGGTACGTCAACATTACTTAGAGAGCTCGTGGTTGAAGATATTTTCTTGCGCATGCTCGATTTTTCATGTTCTTGGCCGACATGTTAGTGGTAGCGTGTTGTGGATCTTCGTGGAAAAATTAATTAAAGTATTTTTTTGTTGGAGATATTAATTTGGGTCTCCACTGTGTTGTGGCCGACCTTGGTGGTTTTACATTGGAAATTTATTTGTCAATTTGGGCTTCAACATTGAAAATATGTTTTACTTATTCTGGCTGACTAAGATGTGATGAAATCCCATGAGGCGGATATATAAGAGCAATTGGTTGAGTGAAGTTAGTGTGTGCATAAGTGTGAATGTATGCCAAAGAAAGTGTAAATGTGTGAATAGTGCTTCTATGATTCGATTACCGAGCAGAGAGTGAAGAAGATTGAGGAAAGTGTGAAGAAGGTTTTCTAAGCTTAATTGGAATTGTAATAAGGCTTGTGGAGAAGCTATTCTTTTAGTTCATACTCTGTGGATCTAATCCATATTTCTATATTGTTGGATAGTGAGTCCTTTTCTGTATTTTAGCAGTGAGCTCTAGGCAGTGTGCCTGAATGCATGTGCATTCCCCTTTTTATTTCTCCTTATAATTTTAATAGAGTATAATCTTGTGGACTAACATCCACCGTGGTTTTTCCCCTAACATGGTTTCCACGTAAAAAATATTGGTGTTATTTGTCTCTCTGATGTGTTAATTGTTTGTGGTTATTTTCTTATTCATCAGATCTAAGATTAAAGTTAAGATAAGTTAGAAAAGTCGAAGTTTCTGTCACAACTGATTCACCCCCCCCTCTCAGTTGTGTGTCCTTGTTTTGCCAACAATTGGTATTAGAGCAGATTCCTTTGAAGAAGTCTAAAAGCTTGAGGTGATCTGAGATGGCAACAACATTCAAGAAGGATAGTTTGAGATTTAATGGTACTAACTACTCAATGTGGAAAGTTAGAATGCAATGTCACTTAAAGTGTATTGGTGAAGCTTTCTGGAAGATTACAAGAGATCCATATACTATTCCTCAGAATGGTCCCTCAACTGCTGATGAGATCAAAGATGCTGAAAATAATGTTAGGGCTATTGAAGCTTTGGTGAGTTCTTTGACAGATTCACAGATGGATAATGTGTTAGGTTTGGAGACAACTCATGAGATTTGGATGAAACTGGAAACTTTGTATAAAGGAGATGCACAAGTGAAGATGGCTAGGCTATAGAGCTTGAAAGGAAAGTATGAGAACTTGAAGATGGGTGAAGATGAAAATATCACTTCTTTTATGCAGAGAGTAAATGAAATAGTGATGGGTATTAAAGGTGCTAGTGGTTCTGTGGATGAGGATGAAATTGTGGCTAAAGTACTCAGATCCTTTCCTCCCTCCTACAAGATGAAGGTTCATTGTATTGAAGAGTTCAGATCAGTAAACAAGATAACAAGAGACACATTGATCGGGAAGCTTGCTGCTTTTGAAATAAGTGAATTTGGTGAATCTACACCAAAAAAAGAGTCTACATTCAAGGCCACTGTATCCGAAAGTAACAAGAAGAGATATAGTCTAGGAGAGAGTTCCAGAAAGATATCCAAGTATGATGAAGAATTGAAACAACTTGAAGATAAAGAAAGAGAGGTAGAAGAAATGCAACCACTGATTGTAAAAAAAGAAGGTAGAGGAAAAGGTAAGTATGAAGATGCATTTCCTATTAATTTTTTTTCTTGTAGTAAAAAAGGTCATTTTGCATCAAGATGTCCTAAAAGAGTTCCTAGATATAAGCCTAAAAAGTCTAGATTCCAAAAGAGATGCTACTTTGTTGAAGAAGCAGTGACTAATGATGAGTTTGATAAAGATAATGGAAAAGAAGATGAATGGGATTTCATTGCTACCATTGAAGATAATCTTATGGCTACTAAATCTACTAAAGATGAAAAAACTCTTGCAGCCCAAGTTGAAGAAATGGATGAGTGGATGATTGATAGTGGATACTCACATCATATGACCAATGATAAAAGAAAATTTGTGAGTCTAGAGAAGTATGATGGTGGGGTTGTAAGATTTAGAGATAACAATGCTGGTGCGATTCGTGGTAGAGGATCTATTTTCCTTGGTGGGAAGGATAACACTGATGATGTTATCTATCTTGAAGGCCTGAAACACAACTTGTTGAGTGTTGGACAGATGGTTCACAAGGGATATGATCTTGAATTCAAAGATGGAAGATGCAAGATACATGGAAGTTCCAAGAATATGATTGCAATAGGCAAACAAACAAAAGGTAATATTTTTCATCTGAATACTGCTAATGGAAGATGTTTAATTGCTCAAGTAGATGAGAGATGGTTGTGGAATAGAAGGTTGTGTCATGTAAAATTTGACAACATTATCAAGATAAGTTCTACTAAAGTAGTAAGAGATCTGCCTAAGTTAATGAAGCCTGCTAATGTAATCTGCAAGGAATGTCAGATGGGTAAACAAACTAGTCTCTTTCCGGAGCAAAAAATTTCATTCAAATAATTTGCTAGAGCTGCTACATACTAACCTTTGTGGTCCCTCCAGAGTCAGAAGTATTCATGGAGAAAGGTATTTTATGTTGGTTATTGATGATTACTCTGGAATGATTTGGGTTTCCTTTTTAAGAGAAAAATGTGAAGCATTGGAGAAGTTCAAAAGTTTCAAGGCTATGGTAGAAAATGAGAAAGGTCTAAAAATAAAGTGCTTGAGATATGACAGAGGTGGTGAGTTTATTTCCAAGGAGTTCAACTCTTTTTGTGAAGAGCATGGTATTAAAATACAGTTATATGTTCCTCGAACCCCTCAACAGAATGGAGTTGCAGAGAGAAAGAATAGAACAATTCTAGATGCTACTAGAACAATGATGATGGAAGGAAATGTATCTCAGACATGTACTGGAGTGAAGTATTAAGTATTGTTGTGTATACTTTGAACCGGGTAAATGTTAATGGCAATTCTGGTAAGACTCCTTATGAGTTATGGTTTGGTCACAAGCCTATTGTTAAGTATTTCAAGATCTTTGGAAGCAAGTGTTATATCAGAAGAGATGATGATATAGGAAAATTTGATGCAAGAAGTGATGAAGGAATCTTCCTAGGATACTCCACTAAAAGCAAGGCCTACCAGTGCTATAACAAAAGACTAAGAAAGATGGTTGAAATTGAAAATGTCAAAGTTGATGAGGATTTAGTCAAATCATCTAGACATTATAGTTATGATTCAAACGAAGAAATTACAAGCCAAGGGAAGAATACTTAGATGCAAAATCTACTTTAGATTATTCCATATGTTGTAGTGAAGCAACCTCAATTTGTTCCGGTAAATCAAGTCAGTTAGGAGACACAGACAAATGCAAGTGTAGAAGAAAGATTAGAAGAGATAGAAGTTCAAGAATGTCCCAAAACTCCAAGGTATGTAAAGCTAAATCATTCTAAAAATCAAATCATAGGAGATAAGAGTAAAGGAGTGCAAAATAGAAGAAAAAATGTAGAAGAATATTGTCCGATATCCAAGATTGAACCTAAAAATGTCACTGAAGCATGTCAAGATGAACACTGGTTGGAAGCTATGAAGGAAGAGTTGACACAGATTGAAAAGAATGACACATGGATACTGGTTTCGAGGCCTAAAGAAAAAAATGTGATTGGTACTAAATGGGTGTTTAGAAATAATCTGAATGAAGAAGGTGAAGTGGTTCAAAATAAAGCAAGACTGGTATGTAAAGGGTATTCTCAAATGGAAGGTATTGATTTTAAAGAAACCTTTGCCCCTGTCGCTAGGATTGAAGTTGTTAGACTATTTCTTTCTTATGTTGCACACAAGAACTATAATTTCTATCAAATGGATGTAAAGTCTGCATTTCAGAATGGAAAACTAGAAGAAGAAGTGTACATTGAAAAACTAGATGGATTTTACCTGATAGACGAAGAATATATGGTTTGCACATTGAAGAAAGCTCTGTATGGACTTAAGCAAGCCCCCAGAGCCTGATATGCTAGATTGGAAAAATAACTACTGAAGCTTGGATTCACTAAAGGTACTGTTGAAAACAACTTATACTTCAAATTAGACAATGATAAGGAGTTAATTACAAAAGTTTTTGTTGATATCATTTTTGGAAGAGATGATAATCTATGCATGAAGTTTGCTGATGAGATGAAGAATGAATTTGAGATGAGTATGATTGGAGAGATGAAGTTCTTTCTAGGATTGCAAGTTACTCAATTAGACAAGGGGATTTTCATATCTCAGTCCAAATATGTGAAAGAACTGTTGAAGAAGTTCAGAATGGATGACTCCAAACCTGTTGGTACTCCCATGGTGACTGGATGTAAGTTGACACAGAATGATGACTCTCCTAAGGCAAATCAAACTAGATATAGGTCAATGATCAGTGGATTGCTTTACTTGACTCAGACTAGACCAAACATTATGAATTCTATATGTATGGTTGCTAGATTTCAAGCGGATCCAAAAGAATCACATGTAACTACTGCAAAGAGAATTTTCAGGTATTTGAAAGGAACAGTTGACTTTGGAATTTGGTATCCAAAGGATGATGATCTCACTTTGTTTGCATATATTGATGCAGATTGGGCTGGTGATGTAGATGACAAGAAAAGTACTAGTGGTGGTGCTTTCTTTTTGGGGAAGAAGCTGGTATCCTGGTTAAGTAAAAAGAAAAACTCAATTTCTCTATCTATTGCTAAAGCAAAATACATTGCTACTGCCAATAACTGGATGCAAGTGATATGGATGAAACAGATGCTGAGAGATATCAGGGTGGTATATGAAGAACCTATTGCCATATACTGTGACAACTCAAGTGCAATAAATATTTCAAAGAATTCGGTGTTGCATTCCAAGACTAAACATATATCAATCAAGTTTCATTTCTTAAGAGAGAAAGTGAATGAGAAAGAAGTCAGACTGGAGTATGTGCCTACCAAAGAACAGATTGTAGATATATTTACTAAGCCTTTTCCCAAGGATACTTTTGAGTATCTCAAAGGAATGCTAAGGGTAATTACCCCTCCTGACAAGAACTAAAAGATGCATTTGCTTGCATCAATCTATGAACTTCATTGCTATATTCTGATCTGGATTGATGTTTTCGTGGCTGCTACTTAGGGGGAGTAGTTAGATGTGCAGATATGTAGTTCAAATCATGTATTTGGAAAGGTAATTGTTACATTTTCCATTGATGTCAAAGGGGGAGAAGTGTAATGTGAAAAATCCTTTCAAGAGGAGAAGTGCAGAAGAAGTTTGTGTGTTGGGTTGATGGTATTTTTCACATCATGTGTTGCCATCAATGCTAAAGGGGGATATTGTTGGATGCTGTGGATATGGCTGTTGATATGTGGTTTTCATTGATGTCAACACTATTAGCATTTGGTGTACTAGAGGCTGTATATGTCAAGGATATTGAGAAAATTGTAAAAGGAAGTGTTCTAGGTTCCTAGTGGAACTGTGCAGGTCATGACGGTGCTTTGTTCTGTACGTTGAAGACTAGCTAATGTGGATTAAAGGGTTTATTGTTGAATGATTCTAGATCATCTACCAAAATTTTCAGAGGTTCGCGTGAAGTGTTGAGTGTGTTGTGGTCTGACAATGTTTCTGTGGTCTCTGTCAGTATTCCTGAATGAAGATTGTGTGATTCTGGTGCTCTTAGTTGTTGCAGATGCTTCTTTGTTGTTTCTTGGTGTTCTTGGATGTCTCTAGATCATTCTCTATCTTTGTGGTACATCCACATTACTCAAAGAGCTCGTGGTTGAAGATATTTTCTTGCGCATGCTCAATTTTTCATGTTCTTGGCCGACATGTTGGTGGTAGCGTGTTGTGGATCTTCGTGGCGAAATTAATTAAAGTATTTGTTTGTTGGAGATATTAATCCGGGTCTCCACTATGTTGTGGCTGACCTTGGTGGTTTTGCATTGGAAATTTACTTGTCGATCTGGGTTGACATTGAAAATATGTTTTAGTTTTTCTCGTGGACTAAGATGTGATGAAATCCCATGAAGTGGATATATAAGAGTGATTGGTTGAGTGAAGTTAGTGTGTGCATAAGTGTGAATGTATGCTAGAGAAAGTGTAAATGTGTAAATAGTGTTTCTATCATTCAATTGCTGAGCAGAGAGTGAAGAATATTGAGGAAAGTGTGAAGAAGGTTTTTTCTGAGGTTAATTGGAACTGTAATCAGGCTTGTGGAGAAGCTATTCTTTCAGTTCATACTCTGTGGATCTAATCCATATTTCTATATTGTTGGAAAGTGAGTCCTCTTTTGTATTTGAGCAGTGAGCTCTAGGTAGTGTTCCTGAATGCATGTGCATTCCCCTTTTTATTTCTCCTTATACTTTTAATAGAGTATAATCTTGTGGACTAACATCCACCGTGGTTTTTCCCCTAACAAGGTTTCCACGTAAAAAATCTTAGTGTTATTTGTCTCTCTGATGTGTTAATTGCTTGTGGTTATTTGCTTATTCATTAGATTTGAGATTAAAGTTAAGATAAGTTAGAAAAGTTGAAGTTTATGTCACAACTGATTCACCTCCCCCCTCTTAGTTGTTTGTCCTTATTTTTCCAACAAGAACCCCACTAGTTTTAAACCATGCCTATAATAGAGTCTCCTTTACACCTATCAAAATGTTGATAAAAAACCACTTTTGATTTACCTTTTGGGGGATCAAATGAATTCATTTAAAATTTATTTTTTGTAAATATGTATTCCTTTTTATAAGCTTTCCAAAATGTATAATTTTAAATATATTTAATTTGATTATTATATTTATTTCTTATTTCTTGTGAATGTCAGTTTTTCACCAAGAATCAAGCTCTCTATTCTACACATGAGGAAAAATAGTAGATTATCAAATTTATTTTTTTTAAAATATCTATGCACTTGATATTGATGTCCTTGATCCAACAAAAAAATAAATTGAATTTTGATACATACAAAAAAGTTACGTGTTAGCAAGTAAACATATGTCTAAATTGTAATTGGTTTGACTTCAAAATTTAATTAAGAAAAAAATTTCAATAAAACACTATGAAACCAACTGCATTCACTAGATATTGTAGTTACAAATCTAAATTAAAAAAAAAAAAGAATTTTATCCTTCATAGAAAAAAAGTTATCTATTAGCAAGTACACGTCACTCTTTGCCATCCCTTCCACATATAAATATCCTTAGATTTTGAAGTTGTATCCAAAACCCACTTCAGTCTCATCACATTTTGATAATGATACATGTATAGAAAGTTATTAATCACTCCTATCATATGATAGTCACCCTATGACCAGTCCTATCTATTATTTTATCAATATAAGATAATCAATGCCACTTCCAATCCCACAAGAACACCCCAAAAATATTTGTTAACACATTATCCATTAGTCACTTCGATAACATGTGCCATTATCACATTTTTCCATTGAGTCCTAGGTACTATCCATCTATATTTTTCCCTCATAGAACATATCATTCCTCACATCAAGTAACATATTCTCATCCACTTTCCTTAGTAAAAAGTAATAATGGTGTATGTTAGTTGATAGTTACTTTTGGATTTTTATTTACATTTCTATTATGCTTCCTATTAAAACCTACTCAGGGTTAGTATGATCGTTTATATCCTAGTATGCTTTGACTAGTAGAAACTAGGGACAAGTTCTTGATCTTTTGTGTGTTGTATTTGCATGGTTATCCTATATTGTACCAACCAATTCCCATCGTGAACTTGTGTTATGCTGAGGAATTCCTTTAATTTATGGTTATCCTTCATCACACCCACCAAGGAATTTTGAGACCTTGTGAGGTGATGTATTAAACTTTTTTTTTGTTGAGTAAATCTTGTGCATGGAATACATCATCACCTTGGTTATTTATACCCTATTGCATAATATCACATGCTTTATCAAATTAAGCACTCACTACCTTTTAGTTTAGTAATAGCATTCGAAATCACCCTTTTCTTATCTCATATCACTACTTATCCCCTCCCATCCCATCTACCTTATCCTTGGTTAATATTTGATCCCATGTGCATATGATTCTCTTTCATTCCTTCTCTTTTGTCCATCTTCTCATGTTTTTGTATCCTTCTTCAATTTATTTGTGCCATGGAAATTCACTTACATATATAATGTTGGTATTTCATATCATTTGCATTCATCATCACTAGCATCCTTAGATCATAATTTTTTATGTTTAGCTAGGTACAAGTTGGAGAACTACATGAATATTAGTTTTCAAGTCTCCATTCATAGGTATATTTAGAAAGACTTGATATTTGTGTTGCATTGAGTTAACCCAAAATACACTTCCTATCCTATGTGTCACATCATAACCATTAGCTATGCCCACAATCATAATAATATTATGCACGCGATAATCATCATCTTGACATAAACACCAACCATTGTACATCCTATGTCCTAAATCATGTCCATTTCATCATGATCACCATACGAATAATCATGATAAACCTCATACATCCATATCATAACCATACATCTTACATCCAACATCATAAGCACACACTATCATCTATCCATCATAACCAATCACATAACATTATACATCCATAGGCATATCGAATCATATATCCATACATCACATATCATATACATCATAAACATCATCATATGGGCATGTGCACCAAGATGGGGGACCAAAAATTGGCCACTCCACTTTTTAATCCCATAAAAAAGAAAACATAAGTGCGTTAAAATGAAACACATTCGATTTATGGGATTACATTCACACAATGTGAGTGCGTTATAACATGCTCACGTTATTTTCTGCTTTGAAAATTTATCTTTGTCTTTTTTTCTTTTTGTCTTTCAATGAAACTATATACATGAAATAAAAATTTAAGTATATTTAAGTTATATTTCATGTATATAGTTTTAGGATGTTTGAGAGTGGTTTCAAATTTCTAGGAGTTATGAAAATTCTAATTTTTGGAAGATCTTATAATTTTTTAAACAACCAAATTTTTTTAGTAATTAGGCTCAGGTCAAATTTCAATAATGAGCAAGCTCTATCATCTTTCTCTTTATATCACTCTTTTTATATCCCTTACATAGACCTCTCTCTCTCACTATCTCCATCCCTTTATCTACCTCTCTCTCTACCTTGAGCTCAAACTCTCTCTCTCTCTCTCTCTCTCCTTACCTCTCTACTTCTTTCTATATCACTTCCCCTCTCTCTCCTTCCCTCTCTAATTCTTTATATATCACTTCTCTCTCTCTCTCTCTCTCTCTCTCTCTCTCTCTCTCTCTCTCTCCTTCCTTGCCTCTCTACTCTCTATCGCTCCTCTCTCTCCTTCCCTCTCTACTCTCTATGTCACCTCTCTCTCTCCCCCTCCCTACCTTTACCTCCCTCCCCCCTTCCCTCTCTAATTCTCTATATCTCCCCTTCTCTCTCTCTACACCTCTCTCTCTCCCAATTCCCTCTCTTTCTCTACACCTCTCTCTCTCTCTCTCTCTCACCTATCACTCTACATCTCCCTCCCTCCCACATTCTCTCTCCCTCTCATTATCTTCTTCCCTCTCTACTTGATATCACCTATCCCTCTACCTCTCCTTCCCTCCCTCCTCTCTCTCATTCTCTCCTTCCCTTTATACTTCTCTCTTCACCTCTCTTTGTCTCTCTCCCCCTCACTACCTCTTCCTCTCTCTCTCTCTCAATCTCTCCCTCCCTCTCTCCCTCTCTCCCTCCTTTAGTAATCAACAAGTCAAATTTCAGTAATTAGGAGGCTAAATTTCAATAATCACCAAGCTCTATCATCTTTCTCTCTCTATCTCACTCTTTATATATCCCTTACATAGACCTCTCTCTCACTATCTCCATCCATTTATCTACCTCTCTATTTGAATCTCTCTCCCTCTCTCCCTTGAGCTCAAGAACTACCTATCTATAGGTTTCCATCCTTCTCTCTCTTTCTCTTTCTCTCTCTCCCTCATTCCCTCTCTAATTATTTCCCTCCCTCCCTCCCTCCTCCCCTCTCTACTTCTCTTTATCTCCCCCCTCTCTCTCCTTCCCTCTCTAATTCTTTCTATACCACTTCTTTCTCCCTCCCTCCCTCCCCTCTCTAATTCTCTCTATCTACCTCTCTCTCTCTACTTCTCTTTCTCTCACCTCTCTCCCTCTCTCTCTCTCTACCTCCCTCCCTCCCTCCCCTCTCTAATTCTCTAGATATCTCCCTTCTCTCTCTCTACACCTCTCTATCTCACACCTCTCTATCTCACCTCTCTCTCTCTCTCTCTCTATCTCTCTCTCTCTCTCCTCTCTCTCTCTCTCTCTCTCTCTCTCTCTCTCTCTCTCTCTCTCCTCCTCCTCTCTCTCTCTCTCTCTCTCTCTCTCTCTCTCCCTCCCGAACCCCTCCTCCACTCCCTCTCCTAATTCTCTGGATCCTTGTCTCCTTCTCTCTCTACCTCTCTCTCTCTCTCTCTCTCCTCTCTCTCTCTCTCTCTCTCTCCTACCTCTCTCTCTCCTCTCTCTCTCTCTCTCTCTCTCTCTCTCTCTCTCTCTCTCTACTCCCCACACCTTTCCACCCTCCTCTCTAATTCTCTAGATATCTCCTTCTCTCTCTCTGTCTCTATCTCACCACTCTCTCTCTCTCTCTCTCTCTCTCTCTCTCTCTCTCTCTCTCTCTCTCTCTCTCTCTCTCTCTCTCTCTCTCTCTCTCTCTCTCTCTCTTGTTCTCTCCTTCCCTTTATAATTATCTCTATCTCACCTCTCTCTCTCTCTCCCTCCATACCTCTTCCTATCTCTCTCAATATCTTCCCTTTCTTCCTTCCCTCTCTGCTTATTATTATATCACCTACTCCTCTCTACCTCTCCCTCACTCCATCTCTCTCTCACTCACTTTCTCCTTACCTCTCTCTCCCTCCCTCCTTCCCCCCTCTCTCTCTATCTCTCTCTCCTTCCCTCTCTACTTATTTCTATCTCACCTCTCTCTCCCTCCCTAATTCTCCCTCCATCCTTCCCCCTCCTCTTTCTCTCTCTCCTTCCCTATATACATCTATATCTCTCTTTCCCTCCCTACCTCTCTCTCTCTCCTTCGCTATATACATTTATATCTCTCTTTCCCTCCCTACCTCTCCCTCCCTCCTTCCCCTCTCTCTCTTAGTCTCTCCACCTTCCCCCTTCACTCTCTACTTATCACTATATCACCCCCCCTCTCTCTCTTTCTCTCTCCCTCCTCCTCCCTCCCTCCCATATTCCCTCTCTACTTCTCTATATCTCACCCATCCCACTCTTCCCCTCTCTCTCTCAATATTCTCAGATTCCTCCTTCCCTCTCTACTTCTCTCTATATCACCTCCTATCTCTCCCTCTCAATCCCTCCACCTTCATCCTCCCCTCTCTCTCCCTCCTCCCCATCTCTCTTTCTCTCTCTCCTTCCCTCTAATAATTTTTCCTATCTCACCTCTCTCTCCCTCCTTCCCTCTCTCTACCTCTCAACCTTTCTCTTTCCCTATCTACTCATCTCTACTCTCTCTCTCCTTACCTCTCCCTCTCTCTCAATCTCTCCACCTTCCTCTTTCCTTCTAGCTACTTCTCTCTTTATCACTTCTCTCACTTTCTCCTTCCCTCTCTACTTATATCTCACCTCTCTCTCCCTCCCTACTTCTCCATCCCTCCTCCAACCCCCCTATTTCTATTTATCTCTCTCTCTCTCTCTCTCTCTCTCTCTATCTCTCTCTCTCCTTCCCTCTCTACTTCTATATATTACACCTCTCCATCCCTCTCTAATTCTATATATTACACCTCTCTCTTCCTCCATAATTCTCCCTCCCTCCTCCCCCTCTCTCTCCCACCTTCCCTCTTTACTTCTATTTATCTCACATATGCCACTCTCTCCCTCTCTCTCTCAATCTCCCCACCTTCCTCCTTCCCTCTCTACTTCTCTCTATATCACCTCTCTCTCTCTCACTCTCCAAATCTCTCACAATCTCTCCACCTTCCTCCTTCCCTCTATACTTCTTTCTATATCACCTCTCTCACCTCTCTCTCTCTTGCTTTATTTTTCCCTCTCCCCTCCTATCTATCTCACCTCTCCCTCCCTCCCTCCCTCCTTCCCCCTCTCTCTCCTTCCCTCTCTAGTTTTGTCTATCTCACCTCTCTCTCTCTCCATCCCTACCTCTGTGTCCCTCCTTCCCTTCCTCTCTCCCTCTTCTCTCTCTCTCTCTCCCTATTTACTTCTCTGCCTCTCTCCCTATATAATTCTCTTTCTCTCCCTTGCTACCACTCTCCCCCTCCTTCCCTCTCTCTCAATCTCTCCACCTTCTTCTTCTCTCTCTCTCTCTCTCCCACCTTTCCTCTCTAATTATCTCTATCTCACTCATCCAACTCTCTCTCAATATCCTCACCTTCCTCATTTACTCTATACTCTCTATATCACCTCCTCTCCCTCCCTCTCTCTCAATCTCTTCGCCTTCCTCCTTACCTCTCTACTTCTCTCTATGTCATCTCTCTCTAACTTTATTTTTCCCTCTCCAATTTTATCCACCTCACCCCTCTCTTGCTCCCTCCTTCTCCCTATCTCTCTCTTTCCCTCTCTAGTTTTGTCTATCTCACCTTTCTCTCCCTCCCTCCCTCCATACCTCTTCCCCTCTCTCTCAATATCTCCACCTTCCTCCTCCTCCCCCTCTATCTCTTCCTCCTTCACACCTTCCCTCTCTACCTCTATATCTATCTCCATACCTCTCCCTCCCTCCTTCCCTCTCTCTCCACCTTCCTCCCCTCTCTACTTCTCTCTATATCACATCTCTCTCTCTCTATCTCTCCCACCTTCCCTCTCTAATTTTCTCTATCTCCCTCTCTCTCAATCTATCCACCTTCCTCCTTCCCTCTCTACTTATCTCTATATAATCTCCTCTCTCTCCCCTCTCTCTTTCAATCTATCCACCTTCCTCCTTCCATCTTTACTTCTCTCTATATCATCGAGCTCTCTCTCTCTCTCTCTCTCACTTTCTCCTCCCCTCTCTACTTTTGTCCATCTCACCTCTCTCTCCCTACCTCCTTCCATCTCTCTCTCCTTCCCTCTCTAGTTCTATCTATCTTAACTATCTCTTTGCCCTACCTACTTATCTCTATGTCACTCTCCCTCCCTACCTCTCCCTCACTCTCTAATTCTCTCTTTATCACCTCTCTCTCTCTCCTTCCCTCTCTAATTATGTCTCTCACATCTCTCTTTCTCTCTCTCCCTACCTCTCCCTCCCTCTTTCCTTCTCTCCCTATCTCTCTCTCAATATCTCCACTTCCTCCCTCCCTCTCTACATCTCTCTTTATTGTGCCTGTCCTCTCTCTCTCTCTCCTTCCCTCTCTATGCCTGTTTATTTCACCTCTCTCTACCTCCCTTCACTCTCTCTCTCTCTCTCTCTCTCTCCCTCTCCCTCTCCCTCTCCCTCTCCCTCTCCCTCTCCCTCTCCCTCTCCTCTTCTCTCTCTAATTCTATCTATCTCACCTCTCTCTCTCTCCCTCCCTACCTCTCCCTCCCTCCTCTCTCTCTCCCCCTCCCTACATCCCTCTCCCTACTTCCCTCTCCCTACTTCCCTCTCTCTCCCTATCTCTCTCCCTATCTCCACTTCCTCCTTCCCTCTCTACATATCTCTTTATCACCTCTCTCTCTCTTTCCTTACCTCTCTAATCTCTACCTCACGTATCCATCCCTCCCTCTATCCTCTCTACTTCTCTATATCACTCCTCTCCCTCTTTCTCTACCTATCTCTCCTTCCCTCCTTCCATATCTAATCTCTATCTCACCTCTCCCTTTCTACCTACCTCTCCCTATCTCTCTCTCTCTCACTACTGAGTGATCCCACAACAATGGGTTACACTTTTTGGCCAAACTTGACATTAAACTATTTTTTTTTAACTAAATATTCACTTTCAGATACCTATAGCTGCTAAACCATGATAAATTTGAAGATGATTCAAACTAGTGATTTGTGACATTTTGTCTATAGATTCTAAATATATATTTTTAATTTTTTTTAGAATCAAATTACATTTCTTTTTCCATCTCCTTCGATAACTAGTTTTTAACAATAAACACCCTTTTTAAAGAGTGATGCTCACTATATAACACAATTTTTTTCTATGAAGGATAAAATTGTATTTTTTTTCAAATTTAGATTTGTGACTATGATATCTAGCACCTTCATTTGGTTTCATAGTGTTTTATTGAATATTTTTTTCTTAATTAAGTTTTGGAGTTAAACCAATTACAATTTAGACATAGGTGTACTGTATAACACAACTTTTTTTGTATGTATCAAAATTCAATTATTTTTTGTTGGATCAAGGACATCAATACCAAGCACTAGATATTTTTCAATTTTTTTGGTAATCTACTATTTTTTCACATGTACAAAATAGAGAGCTTGAGTTTTGGTGAAAAACCTATGTTTAATTAAACTATAAAAATACATAAATTAAAATATATTAAAACTATACTTGATGGAGAGCTCATTTCGAGGACTAGAATCCTCTAGCTAGGTTTGTCAAGTTGATTCCATTTTGATCCTCAACTTGAGCCTTGAAACCCAAAATTTTGCATAAAATTACAGATGGAGGGGGCCAAGGGAAAAAAGGGGGTTCTAGTGAACTTCCTAAAAACAACATAAAAAAAAATCAAAACCATCTTTTTATTCAAAAAACTGGTCAACATGGGGTTTGAGCAAAGCCCCCTTCTAGTGAACCCCCCCAATTTTTGTTCGTTAATGCAATTGTAACCCACTTATGTGGGATCACCATACCTCTCTCTCTACTTACCTCTTCCTACCTGAAGAGAGAGATGAATGGAGGGATGGAGAGTGGAGATAGAAAGTAGATATAGAGAAAGGTAGAGAGGGAGGGAGAGGTAGTTAGAGAGAGGGAATGGGGGAGGGAGGGAGGGAGAGGTGGGTAAGGAGAGAAAGGTTAGATAGAGAGTAGAGAGGGGGATAGAGAGAGCTCTAAAGAGGGATAGGTGAGATGGAGAGAACTAGAGAAAGGAGGGAGAGAGGGAGGGAAAGAGAGATGGAGTGAGAGTGGTTAGATAGAGAGAAGTAGGCAGGGAAGGAGAGAACAAGAAATAAAGAGAGAGGGAGGAGGGATAGGTGAGATGGAGAGAAGTAGAGAAAGAGAGAGAGAGAGAGGTGATATAGAGAAAAGCAGAGAGGGAAGGAGGAATGGGAAGAGAGAGAGGTGACATAGAGAGAAGTAGGGAGGAGAGAGAGAGAGCGATATGATGGGAGTCTCCTGATTATTGAATTTTGACAAAGTTTGAAAAATTATATGATCTTCCAACAATTAGAATTTGCATTATAAATCTTAGAGATTCAAAACCACTCTTAAACATCTTGAAACTATATACATGAAATATGACTTAAATTATAAGAAGTAAATGCCTATATATAAATGTCACTTATACTTGTTATACTTTAAATTCCCATATGACATTTATATATGAACATTTACTTCTTATACTTTAAATGTTTATTTCATTTATATATAGTTTCATCAAAATACAAAGAGTAAAAAAAAGAGAAAGACAAAGACAAAATTTCAAAGAAAAACATAATGTGAGTGGATTATAATGTGCTTGAGTTTTTGTTCGCTTTGGAAATTTCCAAACCTTTGCCTTGGATTTTCTTTGGGCTTACAACCCAAAGGTTTGGAGTGAATTTTAAATGTCTAAAGATGTATTTTTGTAAATAGTGAAAAAAATGACATAATCTTGAGCATGCTCTCCATCAATTTTGCATGTATTTTAACGTCAAGTAAAAAACACCATGATAATGTTAAGCTCTCTTAGCTATCTAACCATGTATTTTTTTCACATTTTTGAGTATGCTAAGATTTTCATCTTTAATTTCTTTTGTTAGTATATCTATTTTTTTTTGTCAAAAACCAATGTGTGATATTTTCAACTTTATTTTTTAACCGTTCATTGAAATTTCAAACAAGTTACATTTTTAGAAACTAGACTCCATTCTACACATTAAAAAAAATGTTTTTTTTATTAGTTTTCAAAAAAATTAGGTGGGGGACACAATTTTTTATTTTTTAGGACGTGTCCAATTTTAAAAATTAGCCGAAAAATTGAGCATAAACTACATGGTGTTAGCTAATTTATCATCAAAGTGAGTTTTGAAATACTTAAAAAAAGTTGACATTTTAGAGGGGCCACACCAGACGCTATGTTATGCCTTTTTGAAAAAAATAGAACCAATTTGTGTGGCCCCCCTTTTGAACCCCTTAATTTATACCATTTAAAAAAAATAGTAGTTTACAAAGTAGATTCAAAGCACTATGACTCTTGTTTTTGTTGCATCTTCACTTTTTGAGTGTAACTATCTTCAATTTTTCATCCAAGGTTAGTCTTTCTTGATTTAAAAAAAAGTGGCCACTTAAGACCCCTTTTGGTCCCCCATATTTTTGCACTTATCCATATCCATAAACATAAATATCTTGTGTCCATAAGTATAAACATACATACATCCATCCATCAATAACATACAACATGCATCCAATAAGTCCATCATCTCATATATATATATAAATATTCTATGTCAAGGTACAAATGTGTCATGTATACTTAGAAAATAATGTGTATACATCAAAAAAAGCATCACAATCTATACATCTCAAAATATACCCTTAGGGAATATCCAAATACTATATACTCATCTAGCTGTCTTGGGCTAGCTATGGATAGACTCCTCCCTTGTTGATGGTCCTAGTGATGGCAATGGTGGTGGTCCTTATTGTGGTCCTCTATTGACTGATGACCCCAATCTAGTTGACCTTGAGATTCCTAATCTCGATTTCTTCTCAAAGTTTGGTGCTCTCTATCTTTCTAGCACAACATCCTTGTATAATGATCACTAACAAATAATCAGTCACAAGGATGATTCCATTTCTCTCCTTGTGTTTCTCACCAAGGTCATAAATTCTTGTGATAGTCCCCATGGTCCAAAGAAACATCTAATTGCATCCCTCTCCTACCTCAATCACACCACATCTACCTTTTCCCTTTGTAACTAAGCTTGCAACCCATCTCTCTCCACCACCAACCCACCCCTCCCCCTACTTATAATCTCTCAATCTATAGACTATCTAGATTTGTTGGGAGTAGGTCCCTGGCCACTACCACCTGATCCCTCTCCCATGTATCATGCTCACTCAACACCTAAGCTAGCCTCACCTCCAACTGCTCCTCCTTGTCTCCCATACTGACATGTGGTGGCTCTATGACTATTTATATGGTGCTCTCTATTCATAACCTCCTATATTCTCTCTCAATGAGCTCAAGCTAGAAATCATCCCATTGCTGCTATTGCTCTCATCCTCTCCTCCTACTTTTCCAACCCATTCCTCCACCACCCCCAACTCTATCTTAGCATACTTAGACCACTCCTCCTCTATAAATCACAACAAATATCATCTCACTCCCCTTTTTTCTCCACCATGCCTCCTAACCTCCTTAACAACTACTCTAATCCTAGATCCCGAAGTGTTCTCAATCACTTGGTAATGTCATCCTGAGTGGGAATGGATACTTCCACCATTGTTTATACATTGACATTACCCCTACATCAATAACATCCTCCCTATCCTCCCACTCTACCTATTGCATCTCCTTCTAGCTTCATTGAGCCTCCCCTAATAAAATTGTTCTCCCCATTGGACCACCTCTTTGGCTATGTGCACAAACACATGGGTCCCTACTAGTACACCCTGCTATAATCCAAATTGCTTCAACACTCTATCTAGCTTGTACCTCTTGATAATATAAGGATTACTCTTGATGAGATAACACTCAGCCATATCATATCAAAGGTATCACACATCATTATTCTATCCCTCTCACTCCCTACATGACCTCAAAACCACATATCTCTCTTGCAACTCATCTAACACTCATTATCAATGCTCCATAACACACATCTATCTATATCTAACAATTCAATGCCATTAAAAGATGTAGGGTTTTCCAAGATCTAATTAACCTTATCACTAGTTGACTAGAGTACTATGTACAATATTCTCCCAAGCCAAGACTTGTAGTAATGTCACATGGCCCAGGATCTTCCCATATCTATCTATCACTAGATGGAGATCCCTATAGAGATGAGATAGTATGCAGGTTCCCCATGCGAACTACTATCCCCTCCTTATCATGTTCACTACATAATCCATCAATCCAAAGTGAAAGACCATCCACTCTTGTTTGGCAGTATGATGCCATTGATAAGAGCTACCATATAACAAGTGGAAAATATAGCATTAGTCCTTTGCATGCTTCTAGGTCCACTACCACCCCTCTCCTTAGGTGGCTTGCTCTCTCAAATAGTCTCTACAACACTACATCCATTATTTTCCTTGAAGTATACACCAATTGAATCTTGATTGATAATAAGAGTATCCAAGTTAAACATCCTCTAGGATAACTGCCATCTCCCTAGTTGGGAGATGGAAGGTGCTCATCTCACTCTACTACCTCTCTACCAATGTTGTTAGCATTGCCTCAAGTTTACTTGGATGGTAGGAATTCACACTACGTAGTCTAATGTAGTGGCTTGTAGTATGGCCCAATCTCTATCACTTAGCTATGACATCAAACTCAGAACACTTGACCTCCTCTCCCACATCTCCAATGGTTTCAATTACTATTGCACAACATTCTAAAACACCCCTAAGTTCTCCATAACTTTCCAACCTACTTCTATGCATGCATTCCCAACCCCCTTAGCTCACTTTTCTTCCCATCTATAGTTGTTGAGTGGTGTATGGTGATACCTAAACTTGCTTGCACAACCTTGTAGAGACCTTTCCACTGTCTCCTTCCTAGAACTTGACTCCAATGGTTCTTGTTGAGCTTGGAAGACCAACCAAGCCCTGCTCCAACTCTTCTCTATGAGTTTTCCACTTGTGCTTAGCTTAGGAAGACCAACACATTCTTTGTAACTGCTTACTCTTCCTTGGACTTAGAAGGATCTAAGTGCCAAATTCTCCATCTAACTTGAACTTCTTGCAAGGGAGCTGGAGACACTGGTTTCTTGCAATTCACCTCCAAATGGATGCATCTTGCTTGGTGTTCAAACTTCAAATCACCCGCTTTCATGAATTTGCCTTGGACAGGCCTAATTCTCTACTAGCCTTTACCAGTCGATTTTTGGCTATTTTCTCTTAAACTTGAAAAACAACCTATCAAAGAAATTTGATTTCCTGATACCCTTTTTGGACTTTTAAATCTTTACTAGGGTTTCAAGCCCCTGTCTCTGCCGTACAGCTGATTCCTATATTCAAGGAGTAAGAGGACTAATAGGCCTTATACCTAGGGTTTCACTATTTTCTTCTTCAAAGTTGCTAATAATGGATTGATCCAAGCTTTTATCACTCTATCATGTGAAGATATTGACTAACCCTTCCTGAAGCTGTACGAATTCCGTACAATGGTCTCTTCCCCGGCCTAAGTTCTCAACTTTTCTCTACCAAACTCCTAACCGGGTAACAAGAGCTCGCCTAGGGTTTGGTTTTCAAAATGCTAGCTTCATTCCACATAATTCCTAAAGCTATGTATTTACAAGTGGATGGATCCCATTCCATATTCCACCAATCTCAGGAGGTTCCCGTGATCAGGGTTTATGAGGGAGCCATGGAAAGATTTACTGCTCAAAACAAAGAAAATAAACCCTCTACAATCTACTTTAAAGGTTCAAGAAAATAACTACTCTAAGCTACCTGATTATCAAGTGAAAAATGCTCAAAACTATTCTATGAATCTAAATATAGTGACAAAACAGTATTCACAATGCCTTTTACACCACTGTTTCAAAACACACGGGGTTTTCATAGAAGAATACAGTATTCTGCAAAACTGTCTTCTATTCCACACCAATAACTTTGATTACAATCACTCATCACTGCTTCTACGAGCCTTCACTTCTATTAGGGATGCCTTCACCATGATTCAAGGGGAGTTGCTCGACTCCACATCCCTGATTTTAAGGGAATCCAATAGTTAAGTTGCATGCAATTCCACAAATCTTGCCATGCAACCTTACAACAACATTTTGCAACTTCCACTATGTCATGATCCCGAATCCTTGGACCTCTAACACCTTGATTACGAATCAACAACCTCTCAACTGTCCCTTGGCATCTCCAAACAATGAGGATATGGCTTTGACACATTTAAAGTTTTATGTTCTAACATAAACTGTCCCAAGCTAATTAAAGCCAAAATTTAATAACAATGCAATCTAAGATGACATTAATCCTAATGATTAACTCATCACACACTAACAAGACCTTCTAAGGTCCAACACAACCTACTAACACCCTGATTTGGCTAAGATCAGGTACAAGCCAAAATTGAAGAAAAACAAGGTGGAGTTAAGCCAAAGTGCCCCTGCACCATTGAGTTACCCAACAGATCTGTTGAGTCCCTCACATAGTTAACATTTTACCATTTCCCATACTTAGCACAACCACTGCATTTTTTATACACAACCTACATTTCTACCCAACCATTGATTTATGCAATCACTATGATTATAGAATTATTGCAATATACATAATTATCCCATTTTTTGTAGCGTCGTTGATTAAATCTGTAATGCTATGATCCTTGGTAGAACCACCACAACCCTAAATGCATTCACTAATTTGTGTTTTTATTGCTTCAATGGTTGCATCTTCATCTTACTTCTACCCCCATTAATGGCCTGCAAATGCCATAAATGTAAGGTTTAGAGGTATGTACAACTAGCCCTACATCCTTTGGAGGCCTGCATCACTTCACTCACTCAACATGATGATCATCGACTTATGCGTTCTCTCTATCTTCTCTTTAATGCTCTTTTACTTTGCTCTCCACTTCCCTATTGCTTAGGATAAAAATGAATAGTTTTTACCCATTGCCTAAGTCTATTTATTCACCCCTTTACACTATTTATGCTCCCATTTCTTCCTCCTATCTTTTTTTTTCTTTCATTCATGTCCATGTTTCCTCTACATATTTTTTGTCATTTTCTCATTTTGAGAGGTCACTCGAACCCCTTTTGATTTTCCTGTCCTTTTGAGGGGGCATTACACTTCTACCATATTTTCTTTATTCCTTTTACATCGAGTCATCCTTTTCTCTCCATAATTATTTGAGTGACCTATATTTTTCTCTTTAAAATAATGCTAGATCTTGATATCATTTCAAAGAGGGGCAAAAACTATACACCTAAAATTGACACTTTATCGGTTTCTATTATTTCTAGAAAAAATGATCATTTATATTTGATCAATTATTTTCATTTTTGACTTATATATTAATTAAATAATATTTTTATTATTTAATTAATATTTCCTACTAATTCTATTATCCCCTTCTTCATCTAAAATCATTTTCCCAATCATTCTTGAAGTCTAACCTTTAATAAATAATTATTTGATAATTATTTATTTAGACGTTTTATCCCACTTCTTCCAAAAAATTAAATAAATATTTTTTGTTTATTTAATTGACTATTTTGTTCATTTTCTATAACCCACCACTAATCTTTTATGATCTTTTAATTATCCTCTAATAATATGCACATGGAATAATCATTAAATAACCTTAAGTTTGACCAACCCATTTTATTCATTTTCTATAACCCACCACTGATCTTTTATTTTCTTTTAATTATCTTCCAATAACGTGCACATAGAATAATCATTAATTAACCTTAAATTTGACAAATCCGACTCCTTATTAAAATCCACTTGTCATATTATATACTTACAACACTTCAAGATATGGTCAAGTATGGGATAATATTTCTTTTTTCAATAAATTTTAATTTTTAATTCTCCACATCTCTTGGAGTATACAAGAAGATAAAATTTGCAAAAAAATATTCTCAATATTAATCTAAACACCACACCAAATCTTATTGTGAACCCTTGATCTTTGAATTACATCCTAACCCTCCATTCAGTGCTGCAAAATTCTATAAATTGAATGTCATGCAAACGATTTTCAACGTGTCTTGAATGCAATATTATGTTCCAGATATTGAGCATAACATCTTAAAGCAATTTGAGTCTGTTGAGGCAATTAGTGAATAAGGAGCATAATGGGAAAGGGTACAGCAGATGTGGATGCATTGCTCCAGAAAGCCAGGCCTTTCTTGGTTGAAGCTTTTGGAGAAATCGACCCTTTGCTGCCAGCCTGTGTTTCTGCTATAAAAAATGCCCAAGCTGTGGAGTACAACCACCGGATCACCACTTTCTTTGACCATCTTTTTTCTGTATATCGCATTCTAAAGTTATGGAATGTCCCCAATTCTGTTTCCCTCTGCGGTTTATTCCATGGTGCATATGCTGATCTCTCCATCCCTCTTTTCAATCACGATCTTGACAGAAAAATGGTGTCTGATCTGATCGGAATTGAGACCGAAGAGTTTCTCAGCGTCTTTTGCAACACTCATCGACCTGTAATCGTCTCTGACTTTGCTATGGAAGCTTATCCCAACGACGAAGAGCTAATCGAAGCTTTAGCAAAATCCAAGAAAGGCTGTAGCGGCTGGAGCAGCGAATTGCAGAAAGTCTTGCCAAAAGAGGGACTTTTAGTTCAAAACTGGAGAACGGGAGATGATGTGAGAGTAACGCGGAGGTTTGCAGCCATTGTGGTTTTAATTACCATGGCGGATTTGTCAGAGCAGCTTTATGGTTATCATGACGGTGTGTATGATAATTATAATGGAAGGATGGATTTTGAGTTTGGGGAAAATGCATGGAAAACTTTGTTTCCTGGTGATGGCAAACCGGGCCTGTGGATGAATTTCGTTTCTCGAATGGGAGCCGTCTATAATTTGATGGCAGCAGAGGAGAATGAGTTGGGAAAAGAAGAAATCGTGGGAGATTCAAAAATGGAATTAAAAGACTCAGATTTAGTTATTCCTCCTATTTTTAATAAGTGTACTGTTGTTTTGAGTGAATCGGATGAGCTCAAAGCGAGAGATTTGTATTGGGAAGCTGTCTGTAGGAAGGAGTGTGATGAATCTGCAGAGGTTCTTCTATTGAAGGCTTGTGCTCACAATCCTTTCATTGGAGAGCCTCATTTGGTGCTGGCTCAGATTTATTTGTCAAAGGAGAAACATGGGGAAGCTGAAAGTGAGGTTGAGATTGGTTTGAAATTACTGTTGGAGTGGGGAACGAACTGGGACAAACGAGTGCCATGGCAAGCTTGGGTATCGTGGGGAAGAGTAATGCTACAGAAGGCGAGGGAGAAGTCATGGCCCAACACCTCCATTGGAATCATGATGCTGGGGCTGCTCAATTAGATTGAGCTTTTCTCTCTGAGTGCTCACTTGTATGTTCTTCCTCATAATAAAATCTCTAAATAATCTTTGCAGTTTAATAATGTCTGCAAGGACATGGTTTGGGTTTGTGTGAAGCTGAACTCTCCTCCTTCCCATGTGTATCTTCTTCTACTACATGTATTCTACAAAGCCTATGAAATCTCCTCCTTCCCATATATATCCTCCACTGGTAAGCTGAGCAGAGGTTCAAAATTGAAAAAAGAACAAGGAAAAAAAAAGGTGTATTTGTTAATACTTTTACAGTGTAAAATGTGTATTGGTTATGCACGACTAATTAGAATGAGGAGGTGTGGAAGTTCATTCATTTGGTTTAAACACGGAATTGACATTTGATTATTGAAGTGGATGATGTTTAAAAATAACTGTGGAAGTGTCTCTTTTATTGTTCTTTGTGGAGGATGGTTGTGATAGATATAGATGAACATTCTTTAAAGGGGCTCAAATTTATTTAAATGGTTGATAGATATAGATATTTATAGTTTACACATATACATTTTCAAAACTTATCATACGTATTGTTTGGTTGATATGGCTACATATATAAATCATTTAAAATTATTTTTAGGTGTTGTTAATAGTAATAATTTAAGAGATTTTGATGAGTTTATAAGAAAAAAGTAGTTTTGAATGTATTTTAACTTACAAATATTAATGATTATTTATAAAATACTTAAAAATATAACAATAAATATTAACCATAAGAATTTGGATAAATTTATAATTATCTTTTTTATATTATGTATCTTATTAATAACACTATAGTTTGTTATGATACATTATCTTATAAGATACATACAAAATACATTATTCTTAGAAATTAAAAGGAATCATACACTTTTCTATTATTTATCATATGCATATTGATAGTTGTATCACCACTTTATTGAGTGCATTATCATATACCTTTAACACATAACATTGAATGTTTAATATTTATTGACACTATTTAAAATTCTTCACCTCAATATGACACATTATGCACCTTGAAAATTTTGTAAGATTTTAACAATTAGAAAAAGCCATGTATTGCAATTTATTCCAAAAGTTAGGCAATTCAAATATCTCTACAAAAAATCATGTCTTCTATTTTTAAATCAAAGGCTATCAAATACTTTTATTTTTGTACAATTTAAACTCATTTTTCTAATTTCTTTGATATAATTACTTCACCATCATCCCTCATCCTCCCATAATATCAATATTTTCTTTTTCAAAGTTCACAAAATGGCTTCCAAATTTGTTAATTTAATTTTTATTTTGTTATATTTATTTTGGATTGTTGAGAAATTAAAAATAACATACTTATCTTGCAAGTTGGGGAAATCCAAAAAGGATAAACGAAAGTCCCAAGAGGATTGTTAATTATAAAACGAGTAGAGAAACAAAATAAAAATAGAAAATAAAGAACAAAATAAGAGACACAAATTTATAGTGGTTTGGGAATTGCCTACATCCACTCTCAAGCAAGGAATAATTGTATTAATCAATCACCATCATCTAGTACATGATCTGCCATATATTTATACAAAGTTCTTCGAATACGAAGAGATGGGAGAATACTAACAAACATGTGACCGTTGGGCTTCACATCCCAACAATCTCCCCTATGAAGTCCAACCAACACAACCATGCACTGTCATCCCCTGCATTTCCACTTCAAACTCACATTACAACCAGGCCCATCGAAGATTTTAGTTTTTCTAGACTTTGTTCATGGACACTCCGGATTAACCTTCACAATGTCAAATCAGAGTTAACATCTCTGGCGACAACATCTTCAGGTGTAAGAATTTCTTCCCAAATGTCGAGGTCCGCATCAGAGATCGTCTCCACCATGGGATACTCCGCACCTTTCATAGATTGACTAAACTGAAACCCTAACTCCAGATCAAATCCTGGTCTCTAATCAACAACCCAAAAGCCACCACCAATCATTTGGAGATGCTCCTCAATCAGTGCCTGATGGAGGCGGTCTTTACAAAATTTGGATGCGAGAGCACCTCCATGTCCATTGTAGACTCCAAATAAATGAAGTGACGAACTTTCATTTCCTTTTTGTGAGTCCCTAGTCACAACATCCTCCATCTTTGGTCTCCTGCCAACAATGGAAATATAGGCCCAAGGGGAAATATAGTTGCTGTTTACCACATTATTGAAACCACCTCATGCTTCATCTATAGGTGTAGGATTGTGACGCCTCAACTTATCAGTCTGCCATAAGCAAGTAATCTTCCTCATCAAATCTTCAATCAAAATTTCTTTGTCTTCAACGTGAGCATCAATTTCATTTACAGAAGAAGATCCATGGTATTCACCTCAACCAAGTTATTGAACACACCTTTTACCAATTTTTACTCCATTAAGCGGTGGTTGGTCACCTGACTTGACCATCCTAGACTTGAACACAAGGGGCTAGTGTCGGCGCTCAAGGAAGTTCTCGACTGTCAATGCTGAAAGATAATCAAGCTTGTTCTGACTTTCATCAAGAAATGCATACCTGATCATGCAACGCAATAGAGCCTCACCCTCAAAATTCGATGTGGATTCTTGATGGCAATTTGACCTCCACTCATGCCACTACTACTTCTTGCAGATGAGCCCCCATACACCTCCTCCTCAACTCGGGCTGTGGAGGAAATGGAAAATTCCTTATCAATATCCTCTTCCTCTCTAAAACTAAAACTTTCAGATGCAAGTCCATTCACTTCTGCTTCTCTATCCTCAATTATGGATTGAATTTGTAGAGCTTACACAGGGGACGACCTCTCAACAACCCCATAAAAACCAGCATGGTGATCTCCCTCAGTCGACATAGAAATAAGTACAACCCTTTCCTCACATCCTTCCACTGCGTCTCATTGCTTCCTCATGTTACTGCCTCGTTTAAACCATGCCTCCTCCTGGCCGATTTCTTCTACCTTGGCCTCAGGGCACAAAACCTTAAACACTATATCTCCCTTCTCTTCTTGTAATTCCTGCAACAGCTTGGAGTGATACCCATTGTCCTCCGCTCCCATTAATGGCTGCTTCATTCCCCGACTAATGAATCTCCCACTAAATTTGATTAGTTCACCTTTTTGATGAGGCTTTTGTCTACGTTTCAAGAAACTCCTCTACGTATTTTCACCTTCTTCTTGTTGAAGTGGATTCCAAGAAATCTTTACTCGCTCCATCATCTGTTCCTCGGTCAACACATCTGCAGATTCTTCAGCCTTGTGCTCCTCTTTCACAACCGATTGGACGATCTCCACCATGACAATATCTTCATCGACCTCCTCATCCAGGATTCGAACTGGGATCTCCACCTACACATATTTTTCCTCATTTGCAACAATGACATCATCTTCCGCATCAATATCATCAACCAACATCATGTCCAAATCAACTGGCCCCTGAGACAACTGCACAGTGGCAATAAGTTTGAGACCCGTCTCGTGAGGCCATCTCTTTTTGTCATGGGTGTACTCGTCATCTGCAAAATTTTGGCCAATATATGCCACAACTGCACCAAGAGTGGGAAAATAAATAAACCCAACATCCTTCTCCTCTTCAGTTGAATCCTCCTCTTTTTTCCAGCCATCCCACTAGTGTACACGACATTTCTTTTCAACTTTCACATACACAATATCACTCTCTATTGAAACTAAATTGCCAAGAAATTCTTCAATTACAAAATGAGCCTCATCATCTTCTTCCATCTCTGCTCAACCTAACCATGACTTTGATACCAATTGTTAATTATAAAATGAGCAGAGAAATGGAATAAAAATAGAAAATAAAGAAAAAAATAAGAGACAAATTTATTGTGGTTCAGAGATTGCCTATATCCACTCTCAAGTAGGGAATAACTCTATTAATCAATCACCATCATCTAGTACATGATCTTCCATATATTTATACAAATTTATTCGAATATGAAGAGATGGGATAATACTAACAAACATGTGATCGTTGGGCTTCACATCCCAACAAGGGTAAAGGGAAGTCTTGGTAGAAATCCTACATGCTTGCATTCCTAATATTACTTATAAATATTTTTAATATTCACTTCAATTGGCTTCACCACCAATAAATAATCAAAAATAAAATAAAAAAACTAATCTTGCTAATACCCACTGCAATACACATTAATTTAACTAAATTTTATAATAGGACTGTAAGATTCTCTATTATTCTATCTTTACACAAATAAATCTATTATTATGAAGGAACTAAAAATCCACCAAATTGTACAAGACTACATGCTACAAACAATAAGAACTTACAAAAGATGTCCCCATACTAAAAATACCAAATATTTGGAAAAAATGTTAGGAATGCTTACATTCCTCAAAAACATTGTAAAAATACACAACTATTATACTACCAAAAATAAGGGTTGTTAATGATTCAAAGTTATGCATTAACACTAGCAATAATGAGATTTGGGTTGAAAAGATTAGTAGTTTTCTCAAATATTTCACAATCAGTTAATCTTGTAACTAAGAATGAAACAACTACAATAACAATATCAATATTAGATAAATCACAATCAATATTATTAAATTGAACAAAATTTATTAAATATTAATTACTCATGCTCCCCCAAGTTTTTAGAATAGTGATAATAAGGGATGGGGGATGTCTTTGTAGGACAAGTTTATTAGAGTGTCATTTCTTAGGGGATGACTATTGGAAATAAGTTTTGTCATTGATGTCAACCCTATTTAGGCTATCATTGATGTTAGATGTGTTGTTGAAGTACGTACATACTCCAGAGTTGGTTGCAACGTAAGTTGATATGTGTTGTAGCATGTCTGTAGGGTAGTATATAAGGAAGTTCATGGTAATATAAGTATGTTGTGGAGGATGATACTCATGTCCTAATGTATCTACAATATGCCTACCTTGATATCATTTCGGGTTTATGTAATGCATGTTGAAGGAAATTGGCTAAGGCATTAATTGAGTATAGCCTAAGGCAATATTAGGACATTTTGGTCTGCATCCATCCATTGTGCAAGATTCTACCTTGCGGTTCAAATGAAATGATGACCATGCTATGCAGATATTATATCCAAGAAATCAAGTCTTCACACTTTCCATCTAGTCATTTGAAGTTATAGTTGACAGTATTTTGGTCTGTTCCATAACAATGTAATGCAATGATAAAGGATAGTTAGAATGCTCCACATTCCTCTAGAGATGTAGGTTTGGTATTGCAACTTTGAGGACATGATCAAAAGTGATCAATACACATTATTTAACAGTATCAAGTGTGTTGGAGATCCACAAGCTTAATCTTCAACTAAGAGTGTGTTATGGTTGATCTAGAAGGGTCCGTTTCTATATTTTTTTTATAAAATTCTTTAGTTGCACCAACATTTAATGATCAAATATTTCTAGAAGAGGTTGTAGGGATATTGCATATTACCTACATTGTTCATATCTCGATCCACATGATGTTTTTGGTATCTCCATGGTGGTGTGAAGTCAAGCAGTAACAATATTGATGGTACTTGTACTAATCAGGCCGACATGACTTGTTTTCTTCATTTGGGGTTGATCCTAATTAGTAAATATTACTTTGGAGAATGTGTGGAAGTGCACTTAGGCCTCAACATAGCATGTGCTGATCCAGAATCAAAGTTCTTTCAATTTAGATATGTTTTAATGTTGACTTGTGTAATATCATTTGTTATATTTTAGCCAACTCAATTGGAGGTTTTGTATTGTTGTGGATGATATTTATAGAAGGAAAAATCATTTGTGAAGGGAGGCGTGTGAGTTGTATGTATGTTAATCAGAGTAAGACATGTTCAAAAATATATATGATGGTGTAGAATGCACGCAAAAAAGGAACTGCAATATCAACATAAGTCAGATGCCTCATCTACAATAGTTCAGTCTTAGTTTATTATCACAATTTTTATGTACCTTCCTCTAAGACAGTGAGACTCATTAGATCCTTTGTATCTTTCTCCTGAAGTTGTCTTTGCTTCAGTGTTTGCAAGTGAATAGGCAGTGAGCCTTAAACTACACTATAAATCCTTTTAAGTAGTGAGCCTTTATATTGTGAGTTAACTCTCACGTCTATGGTTTTTCCCTCATTGAGTTTTCCACATAAAAATCTTAGTGTTATTGTATGGTGCATGTTAAATCCATTATATTGTTCTTTTAGTTCATGTGATGTGTTTCCTTATCTATAAATGGGAATGTTTTTATTTTAATATATGCTAATTCACCCCCCTCCCAACATTGATTTGTGTTTGAAACAATTGGTATTAGAGCCAAATTCCTTGAATAAACCTAATAGCTAAGGTAGATCCTACACTTGAACACATGGGGTCTGTGGCAAAGATAAATGATATGTTCACCACAAAACCAAAATCAATGGTACCTAAAGGTTGGGATATCAATCCAAAAGAGTGTCAAGTTGACTTTGAAGTTGAGCTCAAGTCTGATCTTGAGGATCTGGATGAAGCAAGGTTACAAATATCAAATACAAATGTATACTAGAAAAATCAAAAGAGAAAATTAAAAATTTGAAAGAAAAGGAAAAAGAATCAAAAGAAGTTAGCAAACTTAAAGCTCAAATAGAAGGAAATAAATTCAAGGAAGAAAAAGTTGTGATCTATGACTTGAAAGTTAATATTGAGGAAGAAATTGTTACTCTAAGAAAATAACTTGAAAAGGATAAGGAGAAAATTGATAAAGGTCAAAAACTGAAAGGAGGTTCTAAAATTCTTGATGAATTGATTAGTTTTCAAAATCCCTCTAAAGAGAAATTTAGGCTTGGCTTTAAAAAGAGGAAAAGTCCTATGTACAAGTCATCTAAAAATATGTATGATAATTTCAAGGTAGAAGGAAAATATGAAACAAAGGAGACATCCTCCGGAGATACAAAGAAAAATCAAGACAACAAGAAAGAAGGTGATTTCACACAAGAAAGTGAATTTTAGAAATCCTACCCAAACTGCTCCGATCCTATTAGGTTCAAAGGTAACTACTATACATGCAAAACATTTGGTCATTATAAGGTAGTTGAGTGTCGAAGCAAGATAAGTTTTAATTCTCTTAAGCCTCCAAGGTATAATGGTATGAAATCTCAATCATTTAATGGTTAGTGCTATGCTTGCAATACATTTAGCCACAAGACTAGAATGAATGCATAAGTAAGTTTATAAGGAATAATCATGCTATGACATCTCACTCTTTCTATGGTTATTGCTACTCATGCAACAAGTTCGATTATAAAGTTGCTGATTGTAGATCCAATGTGAGAAGAAGAGATTATGCTCTGCAAGACAATATCATTTGCTATAATTACAACAAACAAGGACACATTGCAAGATTCTTTGCAAGGGAAATAATTTAAAGTCTTATTCTCTTCAAAGGAAGCCTGTGATTAGTCAACAAAAGAAAGAAGTGAACAAGGTTTGGCAGAAGAAGGAAGAATGTGAATTAAGGAATGAATTTGTACCTTAGCATGGTGCAAATGTTTTTTTTGGTAACTAAAGAGAGAGTATTGAATAAGGGGGAGTTGCAATTGTAAAACTTATCATACCCCTGAAATACTTGAAATTTTGAAATCTTCAACATATTGGTAAATTGTGATATGAACTTGATTGGTCATGTTTTCAGAGCAAATACTCTTTCTACAAAGGTGTCCTGAAGGTTTATGGATCACTGCAATGTCACAAACCATAAAAGCTACTATGAAAACAAATGCATTTGTTGTGAAAAAACTAGGGTTAGTATGAGCTATATTTAGCTCATTTTGATTAAATTGAACTCATTAAAAGTATCTCAAGTGAGTACAAGAGCTAAGGAAGTGAAGAAAGTGTTCAACATGTTTCGTACAAACCTTAACAATAGTTTTCAAAGGTATTTCTCTGGTTTTTACTTGTAAAACCATAGTTGTAGTAAGATCTATCATGGCTAATCTTGTTGTCATCGATGTTGTGGATAGAACAAGGTCAAAATTCTTTAGAAACACCCATATATATCAACTATGACCAACAAGGAAGGTGCTTTCTCCCGTGTTCCAATCCATGTGATCCACACTGAATATATCTGCATCTATAGCTAAATGAATATGATCATCTAAAGATGATAGAGTTTAGGTTCAATAATCTCCTAGGCGATGACTTTCAACTTAAACTAGAATATGCAAATGTTGAATGAAAAGGATTGGATGTATGGAAGGATTTTCCCTACTTTGGCTATGAAGACGAATGTATCATATTTTCTCTAAGTTGAGTTCATGAGGATATTTTTTGGCTTGATCAAACCCATCTAATTACAAAGGAATCTATTAGGGTTGTGACTGGATAGTGTTCCATTGGACCGACACCTACACTAAAATCTATTAAGAATGAAGTTATGAGGCTCATCAAAGCTAAATTTGACAAAAGGGCACTTACTATGAATGTCGTATCCAACCTAGGGGTCCTGTATGCGAAAATGGGAATTTCCAACAAGATATACTACTCAAATAGAGTAGGATCAGCTATAGCTGTTGCCATTCGTACTGCTCATCAAATGGTAGAGAAAGAAAAAGATTATGATCTCTATAAACTCTTGTGGAAACAAGTATTAGAAAATCTGCACAAAACTAAGGATTATCATTACACCTTCTAGTATGGTACTTTGATCATTTTTCTCATGTTCTATTTTATGAAAGAGATGCTAGATTTTAAGAATGTGGTTTGAAAAAAGAATATTCTTTTTGCACATCAAATAAAGGATCATATGTGTAGCTTTTCGAATGATACTCAATACAACACAATATTTTGGGGTTTCTTTAAAACCTTCAAGAGTGAGATGCATAAGAGATAAAAAATAACCTCACAAGTTGTGGAGAAGTATAAAAATGAAATCAATTTTATGGTGGACAAAGATAATTGTTACATGGAAGCGATTGAACCAAGGACATTCTAGATTACCAGGCTACCCTGTGAACTTTCCAGAGAAAATTGGATTGAATATGCTCAAAATTTTCTCAACAAACCTAAGGATACCATAGTTGAATGGTTTGGTACATATGATGAAATAACCAACAAACAGAATAAGGAGAGGGCAGAAGAAAATGCAAAGAAGAATGTATGAAATATGGTTTGTGAGCTGAAAAATATGTTTGGGACTCCTACAGGTTCCATGGAAGCATCTCATGTCATAGCTGTTATTCCAACATCTGAAAGGACTTACCACTACCACTACTTCCAGACATACCCAAATTCCTCCTAGCAGAAAAAGAGCTGCTACTGACATTTTGATAAAGACCAAAACTACAAAAAGAAAGAACCCAATACCTAAACATAAAGAAAAAAGAGAAAATATTAATCCAATAAAAGTAGTTGAAGATGAGGAAGCCAAAGAAGAAGAGTTGAAATCCTATATGTTGAAGAGGAGGAAGAAGAATACACAATGAGAAGAATAAGAAGATATATCCATGGAAAAGGAAATTGAAGTAGAAACAATCAAGTCTCCTCTAGAATCATCTAAACATGTTCCTCTATAGATTGAAGCTACCATCAATGCAATTGCACAATGTATAATGCTTTTAAGGAAGTTGTTGCTCTTTATGATGGATCATCTCATGATGACAAGAGCATTGTTATATATATGAATTTTTTTAACATGGCTCTTAATGAAATCATTGATCATCTTCCAATAAGTTTTCCAGATGTTCTCAGTAGCAAAAGGAATGTTGTTGTTTTTGTAGAAGCCAAAATGAGGTAATATGAACTAGAAAGGTTGGGGTATCTATCTCCCATGATGAAAGAGTTAAATTATCCCAATATCAGGCTCAAGAATTCAAAATCAAACAAAGAATAAAGATTCTGATGGGGAAGGACAAAGAAGAAATAAAAAGGATGGAAAAGGAAACAGTTGAAAAAAAAAACAAAAATATTGGAAGGATTAAGGAATGCTGAAATAATCAAGGATCAAAATCCTTTGAATATCTCTGATACATAAGACATGCCTGCTTTGACTACTCACATTATGAATCTATCTACTTCTGAGGAAAATATAACTACAAATGATGTGGAAGTTGTAAATACTAAACAGGATTAGGAGACTGCTCCTCTAGAAAGCACACATGCACAAGGTGTAGAGGATCAAAATAAAATGAAGATCTCACCTCTGGTGAACATTGAATCTGACAAAGAACATAATGTGCCTTCCTCGATGAAAGAAAATATGCAAGAAATGAAAGGAATTTTTGGACAAAAATAAGGAAAGGTTATCTCTAGTATGGAAATAAGAAAAGGAGAAGGAACTTGGAAGAAGAAAAGGAGAAAGAAAGTGAGGAAGAAAAGTAGAAGGTAATCTTGAAAATTGTTTAGGATTCAAAGGAGGTCAATATAGAGAAGCAAGAGGCTTGTATAAGCCAAGGTTCTTCATCATCAAATTGTTTCAAAGAACTACTAGGGATGCAAATGCAATTTCAATGATAGTTATGCCAAAACTGCTACAAATTCCCAAGTTGAACTGTCAAGCATTTCTTCCTTACATAAGATGCATCTTAATGATGTCCTACTTGCTTCCACAAGGAAGGAATCCTACAAGAATATGAAAAGAAAAGAAAATTGATTAATAATGTTGTGAATATTATCCAAGAAGGATTACCAGAAGTAGATATTGATGTCTCCTTCCCTCTGGTACAAAAGTTAAAGTTATTAATGGATTATTTCAAAGATCACATCTCTCTCTTGGAGAAAAAGGAAAAACAAGATGCCTTGAGAAAAGTAAAAGACGAAAGAATGACTAAGGTCTCTGATAGGTGTACTGATGCACACAATAAGTTATAGGAAAAAATAGAAAATTTTAAGATTGTTTGTATGAAGGAACAACTCTTTATCAGTTATTTTGAAGTGGCCAAGCTCCACCAAAGACATCAAAAGTTAGATTGACTCTAATGAGTCACAAATTACACTGTTGGCTAAAACTTATGATTTTTCAAAAGATATAGATAGATCTATTAGGGAACAAGTTGAAAATATTCATGTACAGTTGTCATTTAAAGTAACAATTCAACTTGTTAAGAGAGGCAGTCAATATGTGGCTTGCATCACTATCCAGATTGCTAGAAAAGGTAGTAAAAGTGGGTTAGAAATTAAAAAATCCTAGCAAAATAAATGAGGTTGAAGAAATGTGCACAGAATTTGAATGTCAAAATAACATCTCTCCTCAACAACAATATATTGGATTGCAACCTTGGAGTACAACTAAAAGCAATTCATAAGAATATTCTTTCTTCCAAGGATGATGTAAAGATGTAAGTAAGACAATTCCATCCTTGTAAAGCTTTTTGTAGAAGCTTGTAGTATCTTTCTAGTTTTTGAACCTATTCTTGTACATAACATCCATTTTTTTGGAATATCCATCTTAGGGGGAGTATATATTAAGGGGGAGTCTATTCAATTTTGGGATATTGTAAATAGAAGATGTCATGCCATTTTCCTTTGATGTCAAAGGGGAAGGAAAGTATATGTGTGTTGCCATCAATGAAAAAGGGGAGATTGTTGGAAATAAGTGTTGTCATTGATTTCAACCCTATTTGGGCTATCATTGATGTTAGATGTGTTGTTGAAGTATGTACATACTCTAGAGTTGGTTGCAACATAAGTTGATATGTGTTGAAGCATGTCTGTAGGGTAGTATGAGGAAGAATGGTGATCTAAGTATGTTGCAGAGGATGATGCTCATGTCCTAATGTGTCTACAATATGTCTACATTGATATCATTCTGGGTTTATGTACCGCATGTTGAAGAAAACTGGCTAAGGCACTAACTGAGTATACCCTAAGGCAATATTAAGACTTTTTGGTCCACACCCATCCGCTGTGCAAGATTCTATCTTACAGTTCAAATGAAATGATGACCATGCTATGAAGATATTATATCCAGAAAATCATCTTCACACTTTTCTCAGTCAAAGTTATAGTTGACAGTGTTTTGGTCTGGGCCCTAACAATGTACTGCAATGATAAAGGCTAGTTGGAATGCTCCACATTCCTCGAGAGATGCAGGTTTGGTCTTGCAGCTTTGAGGAAATGATCAATAGTGATCAATATGTTGGAAGAATGAAGAAGGTACCCTCCAGGTTTGTTGTCATTGATGCCAACATTGGTTGGTAACTGACTAAGTAAACTGCATGACTATGCTGATCCAATATTTTGGTCTCAAAACCTTCTCAGTAAGAGGAAACTCTATGAGTTTTTGATATGTTTCTTAGGAGTGTCAATTTAAGGTATAAATGAGTTTTCAATGAGTTTGTGTGATCCGATTGAGTTATCCAAGTGACAGAAGTTTGATAGTCTTTGGTTGAAAAGGTTTATCCTTTGTGTTTTCCTTATTAGGTCCAAGCTAACCTAATGGTTGGATGACACATTTTGTTCTGTGTGACAAATGGAATTTTGGATTGGGCTGACAAGTCATTTTGAATTTAATGTGCACTCAATTAGGCCAAACTAATTGATAAAGGAAGTCATGACTGTCTATATTGATATATCTCTCCTTTTGTCCATCATACATGCATATATATATATGCATGTATGATGGACAAAAGGAGAGATATATCAATATAGACTAGAGTATGTAATGCGAGTGATGCAACAAGTGTAATAGTGTGAAGTTATTGATAGTGATTGTACACCAACAACAAAGCAAAATTTTGGTATTATTAGAGCTTAATCAGAACTGTTTTCTACACTTTGTAGGTACATTTCTCCAATTCACTTTTGGCAGTGAGCCACACCTTTTGTATCTTGGCTATAAGCCATATTTTGTATTCAAGCTGCAAACCTTTTAAGGATAGTGAGTCTTGGTAGTGAGCCCTATAATGCCTTATAACCAGTTATAATATATTATGAGATAATCCTCTCCGTGGTTTTTCCCACTTTGGGTTTTCCATGTAAAAGTCCTGTTGTCAATGTGTTATGATATCTTTTATGTTTTGGTTCACTATTGCAGCTAGCTGTGGATTAACAATTGGATGGTTAATAATTTTTTTTTTTAGCAAAATATTGATTTGACACCCTCTCAGTATTCGGTGTATTCAACAATTGGTATCAGAGCTTAGTTCGTCTGAAAATTTCTTACAACTTGAGGAAGGTCCTAAAATTTGAATACATGGCTAACAAAAGCTATCTTGCTTCTCTAAAAGAAAACTTTGTATATATGAGGAAATTAATGTTGCTCTTGAAGAATTGGATAAAGGAGAATATTAGAAGGAAAATTTGAAAGGAAATATGAAGGAAGCAAATGAATGTATTAGGAAGCTAAGAGAGCAGATAAAAAAGTTCAAGGAAATGCATAGGGAAGTTAGTGATCAATTGAAAAAGGCAAATAAAGACATTACCAGAGTAAAGGTGCAAGTAGAAGAGAATCTAAGCGAATTGAGGAATGTCAAAAATCTGAGATCTCCAGAATAAAATTAATGAATGTACAAAGCTTGAACAAGAAGTGGTAACCCTAAGAGCTGATCTTGAAAAAGTGAAAGCTCATGAAGAAAGGTTCAAGACAATTTCTATAATGCTGGATGAGTTGATTACATCTTAGAAACCAGCTAAGGATAAAGGTGGTCTAGGACTTAAAGAAGGACAAAGCTCAAAGGTTAAACCGGTTTCCAACAAAGTGGACAATCGAAGGAAATTTCAAGGAAATACTCATCAAATCAAGAGCTAAAGGAACAATACTGGAAGGATTCCTATTTGACAACCTAATGCTCAAAGGTACCCATATTTTAATGGATTTTTTTTCTCATGCAATAAATTTGGACATAGAGCAACAAAATGTAGAAGTACGATGAACCAGAATAGAATGAGTCAGAATGTTGGATTCTTTACTGGACAATGATATGTTTGCAACAAGTTTGGACATAGAGCTACTGAATGTAGAAACAAGATGATGATGAACATGTTTAGTGCTAGTAGAAGGATTTAGTCTTTTCAAGGCTACTATTACACATGCAATATATTTGGACACAAGGCTAATCAGTTGAGGTCAAGGATGAATGAAAATTATTTTGATCAAAGATATGTTATGTGCTACACTTACAACAAACCATGACACATTTCAAAATCTTGTATGAGAAAAATTGGGAAGAAACCTAATCCGGAACAAAAGAACAAGCTTGTGAACAAAGTAGATCCCAAAGAAGTAAGCAAAGAAATGGAAACAAATTTAAGAAGAATCTTAGAACAAGGATGAATCAAATACCCCTATATTTGCATCTGGTGTAGATACCTCTTCCAAGAATTGAACCTAGTAATGGTTTCAGGGGGAGCAGTTATAGAAAAATCTAAAAAGCCCCTGATATATGAGGTGTCAAGCCGTGACACAAGGATATGTGATGTGGGTCATCATTTTCAAGGTATTGAAGAAATTTTTGACAGAAAATGGGAAGATCCAAAGAATTGTGGAACTTTTCTTGGTTTATAGCGTGTTTTATAAAGTGGTTGGTAGTTTTAAAGCTGAAAAGCAATAAATGTGAATTAGGGCTAAATTTGTAAGCAATAAAATAAGAGACTAAGTTAAAGAAAAATACATTTGTGAAATTTGGAAGAAGCAGTGCAAGTTGAAGAATGAAGTCGATTCAAAGCATCATACATCAAAATCCTAGTTCTTGACAAGTAGTAAAAGGTATTCTCTATTAACTGAATTTTGTGGTTTTTAAAGTTGAAGGAACTCTTTGTTAAGTTTATTCAATATTGTTTGGGGAATATGGCCACTCCCACTGTTGTGGAAATTTCTGAGAGACCCTAACCAAGATTTAGAAGATGTTCATGGAAAGTGTATGAAAATGACCCCGTGGGTGCGTTCTCACACATTTCAAGCCATGTGCTATCCACGGGTGGGTGCATGGAAATGGGTAGCCAATTTGTGGCCACTTTCAAAAAAAGTTTTGAAAAGTCATAATGCGAGTGCGTTATAACACACTCACATTATGGATTGGTGTGTAGAGCTTGAGGCTTGGCCACAATGAGCTCATAATGTGAGTGTGTTATAATGTGAGCACATTATAACGTGCTCGCATTATGACATGTTAAAAGGAAAAAAAAAGTGAAAGTCATTCATTCTGCATTTCGACTATTTTTTTGTTGTTCCTGCGGCCAAAACCCCCATTTTTCGCACTCGTGTTCTAAGAGGAGGAATTGTGCAAAAATATTCACCAAGGGTTTCTATTTCTTCCCAAGGATGGCACCACGATGAGGAGGAGGTGTGAGAGGTAAGGATTGTTTGATTTTTGTTTTGAATTTGTTAATTTTAGGTTGTATTTGATATATATTTTTTTGAATTTGTACGAGATGTAAATCAACCTGCAAACCCTCAAAATCCTCAACAAGAAGATCAACCAAATCCTCAAGACCAAAATCCTCAAGAACAAAATGAACCAAAACAATAACCTCATCCACCAATCACTCAACACCCTCTTGGCACTCAACAAAATTTGATGAGTGAAATTGAGAACAACAAAAAGAAAATCGAGGATTTAATTAGTAGGGTGAGTGATCCAAATAGTTCAACTACAGAAAGAATGACCCTAGCAAGTTCATTGAAAGATATGTTAAAAAATTTAGATTCAATTAGCAAACAAATAACTTAATGGAAAGCTAGGAGGCAAGTTGCTAGGGATTATTATGCGGATAAACTATCATATAAAGATGTAAAGGATTTAAAAATTACAAAAGGTGATTTGTGCTCATTATTCACTGACCCACACACAAATCAAAATCTTACCCTCAATGTGAAGAGGTTTCCTATTGATTGGTTCCTCCACCAACAGATTAGGAACTATTTTGTTATAGGTGGTACATGGTCTTTGATTACCCACCGTGCAAAAATTGTGAAGTCCCATAGTATTTCCTTAGGAAACTATATAGTGAGTTCATATTGAACAAAATCACAAATTATTTTGATATGAGGGACTTCTAGGGGAGAGGTGGGAGGTCAGCTTAGGATAGACCCAGTGCACACCTGGATCCTACGCGACAAGGGAGACAAGCTCTTGCTAGGCCACCTCATGAGCATGTTATTATGCCTTCTATCATGAAGGAGAGTGTTGACATAGAGACATTGCAAGCAATCAACACTTTGAACAAGAGTGTCATCCATCATACTAGCCCTATTCTACAATTCCATCTAAGGGAGTCTTTGAGTGGTGGCCTTCGAACCCATGTGTGTCAATCTTGCGAGGTGACTTGTTCATATGACCCCACCGACACTCAAGAGGCTACTATGTAGGATCCATCTGCAACTATGGAGATTGAAAGGGAAACAAACATTTTGCATGAGGTGAATGACATTGATAGTTAGGTAAAAGTTAGCATGTTCATTGAATTTAATTTACTAATTTCTTTGAAATGCAAGATTAACTAATTTAGTTTTATGATTTTAATAAAATTGTAGGGTCACAGTGTTGAGACTCGATACATCGGCCTTCCACCTACTTATTTTTGCAATACACCTATCGGTGGGGTATGTAACTAGTGAATAATTATAAATTTATTACATGTTAATAGCATTGTTTAATGAATGGTATTTTAATATGTGATTTTGGATGTTGAACATGCTAATATTGGAGGTTTCTAGGGAACACCTCCCAGTGCCAGTGGATTTACTCAAACCTACACGCAGGTAATAGAATAAAGAGTTTAAATAATGAATTATACTTAATAGATTTGTGTAGTTTATATTCATATAATTGATTATGTTGCATTGCACATCATTCAAACTCAAAGCATTACTTCACATTCCGTAACTAATAACTAGATGTTGATAGATGACAAAGTTTCAACTACAATATAGTTGTTTAGAAAGTCAACGTAAGCAGTGATGAAATTACTTCACCATGAGACCACATTTCTTCGAGGAATTTCTTCAAACAACTCACCACATTTTCTGTGATACCACATTTTCCTTACATGTGTACTAAAGCATTTTTTCAAACTACTCACTTCCTTGCACCTATGGATAAAAGCATAAAATAGGCGCTTTCCAACAAACTATGGATGCTTGGAAAAATATCTATCAAAGCATAATAGTAAGTAATAATACCATAGAGAAGGCAATGAACTTTCTGAAAAAATTCCTATAAGAAATGTGGTCTTATGGTGATGGAATGCCATGACGTGCATTTGTTTGTAATGACATTCCATCACCATGAGACCCCATTTATTTGTGACATTTTTTCAAACAGTTCATTTCCTTCTATATGCCACCACATTTATCGTACATGTCTATGAAAGAATTTGATCAAATGGTCCATCGGCTTGCTACTATGGGTAAAATCCTAAAAACACGTCCTTTCAAACAAGATATGGATAGGGAAAATAGTAAGCATGAGAATCAGAAATATATAGTTTAATAAGTACTCCAAATTTTGTTCATTATCTCATACATTATAAGTCATGATGTGGATCAGTATTGTATTTTTTATGATTGAACAATTTTTATTTTTATTTTCAGTTGTTGCAAGTCGAAACACCTCCGAATGTGACGAGGGAAATGGAGATTAGTGTTTCATTTGCTATACAATACTCGATGGCTCTGACAGGGGAGGTAATGAGGAAAATTAGTAAATTTCAATTTACATTTGTTGTTATAGATGTTAGATAGTGAAAAATCAAACCATTATTGATTCGTAGTTTAATTTCTATTTGGATGGTTTATACAAGGCTTGAGCACACTTGAGCATGGGCATGTGAATATTTCCCTCGTGGAGAGAGATCATGAGATGGCGGTAAGTGATTATTTTGTTAAATATGTAATTTTTTATAATGTAATTTCTATATATTAATGTCTTTACTTCTTATTGTAACAGTTAAAACTTCACCATGAACTAAACACTAGGAGGAGCAGCAGGAGCACTCCTTGAGTGCAACACAAATGAGTGACAAACCTATCACCATCTGATTGACAAGCAAAGGGAAATAATTTATTTCCAGAGCATGGAGAGCAATGACTTTTGATTCTAGAGCCCTTTGTTGTATGCCTACATGGCGGTTTTGTACATATTTTGTATTGGACATATTTGACATTGTATGCCTATATGGCATTCTTGTAATCCTATATGGCTATTTTGTACCTATATTTCATACTTATATTGAGATATATTGATGTATGCCTATATGGCTATTTGGTTAATACAAATCTTTTTTTATCAATGGTGTCCATAATTACATTCTAAATTGATGGTTCAATAGATATGAGTTACATGTATTCAAGTGTATACTTTACAACTTACATGTGTTCCAATGTATACTTTGTGACTCACATGTTTTCATGTGTATACCTTGTATTCATGCATATAATTTGTATTAATTTGTGTATACTATGTATTCGTGTGTATACTTCAAGGCTTATGTGTTTTTGAGTACTTGTGCTTCCCTTATTTACATGTACATGCTTGAATTATTCATGTGGATACCTTTTAATTGGTTAGCCCTAGCATTGATCATTGTTGTACTTCATGGTTTGTATTGAATATTAATTGATTGATGCTAAACAACTTTATCTAAAAGAAAAAAAATGTTTTCAATTGGTATTCCATGAAATGATTCATACAAAGATTCTAATATATTTAATCCTTTGATTGGAACAACTCAATTAAGCAAAGGATACATAATCTTCACAACACTTGCAAAACATAATATTCAGAGTAGATGAAGTAGTTAACTTCTTGACACATTATCATACAAAAATTTATCTTCAATAGTCTTTAAACATTTTCACAGCGTAATCTTCATAGTGCAAAATGAATTGTTATGTTCTTGATGTGTCACCATATAAACACGTCGAAATATTTATATGTCAATTTTTTGCAATATTATTTCTTTTATGCGAAATGGACTTGGGAGAAAGAAAGTTATAATATATAATAAAAATAAGAAATGGACTCAACGTTTTCCTAGACCCCCAAATAGGTTTATTTAACAAAGAAACACACTCTTAATCACTCCAATTGGAAAACACTATTGGACAACATTTACCAAATTATGCTGCCCCTTGACTTTACCCACTTTTACGCCCTCAAACCTCTCTTTTTCATTCAAAACCCCTCTATTCACAATTAGGGAATCATGCTGTAACATACTTTTGACCTCCCTTGTCCTTGCAGACCATTAGAACACATCAAACTCCACAACCTCACCCTATTTCCAACCTATTATAACTTATTCTCAAGAAATTTCTTCTTTTCACCTCGTCTAGCCTTACTTTTAAGGCCTAAATTCTAAATTTTGAACAGGGGTAGTGTTAGTAATCTTTTCCAATGCATTTACCAATGCTATTTTGTTATTCGTACTTACATAATTGACTCAAATGACCCCACACTAACTCAAAACTAGAAGCAAGATTACAAAATGGCCTATCATGGCCTTATTTCACATTATAATGATTAAAACCACTGAACTAGACCTTCTTTATCAAATGGAGGAACGAGGTGCTTTGCACCAAAGATCATACACTTTTTGTGTGGAATACTCAGACTTCTCAATTGTCATGTGTATGTTTCTCTTTTCGATTGTTTTGCATGCCATCATGAGGGATCAAGTTGGTTGAACATAACTCAGATCAATTCCGCATGTTTGGGTGCGAAAGATGACCATGCCTAGCATAAACCTACCTATCAGGATGCATTGGGGCAATTAGTTTGGTCACACGAATTGAAAAATGAAAGTTGCACCACTTTGCAACTTTATGCTACTTCAATTTGACACTTTTTCCATCAAGTGAAAACTAGACACCATAGGAAAATGACTTTGAGATAACAAAAATAGAGAGAGGTTATTGTAGAGGGGCCCAACATGATCCCATAGGCTCGGATGAAGAGTTCGTTAGCATCACGGTTTTTGATTAATAGCCCGTCAAAGTTTGCTTCCCTTTTGCACTTTTGACCCTTAAGGGATCAGTCTGGTTGAACGTAGCTCGAGCGATTCCGCATGTTTTGGTGCGAAAGAGGACCATTCCTAGCATAAAAATACCTATCTGGACGCATTCGAACAATCTGTTTGGTCACACGAGTTGCGAACGAAAGTTGCACCACTTTGAAACTTTGCACTGCTTGCATTTGACACTTTTTCCATCAAGTGAAAATTTTCCGCCACGGGAAAACCATTCCGAGAGATGTTTTTGTAGAGGGGCCCAACATGATCCTGTAGGATCAGATGAGAAGTTTCTAAACATCACGGTATCTAAGTAACAACATGTTGAAGCTTGCAGCCATTTTGCACTTTAGACTCTTAAGGGATTGATCTGGTTGAACATAGCTCAGAGTGATTCTGCATGTTTTGGTGTGAGAGAGGACCATGCCTAGTGTAAACATACTTATTCAGATGCATTGGAACAGTCCGTTTGGTCACACAAGTTGCAGAATGAAAGTTGCACCACTTTGCAACTTTGCATTACTTGCATTTGACACTTTTTCCATCAAGTGAAAATCCGCCGCCACGGAAAAACCACTCTGAGATAGCCAAAACCAATAATTTTTTTTGTAGAGGGGCCCATCGCGATCCTGTAAGATCAAACAAGAAGTTTCTAAGCATCATGGTATCCGAGTAACAACATGCTGAAGTTTGCAGTCATTTTGCACTTTGGACTCTTAAGGGATCAATTCAGTTGAAGATAGCTCAGAGCGATTCCACATGTTTGGGTGAAAAAGAGGACCATGCCTAGCGTAAACATACCTATTTAGATGTGTTGGAATAGTTTGTTTGGTCATACGAGTTGTAGAATAAAAGTTGCACCACTTTGAAACTTTGCACTACTTGCATTTGACACTTTTTCCATCAAGTGAAAATCTGTTGCCACGGGAAAACCACTTCGAGATAGCCAAAACCAAGAGAGGTTTTTGTAGAGGGCCCCAACATGATCCTATAGGATTAGACGAGAAGTTTCTAAGCATCACAGTATCCTAGTAAGAACATGTTGAAGTTTGCAGCCATTTTGCACTTTTGACTCTTAAGGAATCAATCTGGTTGAACGTAGCTTGGAGCGATTCCACATGTTTGGGTGCAAAAGAGGACCATGCATAGCATAAAAATACCTATTCAGATGTGTTGGAACAATCCATTTGGTCACACAAGCTGCAAAACGAAAGTTGCACCACTTTGTAACTTTACATTGCTTACATTTGACACTTTTTCCATCAACTGAAAATCTGCTGCTACAGGAAAGCCACTCTGAGATAGCCAAAACTGAGAGAGGTTTTTGTAGAGGAACTCAACATGATCCTATAGGATTAGATGAGAAGTTTCTAAGCATCATGGTATCTGAGTAATAGCATGCTGAAATTTGCAGCCATTTCACACTTTGGACTCTTAAGGAATCGATCCGGTTGAATGTAGCTCAGAGCAATTCCACGTGTTTGGGTGTGAAAGAGGACCATGCCTAGCATAAAAATACCTATTCGAATGTGTTGGAATAGTTTGTTTGGTCACACAAGTTGTAGAACAAAAGTTGCACCACTTTGCAACTTCGCACTGCTTGCATTTGACACTTTCCATCAAGTGAAAATCCGGCCACAAAAAACCACTATGAGATAGCCAAAACTAAGAGAGGTTTTTGTAGAGGTGCCCAATGTGATTCTGCAGGATTAGACGAGAAGTTTCTTAACAACATGCTGAAGTTTGCACCCATTTTGCACTTTGGACTCTTAAGGGATCAAACAGTTAAGGAGTTCAAAAGGCAGTTAGATCTATTGGGAAAGTTTAGTTTGAAGTAGAAACATTATAAATATATTGTAAAGAGTCAATGAGAGGGGGATCTTGAATATTTGAAGCAATAAAAGTTGATTAGCATTGCTTTTTATCATATTTTATGTATTTTTCCATTCTTGGAAGACTTGTACGATCTTGTACATGGGAGTTTTGACTTGAAAACTATGGAAATATCTTATAGCATGTGTTAACTTGCATTTGCAAAAGTTTTGAGAGTCTTATTTTAAATTTGTGGAGTTTTATCTTAGATTTTCTTAATGTTCCCTGTTAACCTTGTTTTTGGGGTGTTCAAAGTCACATAAATGTAAATTTTGCTCATTCCACCCCCTGTGACTATTGTGATTGGTGGAATGAGATTTTTTTAGTTGGGAATAGGTGGTTTCAAGGTTTTTCTTGAAGGGGAGGTTTGATATTGCATTAGGTGTGATGCCCTAGTGTGAAAACCTAAGTTTTCCTCATGAAAAGTGGAGGTTTTGGTGGGCCAAGGTGAGTTTTGTGAGAAGAAAACATTATTTCATGTTTGATTAAGCTTTTTCAGACTAATTCAAACTTGTTTGAAGAGGTTTTGTGTTTGGGGTAGATTGGGAAGTGACTTTTTCAATAAACTCCTAGGGTTTTGGATAAAAAGTAGGGTTTTATGCATTACCCTTTGTATGGTGGTATGTCAGAGGTCTGATTGTGGTTTTGGAGGTTTTGAAACATTTATATTTCCACCCCAAGGTTTTTTAGGTTTTGGATAAGTTTCAATTATAGTTGCTTTGGAAAAAGAGGCTAATTAGAAGCCTAAAACAGTGAAAAGGTGAAATTTGAGTGCTTTGGTCTGAAGTGATCATAGGTGGATTGTGAGTATGTAAAATTTTGTTCAAATGGGTCCTTGAGGAGGTTCATGTCATGGAATGATGATGTTTCATTGAGATAAGTTATCCGATTGAGTTGATTCCTAGTGCTACAAGGGAAATAGTGATTTTGAAGAAATGATGAAATTGTGAGGAGTTTATGACCTGACAGTTGTGTTTGCAGATTGGAATTGTGACTTTGTGTGTTGTAGGCCTCCCCCTATTGCATCAATTTGCAAACCATCATATTGACTATATCACATGACCTTTTACATACATTTTACATTTCAAAATTCAATTTTTACATTTGAAAACTAATCAACAATCAAATTATAATGTGCTATACAATCCGCACAAGCTTGAAACAAAAAAGGAAAAGTGCTGCAAATACATAAACCATCATCCTTTATTTACTAATTTTTCAATTATGCAACTAATGCAAGTTTTTCATTTTTACACCAAATGACATCTTTTGTGCAATATCACTTCTCTAATCACCTAATGACCTCTTTGAGACTTTGAATACATTACATATGACCTTCACGTGACCTTTTTCACAATGTTTACATTTCAAAATTCAAATTTTGCAAATTTTCCTATTGAAGGAATTTACAGAACAAGGTGCTACTACACCAAAAATGAACTCCAAAATTGCAATATTTGAGTAAATCTCATTACAAGTAAATCTCATTACAATGCCTTAGGAACTTCACTCTCATAGATCTTTTACAATGTCACACATACATTCAAGATTCTCTTTAAATCTCTGCATCATTGGTGCTTATTATGAGGTTAACTTCAATTGAGTAACTCGAGATTCCCTCGCTAAGCTTCACATGATCTTTTATAATGGCTTCAAATCAGAATTGAGATTTCTCAAGATCATCAACATAAGGATGTTGCATTGCTTTTTTGGTTGAGATTGTCTTTGATGGCTCATAAATCTGCATTTTCTACAATGAGAGACCAATCAATTTTTAGTAGTTCACTTACAAATACAAAAATTAAAAGAGAAAAAGAAAGAGCATTTAAAATGGAAATTAAATGAAAATAGATGGAAGGAACTTACAGATAGGCATGCTAGTCTCTCAACTTAGTCACTCCTGGTCATACATCTTCACTGCGAGTTCCAAGATACCTATTGCACACAACACCTCTCATGAATAGAGTAAGTTGAAATTTGAGATGCTCATCTAATGTCTACATCATAGCTGCTCATGATAAGGTTAACTTCCAATGAATAACTTGAAATTCCCTCAACAAGCTTTGCACACACTTTGTAATGGCTTAAAATCATGATTGAGATTTGTCAAGATCATCAAAATAAGGGTGTTTCATTGCTTTTCTGGCTGACATTCTCTTGGATGTCTCATAAATCTGTATTTTCTGCAAGGGGACGCCAATCAATTTGTAGTAGGTTACTTACAAGAAAAGTAAAAGAAGATGATAGCATTTCCATCAAAAAAATTAATGCGCATACAAGTGTAAATTAATAAGAACCGATGTGCATACTTACAAATTAATCCAACGAACCATCCGGGTTTGCTCTGCTCTTTATTGTGTCTAGTATTGCTTCATGGTCAAACTCACAGACCTTCCACAAGACCTTGTTCAAAGATCTACCCCCATATTTGGGGGCATGTGCAAGATCATGATGGGCCAAAAAGTGGCAATATGATGGGTATGTGGAAAATTGATGAAATGAAAAGGGTTTTTAAAGGAGATTCTCTTTCCACTGATATAAATTATGCTTTACTTTGAATTTAATAAGTATTATTCATTTTCTATTCAAATTACGACTAAAGTCCGATTGATAAGCTGTTTGAAAAACATCTATTTTAAACACCACATTTTTGAATCAAAAGATGCGTCACATTCTATGCTTCATATAATATAGGATTAAAAAAATAAAAATTGAATTTCATGAATTTTGGACCAAGTTAAGATGGTCGACATATGAGTTTTATATTTTTAAAATGTTATAATAAAAATCATAATTAATTATTTACTTGGAAAAAATACAAAAAAATATCCATCACATCGGGGCATGAGTCCTCTACTTATATCTAAAATATTATAAAAAAATATTATCATTTTATTGTGGTTAGGGTGGTCAGACAAACACCTACTTCTTATTTTTTCCCTGAAATTTAAGTACCACTACATTGAAATTTCAAAATTTCACCAAATAGATTTTATTTTCTTTTAAACAAACATAGTAGTTTAGAAACTACATTCAATTTGCTACAAATTCTATTCTTACATATTTTTTAAATAATATAGATAACTTATTCAAATTTTTACGTCAAATTTTCTAACTCTGATTTTTTTAAACTTTTTTGCCACTTAAGGGCCTGTTTTTTCCATGATGATCCTGCACATACCCTTGGTCAAACGAACATTGGATGCCATGAGAAGGTTTGAGTAATGAATAATTTTATGATGCGTGTGAAAGTCTTGAAACAACCAATGCTTAACACTCTTATGTGGGTACCTTCTAAGCCACATTCCAGTAACAACAACTGAGCCTGTAGGGTATTCAATGTTTTCTCCATCTATAACTAGGGCCTCCAATTTCTTTTTGGAATCAACACAATGACACAAGTAATAGTTTGTTCCTTCTTTGTTGTTTTCATTTGCAATAATTGCATAAACTTTCCCTACATTGATATGTGCAACAAATCTCTTGAAATTAGTCAACATTATGAATACACTACAAAGTAATATAACAATATGGAATTTCAAAAATTAGGCAAGCAGATATATTACCTGGTTGAACTAAATCTAATACGTGGTCAAAGTCGACCGATGATTCCATCAGTGTTAGTTCCATTGTCATCAGAGGGCGATATGTGTGAAGTGGGCTGAGATAACTTGTCAACCATTTGTCAACCCACTCCCCTAACTCACAATCATTCCAGGCTTGCATTTTACATGAAGAACAAAAGCATTCCATCTTCCATGTATGAATACTCCATGAACCTACACTTGAGCTAAGGAAAGAGTGTAGCTCACTTGATCTTGTTAGTGTACAACAATCCTCATATGGTGCAATGTTAGTATCATCCATCAACCAAAAATACCTATGAACTGAAGACGTACCTTCATTACCTGGACCCATTGAAGCATTACACCACTCGACAATTGATCTTGCATCTATCAACTTTGCACTATCTTTATACTTTAACTCTTCTCATGCTAATTATCTTTTCACGCACACTCCTACACCATCATGCTCCCCCTTTCAATGCTTGGCCTCACAAAAGTTCCACATATGTTGTACACTTGTAATGACATGCATCCTACTCAACTAGTAGAACATGTGTGAGTTCTTGAACAGTGTTGCATAGTTATCTGACCATATTATATGTCGACCGTATGCTATGCCTCTCTGAGCCAAATCACTGTAGAACATCTAGAAGCAACCTTGCACGAACTATGGAGAATGTGTGAGATCATCACTAATATAAAAGTGATACTCCCTCAATACCTTCTTTTGGTCCTGTGTACTATTAGCTGCATGAATGAATGCTATTTGCACAAATATCAAAACCTATGTGGAGTTGTAATACTGTGACTGCACCTCACGCTGTGGTTGTAAAGTGTAGTTATCTACAAAGTCAACCACTGATACTAAACTGCCAACTGGAAAGGTGTCCTTGCATAGCTTGAATTGTGTGTCAAACCATCAGACTCTGTGGGTATGCCTTGCATATTCATACACTATATTGTCTCGAAACATGGACATAAATTGATACAATGGAATATTTTGAACAACCAAATCACACATTTTTGCTTGAGACCCATCTTTTGTAGCGTATGCCACCATTTTATACTTCCTGAACTCTACTAGTTTCTGTCCCACCAAATCTATGCTTTCCATATGTTGACATACTGGCATATGTTGCAAGCCACTACAATGCTCGCATGAACCATCCAAGCATGCTGTCTTGTAGAATATTTGGCCATCATCTATTTCACATAATTTTTTTGATAAGAACTCCCTTGAAGATTTTGGTGGGGCTTCTATGCCACAATCCTGAAAAAACATTGTTAGTATTCAAATCACAACATATAGAATGATAAACATCATAATGGTTAGATAATTCAATATGTAGTCTACAACAACAAGTAGTGTGTGTGTGATTTATCTCGACATAAAAAGGTTTAAGCATTTCAAAAAAAGCTTTGACAAATTTACTAATTTGAGGATAATTCATTTGAAATTTATGAAAAAATTCGGTTTGAGTCACATCCAAAAAATGCTTTGAATGTGGCTCATGATTCTAACTACCAATTATCCTTCTTACTACATCCCTTTGATTCAGAGATGGCCTTGTGTTATTCTTCCAATACTCTTCAATTAGTGTTCTCAATGCCTAAACAAAATTTTCATCTTTTTGTGGTAGTCTCCTCGAGAATTCCCATAATTCATTTGAATTGGTGCCCTCAATTATTTTCCGCCTTTGAACGACTTTTGATAAATTTTTTCTACTTATTCTCATTTTATTCACTCGTCTTTCTAATGAGACGAGCTCTCTTTGTTTGACTGCTTACCAAAGTTGATGTAATGACACGTCGTGTCACATTACTATCCTTTCAGCATGAGGTCTTACCCACACTCTCATATGCATCCATTAGATTCTTCACAATAGTGTATTCACTCAATGCATTCGATGTTCTCAACCTAAGAGTCTTCGTGATGTCTCTATACTTTATACCCAACATCATTTCAACAAATAGTTGGCATCTTGCGGTCTCATTTAGCCTTTGAAATTAGAATTTCCAAATCTTATCAATATATCTTCTACAAGTGCGTGCTGGAATCTTACCTTCCATGTGCTGCAAAATATCCTCATCAATATTAATCAAATACTTTGGCTTTCTATGAAAAATTCTAGGTGGTGTTCTCCTAGGTACATACATCTCAACATTAGGAATTTCATCAATATTTAGTTCAGGTGGGCTAGATTGCGTACCTTTGGTTGATGATGAAGTAGAAGACATACCTTGAGGTTCTCATGGGGATGATGGCATACCTTCTTCGTCAAAGCCGAGTGATGATGTACTCTCAACTTGAGATGCGCTAGATAGTGTCCAACCATATTCACTTGTGATAAATGGTGTCCCTCCATATTCACTTGTGGTAGCTAGTGTCCCTCCGTATTTGCTTGAGCTTAATGGTGTCCCTTCGTATTCACTTTCCATAGAGGGTGTGTCTCCAACTACGGTATCCGAATCTATCTTAGCACGATGCTTTCGCATTCGTGCCCTTTGTGCTACAAAATCTTGTTCTCTTTTTGAGGGTTGAGGTTCCTCTTTAGTTGGCTTGTTTTCGTCAATAGTACCCAATTTCTTCTTTTCACAATATGCCTCCACTCATTCTCTCTCCTTTACTTTGAAAGTTTCATACTATTTGTTTGTTAGTTTATTCCTTATTTGTTTCTTTGGCATGGTGGATAATTTTACCTGTAGCATGGTAATGAGACGAATATTAGTTCCTAAAGTATTTTTTCATTCAAATAAATGAAATATATGTCATTCAAGG